>JAIUJO010000290.1:210000-569220 GCA_023846275.1 Vanilla planifolia
AAAGTAAAAATTTTGAAAAAAAGAGAAATTATTTAGGGAAATTACTTTTAAAGAACTAAGGAGATGAAATGTAACATCGTCGATCATAAAATCTAGCATTAATAAAAATGTGTCATAAATTACCCAAAAAATGCTTGAATATATATATATATATATATTTTAGAAATATATAAATGACTCATATTTGGATGGAGATCATTGAAACGAGTCCAAAGACATATGTTTAGTCTCGATCAGACATCAATTTAAATTACTATTGATTATCATTGTAAATAAGCATAATTAATAACCAAATACCATTTTAATCGTAAGTAAATATATATTAATGAAATTAACGAGATAAAGTTAATTAATGTAACATTGCCAAATCAAAGTGATGTAATGGTCATATGGTAGTAGGTTTAGGATAACATTATGATATAACAAAATAAAAGCAACACATTTCAAGATATTAGATAATTACAATGAAACTTTCATTCAAATATTTAAAGGATATCATGTGTAACATTCTCCATTATGAAATTTCGTACAAACCAAAATATCTTATGAAAGATGCTATACACCAAAAATGTTTTAAAAAAATATAAAAATAAATAATTAATTAAATAGAGCTCATAGATATGAGTAAAAAAATATTTGTTTCATCTCAATTAGACATTGGTTAGAATTACAATAAAATACAAATCAATCATAAATAATAAAAACATATTACTTTAATATCTAATAAATATAAAATAAATCTAAAATGAAATTAATTGAAGTAATGTAATATAAAAAGTTAGATTTTATCGTAATATAACAAATTCAAAGTGAGAAATTTGAATAAATGAGATGCATTATATGGGAAAGTTGTACTCTCAAATAATAAGGAGATCGAGTGTAACAAACTCAATCAAGTTAAATAAAAAACCCTCATAAGGCATTCAAAAACTTATAAAAATAAATATTTAAAAATATTGAAATAAATATTTAATTTGTAGAGCTCATTGAGACGAGTCCAATGATGTTTACATTGTCTCTATCAAACCACACTTTAATTTATTATAACTTATCAAAGGAAATAAACCAAAATAATAATAAATTATTATTGTATTATTTATTAAGTATATATTTAAGAAAAAATATAATTTGAGGAAATATAATATAACTAAATCAAAGTGATGTAAAGTTCATACTATAGTAGATTTACAATAATATAGTAATATAATTAAATCAATGTAAAAAAATTTAAAGAAATAAGATAAAATATTTTGTAAAATTTCTTTCCAATATGCTAAAGAGATATAATGCAACATCATCAATTATCAAGTCAAGAATAAGTAAAAAAGTCTCATAAAGGGAGCAAAAATTATAGAAAATAAAACTTTTAAAAATATGAAATGAATATTTAATTCAATAAAACTTGTGGAGGCTTGCCCAATAACGCTTATTTCATCTCGACCAAACCTAATTCATAATTACTACAAATTAACAAACTTGATAATCATAAATAATAATAAATAATTATTTTTTTATAATGTAAACAAAGATTAATATCGACACTAATTAAATTGAAATAAAGATTTAATTGGATGGAGATAATTAAGATTAGTATAAGGTCATTTGCTTCATCTTAAATTGACCTCATTTTAAATTACTACAAATTACTATAGTAAAAAGACATAAATAAATGCGAATTATTATTTTAATATTAATGTAATATATTTTAAAGTTAAAATAAGATAAATTACATCAATGCAATATAACCAATAAAATAATGTAAGTGTCACATGATAGGGCACTTAGAGTTACATACGAAAATAACTAAATCAAGGTAAAAAAAATCTTTGTAAATGATGTAAATTGCATAACAAAATTGAATTTCACTATTTTAAAAAGATTGAGTATAATATGGTTGATTGTCAAATAAAATATGAATTAAAATGTGTCATAAAGTATGCTAAAACTCTAAAAAATAAAGAGCAAAATATAAAAGTTATTATTTAATTAGACAGAGCTTATCAAGATAAGTCTAATAATATTTATTTCATCTTGATTAGACGTTATTCAGAATTGACAAAAAATACTAATTTAAGTAAGCATAGATAAGATTAAATTATTATTTCAATATTAAGTAAATATATTTTAAAGATGAAGTGACAAAAATTGAAATAATGTAATATAGCCTAATAAAAGTAGTGTAAAGTTCACAAGAAAGTAAACTTAGAGTTTGATAGAAAGATAACCATTTCCAAGCATAACAATTGAAGAAATGAGATAGATTATATGAGAGAGTTACATTCCAAGAAAATAAAAAGGTTAAGTCTTTTAAACTCAATTATCAAATTAAGTAAAAATAAAAAAGTCTCATAAAGCATGCCAAAACAAAAACATATAAAATATTTAAAAGTAAAAAAATGAATATTTAATTAGAAAAGCCCATTGGGATGAGTCCATCAACATTTGTTTCCTCTCATTCTAACCACATTTGTAATTACAACGATTTACCAAATTAAACAAATGTAATAGTAATAGTAATATAGCTAAATACTACTTAAAACTCATATGAGATAAAATTAAAAGTTTGTAATATAAATAAATTAAAGTGATGCAAAACTAACATGAGTAAAGAATTAGAATTTAATAGTAACGTAACCAAATAAAAAACAGTTGTGAAAATAAGATAATTTGTAAGGAAAAGTTGTATTTTAAGTTATTAATGAGATTGAGTGCAACATTCTCAATAAGGAATTAGGTATGAATCAAAATATCTCAACACATTAAAAAGACTCTAGAAAATAATTCATTTTAAAATTTAAAAATGAATATTTTATAAAATAATGCTTTGCAAGATCAGTACAATGACGTATCTTTCCATTTGATTAGACCACATTTAGAATTAACATGAATTTAAAAATGACAAAAATATAAATAATAATAATAAATAAACATTCTGATATTAATTAAATTTAAAAAAAAACTAAAATTTGTTAAATGAAAGAAATTTAATATAACTAAATTATACTGATATAAGGATCAAACTATAAAAGTTTTTAGTTACATAGTAATATAACAAAACTAAAGAAAAAATTTAAAAAATCATATAAATTGATCATGAAACATGTTTTCCAAGATACTATGGAGTTTGAGATAAGTCCAAAAATATTTGTTTCATTTCAATTGAAACTCATTGAAAACAAATACAAAATGAAAATTTAAATAACAATATTTAATAATAAATTATTTTTAAATAATTACTATGAATCGTTTGAAGCTAAAATGACATAAACTAAAGTAATGCAATATAAACAACTTAAAGCAATGTAATGGTCTTGTGAGAGGCATTTTTTAGTTACAGTTTAACATTACCAAACAAAAGTGCAAAATTTAAGAAAATGAGAAATGGCTAAGGAAAGTTGCATTCCAAGTCACTAAAGAGATCAAGTATAACATCCTCAATTATTAAATTTGGTTGAACTTGAAATGTCTTGCAAAGAATTAGAAGACCTTATAAAATAATACATTTTTAAATGTAAAAAAATATTTATCTTGATAGAGCTTATTAAGATCATTCCAATAATATTTGTATCAACTTGATAAGAGCTCAATTGAAATTACTATGAATTACCAATTAAATAAGAATAAATAATAATAAATTATTATTCAATTATTTTAGTAAATAAATGATAAAGTTTAATTAAAATAAATATATTTAGTGTGATATAACCAAGTCAAAACCATGTAAATGTCATAGAAGAGAAGAATTAGAGTTTCATGGAAATATAACCAAATCAATGTGAAAAATTTAAAATAATTAGATAAATTGAATAATAAAGCTATTTTCCAATATATTAAGTAGATCAAATGTTACATCCTTAATCATAAAATTAGTTATGAATTGAAATATCCATAAAATATTTAAAAATATAAAAATTATTTTTTAGTTGGATGCAACTCATTTAGATGACTCCAAAGTAATTTGTTTTGTGTGATAATACCTTGCTTGCAATTATTGTGAAGTTCTAATTTAAATAAGAATAAATAAAAATAATTTATTATTTTAATTAAAAGTAAAAATATATCAAAGTCAAAATAAGGTAAATTGAATAATATAATTTTCCAAATTCAAAATGATCTAAAGGTCACATGACAAAAGTTAGAGTAACATAGTAATATAAGCAAATTAAAGCAAAATGTTTGAAGAAAGTTTATAAATTTAATCAGAAAGTTGCATTCCAAGATCCTAAGGATATCTAATGTAATAACCTTGATAATAAAATTAGATATAAAGCCAAATATTTCATAAATCAAGCAAAAAACCAAGGAACTAAAAATATTTTAAAATATAAAAGTGAACAATTCATTAAATAGAGATCATTGAGGTGTGTTAAAT
The DNA here is from genome assembly GCA_023846275.1 of Vanilla planifolia. Classification (NCBI taxonomy): domain Eukaryota; kingdom Viridiplantae; phylum Streptophyta; class Magnoliopsida; order Asparagales; family Orchidaceae; genus Vanilla; species Vanilla planifolia. The sequence continues at coordinate 214,373 of JAIUJO010000290.1, forward strand.
GAACTTTGTTTCTTATCAATCAGACCTCGTTTGGAAATACTATGAAAAATAAATTGAAATATACATGAATAATAAAAAATAATTAATTTTAAATTCAATAAATATAAAATTAATCTAAAAAGAGATAATTTGATGTAACCTAATATCTCTCAATGTAAATGATGTAAATTTCATAAGAGATGAGAATTAGAGTTTTATAGCAATATAGGCAATTGAAAGTGAGAAATTTGAAGAAGAGAAACAAATTGTGTGGAGTGGTTACATTCCAAGATAATAAGGAGATTGAGTCTAATGAATTTGACCATCAAATTAGCTATGAACAAAAATGCATTATAAAGAATTACCAAACCTTAAAAAGTAAAATATTTAAAAATATAAAAATAATTATTTAATTTTAAAGAGCTCATCATGATGAGTCCAATGATATTTGTTTCTTATTCATTAGACTGTGCTTGGAATAACAACAAAGAATCTTAGAAAAAATCATAAATAATATAAATTATTATTGTAACATTTTGTGGGTATATATTGAAACTAAAATGAGATACTTTGAAGCAAAGTAATTAAATCAAAGTAATGTAAACTTCATTCTATAAGAGATTTAAAGTAGCATTAAGAAAAATAATTTGAAAAAATGAGATAAATTTGTTTCAACTTAATCAATCATAATTTGAATATACCAAAGATTACAATAAGTAAATAAAAAACTAATTGTTTTTTAGTAAATATATAATAAAAAAATAAGATAAATTGACGTAATATAATATAACCAAATAAAAAAGCTTTAAAGGTAACAGAAGAGGACAATAATAGTTTTAGTATAATATAAAAAATGAAAAATGAAAAATTTTCGAAAAAACTAAATTGTACGAGAAAGTTATATTCAAAGATATTAAGGAGATCAACTGTGACATTCTCTATTTTTAAATAAAGTATATACTAAAATATTACATAAAACGTATCAACACCATTGAAAATAAAATATTTAAAAATATAACAATGAATATTTATTTTGAAAGAGCTCATTAGGAAGAGTCTAAAGTCATCGGCTTCATCTTTATGAGAACTCATTAGGAATTACTAAAATTTACTAAAATTAAAAACTATAAATAATAGTAAATTATTATTTTGATAATAATCAAGTATATACTAAATTTGAAATGAAATGAATTCAAGAAAAGTAGTGTAACATCAGGTCAAAGGATATAAGATTTAGAGATTCACAGGATATATCCAATCGAAGAAAAAATTTGATGAAATTATATAAATGGTTTAAGATAATTATATTTTGAGATATTAGGAGTTCAAGTATGACATCATGGATTGTTAAATGACGTATGAATTAAAATATCTAATAAAGAATACCAAAAAATAGAAAATAAAATATTAAAAATATAAAACATAAATATTTAATTTAAATATCAAATAAAGAATACAAAAAATAAGAAAATAAAATATTAAAAATATGAAAAATAAATATTTAATTTGATAGAGCTCATCAAGATGAGTCCAAAATGTTAATTTCATCTTGATCACATGATGTTGGAATTACTTAAAATTAACAAAATAAAATAATAATAAAAATAAAAAACAATTATCTTAATATTGAGTAAATATATAATAAATCTAAAATAAAATAAATTAAAGTAATATAATATAACAAAATCAATTTGACATAAAGTACAAACGAGATGAGATTTAGATTTACATAGTAATAAAACCAAATAAAAGTGAAGCATATTGAGAAATTAGATAAATGTTATGAGAAAATTTCATTCGAAGATGTTAATGACATTGAGTGTAACATCCTTGATCCTCAAATCCAATATGAAAGGAAATGTGTAATTAAACATGCCGACATAGTTTAAAATAAAATATTTAAAAAGGTAAAAAATAAAATGAGACGGAGCTCTTTAAGATGAGTGCAAAGATGTTTTCATCTCCATCTAACCACAATTATAGTTACTAAAAATAATGAAAATAAACAAACATTAACACCAATGAAGTATTTTAATAATAAAAAATTATATTAAAGCTAAAAAGAGATAAATTGAAATAATGTAACGAAACAAAAAAACATTATAAGGTTAAACAAGAGGAGAATTAGAGTTTCATAGTAATAAAACTAAATCAAAGAAAAACATTTGAATAAATGACATACATTATGCAAGAAAGTTTAATTCAAAGATATTATGGAGATTATGTGACATTCTCAATTATAAAAAAAAATATGAATACAAAATATGTCATAAAACATGCAAAAATCTTAAAAACTAAGTCCTTAGAATATTAAAATTGATATTTAAATTGATAGAGCAATCTAGATGAGTCAAATGATGTTAATTTCATCATGATCAGGCCTCATTTGGTATTGTTATTAGTTTCTAAAGAAAATAAGCATAAATACTAAAAAAAACTATTTTTTTAAATTTAGTAAATATATATTAAAATTAAAATGATATATATTGAAGCACTATTATATAACCAAATCAAAGATATATAATCACATGAGTGGTGAATTACAGTAAAATAATAATATAACCAAATCAAGGAAAAGTTTAAAAAATAGGATAAGTTTTATTTGAAGATTTCATTCCAAAATACTAAAGAAATTGAATGTAACATCTTCAATCATCAAAGTAGATTTGAGTTAAAATACCTCATAAAGCATTAAAAATAATATAAAATAAAAACATAAAAATATAAAAAATATTTTTAATTGGATATTGTTCTTCGAGGCAAGACTAATGATGTCAGTTTTGGTTCATTCAAACCTCAGTTGGAATTACTTTGAATTGCTATGATAAAAGGAAAAAATAATAGTGAAATATTATTTTATTATTAAGAAAATATTTTCCAAAGCTAAAATGAGATAAATTAGAGCAACTAAATCAAAACAAAGTGAACATCACAAAATAGGAGGTTTTAAACTTAAATATTTAAAAAATTACATTAAAAATTTTGAATAAATGAGGTAAATTGTATATGAAAGTTGGATTCCAAGGCTCTAGGTTGATCAAGTGCAACATCCTTAATCATTAAATTAGATATGACTCAAAATGACATATTAAATGCACCAAAACCTTATAAAATAGAATGTCTAAAAATATAATAGCATATGTTTAATTAGATAGAGCTCATCGAGAGTAATTTCAAACGAGATCTCATCTAGATGGGAAACACTTTGGTGGGCTCATCTCCACAACCACTGCAAATTAAATATGCATTTTTATATTCTATTTTTTTTTATTTTCTTAAAGTTTGACATACTTTACAAGTTATTTTGATTCATACCTCATTTAATGATCTAGGATGTTGCACTTAATCTACTTCGTATCTTGGAGTGCAACATTATGAAAAAATTTATTTTTCTCTTTAAAATTCTTACTTTTGTTTTGTTACATTACTATGTAACTCTAATTATCCTTTGATGTGACTTTCACAAAACATTGACTTGATAATATTACATTGATGTAACATATCTTATTTCAACTTTAAATAAAATTTACCCAATATTAAAATAATATTTTTTTAATATTTAAACATATTTTTTGTAATTTCTAGTAAATCAAAATTAGGTTCGACCAAGATGAAAGAAATGTTTTTAGAGCTATCACAACAACCTCAATCCAATCAAATATATTTCTAGATTTTTAAAAAAAATTTCCATCTTTTATGAATGTTTTAGGAGATATTTTGATTTGTAATGCAATTAAAAATCGAGATAGTTCCACTAAATCTTCTTAGTACCTTAAATGATAATTTTTTTATATAATTTGTCTCATTTGTTCAAATTTATTTGCTTTGATTTTGTTGTCGTATTATATGAGTCTGACATCCTCTTTAATGACATTATATTGCTTTGAATTTGTTCTATGCTATTGCTTCAATTTATCTCATTTGAATCTTATTAATGAATCTTTTTCGTTAACATTAAAATTATAATTTATTATTATTTATAGTTATTTAATTTTAAACTTTGTAGTATTTCAAATGAAATCTGATTAAGATGAAAAAACTATCGTTAGACTAGTCTTGAGGATCTCTATCTATTAAATATTAATTTTTATATTTACAAATATTCTACATGAGAAAGGTTTTTGCAACCTCTATTAGACATTGTGATTTGCATGTGATTTGATGATAAAGGAAGTTATATGCAATTTCTTTAGTATCCAGGAAAGTAACTTACTTATATAATGTATGTCAAATCTTCAAATTTTTTTTGTAATTTTGTTATGTTACAAGGTAGTCTAATTCTTTTCTTGTGTGACCTTTACTTTATTTTGATATTAAATTGGTATTTTATTTCAACTCATTCTATTTATATTTTAATATGTAATTGTTTATTTTAAAAATAAACTTTTTTTATTTATGATCATTTACATTGTAAATTTGTTTTAGCTCAAAATGATGCATAATCATCATTATATTATTCTTGATCAGCCCTATCCAAATAAATATTCTTTCTTTATAATTTTAAATATTAACTTTCTATAAAATTTGCACATGATTTGAAATAATTTGAATTTGATGATTGAGGATGCCAAACTTGATCTCTTTAGTGTCTTGGAATGCAATATTTTGATAAAATGCTTCTCATTTCTTCTAATTCTTCACTTCGAATTGGATGTATTAATATGAATTTCTAATTGTCCACCCTTGTGAGCTTTACAATATTTTTATTTGGGAATATTACATTGCTTTAATTGTACTCATTTTAGCTTTATTATATATTTACTTCATAATAAAATAATAATTTGTTATTATTTATGCTTGTTTACTTTGGTAACTTGTACTAACAACAGATGAGGATTGATCAAGATGAGAAAAATTTCCATTATACTAGCTTATATATGCTTTATTTAATTAAATATTTCTTTTTTTTATATTTTTGGACATTCCATTTGACTAGGGTTTTTGCATACTTTATGAGGCATTTTGATTCGAACTTAATTTGATAATCAATTATGTTGTACTCGATCTCCTTAATAAATTAGAATGACACATTGTTGTATAATTTATTTCATTTGTTCAAAGTTTTTGTGTTAATTTTATTATATTACTATGAATGTTTAACTACCTCTTGTGCGACTTTTACTTCCCTTATATTTGGTTATATTACATTGCCTTATTTTATCTTATTGTCAGATTTAATATATATCTACTCAAATTTAGAAAAACAAAATTTTTATTCCATACGCTTATTTACTATGGTAATTTTTTGGTAGTATCTATCGATGCTTGATCAAATTGAAAAAACATCATATGACTATCTTGATGAGCTTAATATAATTAAATATTAATTTAATTATTCTTAAATATCTTAATTTCTAGAGCTTTTACATTTTTGAGAAATATTTTGATTTCTACAAAATCTAACATCGAGGGTGTTACACTTGATCTCCTTAGTATTTTGGAATTAAAAGTTTTGATATAATTAATGTAATTATTTTGAATTAGTTATGTTACATTGTTTTAATTTTTTTGTTTCAACTTTTTTATATCCACTTAATATCAAAAAATATTTTTTTATTATTTAAGCATATTTAATTTCTTAATAAATATTAACCCAAAATGAGGTTAGATGGATAGGAAAGAAATGAAATTGAAGACATTTCGATAAGCATTTTTTTAATTAAATATTCATTCTTTTACCTTTAAATACTTTATTTTCCTGGGTATTAGCATCATTTAAGAGACCTCTTGATTCACACTAGAATTAATAATCGTTGATGTCACACCTAGTACATTTAGTATCTTTGAATGTAACTTCTTTTTGTAATTATCTCATTTTCTTTAATTTTTTTATTTTATTATATTTATATGAAAATATCAGTTTGCCCTTTATTGTCCTTTACCTTGCTTAGATTTTAACATGTTACAATTCATAAATTTATCCAATTTCAACATAGGTATATATTTACATAATATTAAAATAAAACTTTATTACTATTTACATTTTTTTCTTACTTTCATCCTTTGTAGTATTCACAAATTATGTCAGATTAAGACAAAACAAATGTAGTTGGACTCATCTCAAATAGCTGAATCAAATTAAATATTCAAAATTTGAAAATATTCTTACAAAGGATTTTGTCATTCTTATCAAGATACTATGATCTGTTTTTTATTTAATGATTAATGAAGTTACATTAGATCTTTTTAGAATGTTGCAATGCAACATTGTCATAGACTTTATCATATTTCTTCAAAATGTTCACTTATATTTTATCATATTCTAAGTAACATTAAATTTCTTTTTGTGTGATTGTTATATTCTTTTCATTTCCTTATATTATGTTACTTTAAATTATCTTATTGTAGCTTTAGTAAGTTTTTTTAATATTAAAATAATAATTTCTTATTATTAATTCTTATTTTATTTTTTTAGCATTCGTTCCAAATGAAGTACAATAAAGAGCAAACAAAAGTTGTTGCACTCGTGTTGATGAGCTTTATCCAATTAAATAATAATTTTCATATTTTTAAAAATTTTAATTTCTTATGTTTTAGTACGTTTTATAAGTCATTTAATTCTTACCTAATTTAATGTTTGAGAATGTTATAGTCAATCTCTTTATTAACTTAGAATTAAACTTTTTTATAATTTATTTTATTTCTTCAAATTTTTCATAATGATTTGCCTAAGATATTACGTAATTCTAAGTCTCCTCCTTCGTGACTCTTGCTGCACTTTAATTTGGTTAAAATTCATTGTTTCAATTTTTCTCATAAAAGTTGACATATTTTAATTTAATATTAAAAATAATTAATGATTATTTCTTATGTTGATTTAATTTGCAATTCAGAATAAATTCAAATGGGAATAATTAAAATAAAGCAAAGGTCATTACACTCATCTTGCCAAATCTGATCTAATTAAATGTTCTTTTTTCTTTTAAATGTATTTTTTAGGCACATTAAGCATGATATTTTTTTTTTTTCTTGTTTTTTGATCGATGGTGCCACTTGATCTACATTGCATCTTGTAATGTAGCTTTCTTATATATTTTATCTCATTTTTTAAAATAATAGCTTCAATTTTGTTAATTATAATATGACTCTAAATCACCTATCCCTTTCCCTCAATATCAATTTTATTCAATAATACTACTTTTCTTCAACTTATCTTATTTCAATTTTAGTATTTAGTTACCAAATATTAAAGAAATAATTTAATAAAATTTATTATAATTTATGCTAATTTACTCTAGTGATTCACAACAATTCCAATTGAGGTTTGATTTAGATAAAATAAATGTCATTGAACACATCTAGATGAGTTCTAAACAATTAAATATTTATTTTTTATATTTTTAAATATAAACTTGATTAGATGATTATGGATGTTGCACTCAGTCTTCTTAATACCTCAGAATGTAACTTTTACATATAATTTGCCTTAGCTTCCAAATTGTTTTCTTTTATTTTATTCAATTATTATCTTTCTAAAAAATTTATCTTATTTTATCTTTTCATTACTTTGGTTAGGTTATATCATATTACTTGAATTTATCTTATTCTAGCTTTAATATATATTTCTTGGACATTAAACAAATAAATTATTATTATTATTTATTTGTTTTGTAAATTATAGTAATTCTAATATTAGTTTGATTTAAATGAAACAAATGTCATTGGGCTCTCATCGATGAGCTCTATCCAATTTATTATCTAGTTTAATATTTTTAAAGATTTTATTTTCAAGGTTTCTAACACCATATATGAGATATTTTGATTTTTACTCTATTTTGTGATCTATGATGTTGCACTCAATAATCTTATTTAGATGGACTACAACTTTGTCAGAACATTTATCATATTTTTTAAAATGTTTGCTTTGATTTTGTTACTAAATAATAATTCTAATTTTTTTTGCTTGTTTAATTTATTAATTCACATGTATTTTTTATGAGGTAAAATAGGGACTAAATAAAGATCATTAGACTCATCTTGACCATTTCATCTTTATCAAATCTTATTTAAAATTGCTTCAAAATTTCTAAGGTAAGTAAGCATATATATATATATATATATATATATATATATATATATATATATATTAATTTTAATTGAATATGTAATGCAATTAAAATTAGATAACTTAATGCAATGTATATGACTAAATGAGAGCACGAACATTAAGGAAATAAAACAAGTTTAATGTGAAAATTTCATTCAAAGATAATAACTAGATTTAGTATGTTATCCTTAATAGTTGAACTAGGTCTAATGAAATTGTCTTGCAAAAAATGTTAAAATCCCAAATAAAATAAATATTTAAAAATATAAAAAAGAAAATTTAAATTGATAGAGCTTGTTGAGAGAACTTTAATCATGCTTGTTTAATCTCAATCAGACCTCATTCATAATAATTATAACTTACCAAAATCAGTAAAAAAAACAAGAATTATTTATTATTTTAACATAAAGTAAATATATATTAATGTTAAAGTAAGTTAAATTAAGGCAACATAAAATAACCAAGTCAGAAATATTTTAAGGGCACTTGAGAGATAATTTTGAGTTGCATTGTAATAGATCAAAATTAATGCAAAATATTTGAAGGAATGAGATATATTTTATTTCAAAGCTACATTCCATATATGAAGAAAATAAAATATAACAACCATGATCATGAAAGAGAATTTAATTAGACAAAACTCTATGATACTAGTCCAAGGACATTTGTGTTAACTCTATCAAACTTCTTTTGGACTTATTGGAATTTAAAAAATTAAATAGGAATACATAATAGCAAATTCATTCTCTAATAAAAAGTAAAAATATATTAAAGTTAAAACGACATAATTTGAAGAATTATAATATACGATATTTAAAATAACGTATATGATACTTGAGAAGAGAATTTGATCATTATAGTAATATAACAAAATTAGATAAAATAATTTTGAACAAATGAGAGAGTAATACAAGAAACATTTATTCAATGATTTTAAGGACATATAACATCCTAGATAATCAAATATGGTAGGAAACGAAATATCTCATTAAGTATATTAAAATAAAAGTCAAATAAAATATTATGAGATATAAAATTCAATATTATATTAGACAGAGCTCACCAAGGATGAGCTAATTGACTTTATTTTTATCTCAATCAGACCTCTTTTCAAAATACTTTAATGTTAAGTGAATAGGTATTAAAGGTAAAAGAAGTTAAATTAAGGAATTATAAAGGTCATATGAGTGGTGATTTATAGTTTCAAAGTAATTTATCAAAATCAAAGTTAAAATTTTGAATAAATGAAAGAAATTTTAAATGAAAGTTCAAATCTAAGATACTAATGATTTTGGGTGTACATCCTCGATGATCATACTAGATACAAATAAAAATATCTATTAATATTTTCTAAAATGATAGAAAATAAAATATTTAAATATATAAAAATTAATATTTGATTAGATAATGCTTACCATGGTGAGTCCAACAACATTTGTTTTATACTAATGATAAGTAGGAATTATTATTAACTATCAAAGCAAAAAGGAGTAAATAAAAGTGGATTATTATTTCAAAATTATATATATATATATAAAAATTGAAGTAAAATGGCTATAAATTTAAGCAATGTAAGATTTCCTAATCAAAGGAGATCAACGTAATATTACATGAAAATTGAGCTCCACGATACAAAGGAGATCAACTGTCATATCATTCATCAGCGAATCAGATACAAATCAAAATGTCATGTAAAGCATGCTGAAACCATATACTAAAAAATTTTAAAAACATAACATTAAATATTTAATTTGAAAGAACTAATTGAGATATATGTAATGACATTTATTTCATATTGATCAAAACTCATTTGGGATTACTATGAATTGTCAAATTAATTAAGCATTAATAATAAAATTTAATACTTTTAGTTTGAAGGAAAAAATATTAAATAAAAAATAAGATAAATTAAAACTATGTAATATAATTAAAACAAAGCATTATATTGTTATGAATACAATTAAATTTTCATTCATATATATTTATAATTTTTATTTCCTTTGATTTTTAAATATTTTATGATTTATTTTTATTCATATCTAATTTGATAATTCAGAATGTTACATTCCATCTTTTTAGAATCTTGTAGAGCAACTTTCACTTACAATGTGAATGATTTCTTTAAATTTGTCACTTTGCTTTTGGTTTTTTACATTGCTTCAAATTATCACATTTCTACTTTGATATAAAATTACTTAATATTAAAAAAATAATTTATTATTATCTATGCTTACTTTCTTTAGTGAATCACAGTATTCCAAACATGACCAAATTGAGGCAAAATAATTGTTGTTGGACTCGACTTGATGGGCTCTATCCTCTTAAATATTTTCAAAATGTTTTTGTGTTTTCTAAAAGATATATTAGATATTTTGATTCATAACTTATTTGACTAATGTGGACTTTGCACTAAAAACACCACAGTTTCTTAAAATATTACTTTTTTAAGCAATTAATCACTTTTATTTTAATTTCTTTTTATTTTGTTATAATACTAGAAAAGTCTTATTCTATTTAATGTAACTTTGGATCACTTTGGTTTGGTTATATTATAGTACTTCAATTTATCAGATTACAAGTTTAATATTTATTTATATAAACTTAAAAGAGCATGCTATTATTATTTATGCTTATTTAATTTAATAAGTCATAGTAATTCTGAACGAGGTCTGATCTAAATGAAACAAACTTTGATGGACTCATCTTGACATGCTCAATCAATTAAATATGCCTATCATGTTTTTAAATATTTTAGCTTCTTAAATTTTAGTATGATTTAGAAGTTATTTTGATTTGTATCTAATTTCATGATGTAGGATGTTGCACTTCATTTACTTAGCATCTTAGAATATAATTTTCTGGCACAATTTATCTCTTTTTAACAAATTTTCTACTTTAAATAGCTTACATTACTATGTAATTGTAAATCTCCTTTCATGTGACCTTTACATTGCTTGGATTTGGTAATTTAATAATACTTTAATTCCTCTCATTTTAAAATTAATATTATTTACTTAATATGTAAATAAGAATTTAATATTGCATAAACCTATTTAATTTTTTAATTAATAGTAATTTGAAATAAGGTTTGTTTAAGACAAAACGAATGATGATTGATTCATCATGACAACCTTTTTCCTTTTAAAATTTTCCAAATGTTTTAAAATTTTATTTTCTACGGTTTCTGGCATTATCTAGGAGATATTTTGATTTGTACTTGGATTTACAATAAATATTGCTGTACTAAATGTCTTTAATGTCTTATACTATAATGTTCAATTATAATTTGCCTCATTTGTTCATGTATTTAGCTGTAATGCTATGTGACTCTAAATATCCTTCTAGGTGACAATTGCATTACTTTGATTTGGTTCTATCATTACTTTAATTTATCATATTTTAGCTTTAATATATATTCACATAATATTAAAAAATAATTTATGCTTAATTATTTAAATTTAGTTCTATAATTTTCAGTTATTCCAAATGAGATTTGATTGAGAAGAAAGAAAAGCTATTTAACTAATTTAGAAGTGCTTTATCTAATTAAATACATATTTTAATATTTTTAAATATTTCTCTTTAAATATTTTATTTTCCAAGATTTTTTCATGTTTTGCATGACATTTTGATTCATACCTTATTTTATGATTAGTGCATCAAAATAGGTTTTAATTTTGTTATATTACAATGTAACATAATTCTCAATAGTTGAGGCATTTAAATGACTTTCATTTTGAAATTTTACATCACTTCAATTTATATTATTTCAATTTTAACATATAATTACTTAATATAAAATATATTCTTTTATGTGCTTATTTAATTTTATAATTTACATTATTCAAAGTTTGGACTAATCGAGGTGAAACCTAGGTCATTAGATGAGTCTTGAAGAGCTTTAATCGATTAAATTTTTTAAAATTTTTTAAATATTTATTTTTTTAAGTTTTTTTAGCTCTTTAAAAGGGATTTTGAATTTTGCTTAGTTTAACAATTGAGGATGTCACAGTCGATTTGCTTATGGTCATGGAATTCTACCTATAAAATTTATCTCATTATTTTGAATTTTTTCTTTAATTTGGTTAGACTATCTTATAAGCCTAAATCCCCTCTTATATTTCTTTTAAATGACCCTTATTTGGTTATGTTAAATAACTTAAATTTTTTGTTTTTTTAGCCTTAATATTTATTTAAATAATATTAAAATTATAATTTTTCATTATTTATGGTTAATTTTGTAATTTGTAGTATTCAAAATTATGTCTGATCTAGATGAAAAAATGTCAATGGACTCATCACAAGGAATGCTATCATATTAAATATTCATTTTTATATTTACAAATATTCTATATAATTAGGGTTTTCATACACTTTATGCGATATCTTGATTTACACCTAATTTGATGATCTAGGATTTTCGTAGTCAATCTCTTTAGAATATTGGAATGCTACTTTCTTAAATAAATTTTATCAAATGTTTAACAGTTTTTCTTTTATTTTGCATTTTACTACAAAATTTTTTTTCTTTTCTAAGACTTTTACTTTATTTTGATTTTATTTTATTAAATTTCTTTAGTTCAACTAATTTCTCTTTTGAAATATATTTATTTAATATTAAAAAATACTTTATTATTAGTATGCTCATTTACTCTTTCAAATTGAAATAACTCCAAATGTAGCCCGATCAAGATAGTGTTATTGGATTATTTTTAATGTGTTCTATATAGTAAAAAATTCTTTTTTTTTGTGATTTAAAACATTTATTTTGTTTCTTAGGTTTGAGATGCAATATTAGAAAATTTGAATCATACCTAATTTGATGATCAAGGATCTCAAACTCGATATCATTACTATCTTGGAAAGAAACTTGTAATAAAGGCATACCATTTCTTCGAAGTTTTTACTTTGAATTGGTTATATTGATATGAGACTCTAATTCTCGGTTAGTGTGACCATTAAATTGCTTAGATTTGGGGACATCACATTAATTCAATTTAAATCATTTTAGCTTTATCATATATTTATTTAATATAAAAAATAATTTATTATTATTTATACATGTTTACTTTAGTAATTCATAGTAATTCTAAATGAGCATTGATCGAGATAGAAAAAGCATCGTTTGACTACCTCGATAAGCTCTATCTAATTAAATATTTTCTTTTGTGTTTTTAAATATTAAAATTGACTATGGTTTTATCATACATTATGGGGCATTTTGATGTAACTTGATTTATTAATTGAGAATGCTATACTCGATTTTCTTATTATATTGGAATGTAATATTTTTTTACAGTTTATCTCATTTTTTCAAATTTTTTTCTTAAAGCTTTTTATATAACTATGGATTTTCAACTCTCCTTTCATGTGAACTTTACTTCACATAAATTTGGATATATTACTTTGCTTAAATTTATTTCAATTTTAGATTTGACATATATTGACATAAAATTAAGTTCTAATTAACACAAAATAATTTTTATTAGACTCATCTTAATGTGCTCAATCTAATTAAATATTCATTTTAGTATTCTTAAATATTTGATTTTTAGGATTTCGCATCCTAGGAGACACTTTAATTTGTGTATAATTTAACGTCAAGGGTGTTACACTCAATCTCTTTAGTATTTTGGAACATAACTTTTCATATAATTAAGTAATGTTTAGAACTTTTTTGTATTGATTTAGCTATATTTCTATGAAGCTCTTTTTTTATCTCATTTGACATTTATTGTTTTCTTTTAATTGGTTATATACTTCAATTTATCGCATTTTAGTTTTTGCATGCCTACTTCATAACAAAAATTATTTTTTTATTATTTAAGCTAATTTTCATTTTAATTAACATTAACCTCAAATAAGGTCTAATTGAGAATAAAGAAACATCATTGAACTCATTTAAACAAGCTCTTTCTAATTAAATATTCATTGTTATATTTTTAAATGCATTAATTTATAGAGTTTTTGTTCGTGTTAAGAGACATTTTTTTCTGATAATAGATAATGTTACACTTAATTGAGTTAATTTCTATGAATATAATTTTCTCATATAATTTATTTAATTTCTTCAAATATTTAGATTTCATTTGGTTATATGAATAAGTAAGAATAAATCTCTTTTTTTTCTTTGTTTTTCTTTCATTTATTTATATTTCATTACTTCAATTTATCTTATTTTGCATTAATTTATGTTTACTTAATGTTAAAATTAAAATTTATTATTATTTATTTTTTTATCATTGTTTTGTTTTGTTATTTGCAGTAATTCCAATTGATGCCTAATGAAGAATAACAAAACATCGTTGGACTTTTCTTGATGAACTTACCTAAATTAAATATTCATTTTCATATTTTAAATTTCTTTGTTTCTATGCTTTTGTTACATTTTCTGAGAAATTTCAATTCTTACACAATTTGAAATCAAGGAAGTTCTACTCAATATCTTGACTATCTTTGAAAATAACTTTTTTGATAATATTTATCTATTTTCTTCAAATTCTTCACATTGATTTGCCTATGATACTATTGAACTATAAATCTTCTATCATGTGACTCTTGCTTTGCTTTGATTTTGTTAAATTTCATTGCTTCAATTTATCTAATATATGCTTTGATGCTTACTTAAATAAAGAAATAATTATTTATTATTTATCCTTATTTTTTTTGTAATTACCGATAAATCCAAATGAAATCATATTAGAATAAAACAAAGGTCATTGCATAGGTCTCGTCCATCTTTGCCAAATTAAATATTCGTTTTTATATTTTTAAATATATTAATTATCGGGTTTTTTCCAAACTTTACATGTTATTCATATTAGTACCTAATTTGATGATCACTAATGCTACACTCAATCTACTTAGTATTTTAGAATGTAACTCTAAAATAATGCTCCATTAACAATAATATCAACTTTATTTGGTTATTTCAATAATCTTATTTTAGCTTTAATACATATTTTCTTAATATTAAAGTAATAGACTTTAGTAATTTATGCTAATTTAGTTTTGTGATTTGTAGTAATTCCAATGAATGATTGATTTAGACAAAACAAATATAGTTAGACTCGTTGAGATCAACTCTATGTTATCATATAATCATTTTTATATTTTTAAATATTTTATTTTTAAAGGTTTTGGCAATGTTTATGGGATTTTTTAATTCAGGCCCAATTAGCTGATCAATTATGTTACACCCAGTCTTGTTAGCATCTTAAAAAAAGTTATCTTAACTTTTCACTTTTTTAATTTTGTAGTATTGAGTAATTATAAATCTCATCTCATATGACCTTTACATCACATTGACTAAGTTGTATTATATTATTCAAATTTATCTAGTTCTGCTTTAATATATATATCTTAAATATTAGAATTTTAAGGTGTTATTATTAATCCTTATTTACTTTGACAATTTCTAGTAGTTCTAACAAAGATTTGATAGAGATGAAAGAAATATCACTGGACTTTCTTTGATGAATCCTATCAAATTTAATATTACATTTTATATTTTTACAATATTTTATTTTCTAGGATTTTAGCACCAAGTATGACGTGCTGTTGTGTACCTAATTTTGTGATTGAGGATATTACATTAGATTTATTAAATATTTTTTAATTCAAGTTTCCCAAAAACTTTTTCTTATTTCTTTATATGTTTACCTTAATTTGGTTATATTAAAATGTGATCTATATCCCATTTCGTGTGACATTTCAATTGCTTTGATTTAGTTATATTATAATGTTTAATTTATATAATTTTTACTATAATATTTATTTTCTTTATAATAAAAAAATAATTTAATATTATTTATGCTTATTCAATTTTTTAATTAATAGTAACTAAAAATAAGATAGACTAACTCAAAGAAAACAAAGTTGGACTTGTCTCAACTAACCCTTTTTAATTTAATATTCTTTTATATTTTTAATTTTTTAGTGTTTGGGCATGTTTTAAGATACATTTAAATTCATATCTAACATGATTGTTGAGTATGTTATATGCAATATTTTAGTATCCTAGAATACCACCTTCTAATAAATTTTGTCAATTTTTTGTAAGTTTTTGCATTGAATGGTTATTTTATTATATAACAAAAATTTAGCTCATGTAGCCTTTATATTATTTTGTCTTCTTAATATTATATTGCATCAATTTATATCATTTTATTAATATATTTTTACTTCAAATTATAATAGCGATTACCTTTTTATGTTTTTTTTTATAATTCAAAAAAACTTTGAACGAGATCCTGTAAATATGAATAAAATGTCATTGGTCTATTCTTCTGAGCTCTATACAATCAAATATTAAATTTTAAATTTTAAACTTTATTTTGTATGATTTTTTGTAAGGTTTATGAGAGATTTTTTTTCACTTGATTTGATGGCCAAGGATGTTACATTTGATTTTCTTAAGACCTTGGATTACATCTTGTCCTCATAATTTATCTTATTTTTTAAAACGTTTTTGTTAGATTTATTCTTTTACACTATAACTTAAAATCTCATGTCTTATAACCTTTAAATCATTTATACTTGGTTATATTAAATTGCTTTAATTGATTTTATTTTGGATTTAATAAATATTTATATAGAATTAAAGTAATAATTTATTGTTATTGGACATATCTAACTTTATAATTTGTTGTGATTATAAATTAGGTTTGATTTGCATAAAACATGCATTGTTGGACTTGTCTCCATGAGCTCTAACCAACTAAATATTAATTTTTTATTTTTTTTAAATATTATATTTTTTATGGTTGTTGCATTTTTTATGAGGGATTTAAATTTGCATATTGATTTGATTATCATGCATGTTGCACTCGATTTTGTGGAAATCTTGGAGTACAACTTTTCTTGATCTCATTTCTTAAAATTATTTTCTCTAATTAGGTTTCAATGTTATGTTACTTTAAATATCCTCACTTGTGACTTTTACATTAATTTTATTTTGTTATATTTTTTTCTTTAAATAATCATATTTTTAGCTTTAATATATATTTAATTATTGGTAGTATAATAATTTATAATTATTTAAACATATTTACTTTTATTTGTCAAAGTAATTCCGAAGGAGGATTAATGGAGCCATATGAAATATCATTTCTCTAATTTTAATGAGCTCTATCCAATTTTATATATATATATATATATATATATTATAAATTTGGTTGTTTGATTATGATTTTTGCATTGCATACAAGATATTTTTATTCTACTTAAATTTATGACCAAGGATGTTATATTCAATCTCTATAGTATATTGGAATATAGTTTCCATAATAATTTTCCTCATTTAATTAAACTTTTTTTTTATTTGATTATATTACTATGAAACTCCAACTTTGCACTAGTGTGGCCACTACTTCACATAGAATTGATTATATTATATAATGTAATTTTATCTTATTTCAGCTTTATTATATAGTTACAAATATTAAGATAATAATTTATTATTATTTATACTTTTTAGCTTTATTAATTCTAGTTATTATAATGGAGGTCTGATCCAGATGAAATAAACATGATTGGTCCTGTCATGACAAGTTCTACGTATTTAAATAGTCATTTTTTTGTAATGTATTTTTTTGACATGTTTTATGAGAGATGTTTTTTATTATTTTAATTTATAGCTTGTTTGGATATATGATTATGTAGCTTTTATTTTTCTACATTCTAAACTTTACATTGCTTTGGTTTTGTTATACTATAATACTTCAATTTATCTCATCTTTACTTTAATATATATATATATATATATATATATATATATATATATATATATATATATATATATATATATATATATATATATATATATATATATATATATATATATATATATATATATATATATCTTAAGTTTTAAAGTAACAATTTATTAATATTTACTATTATTTAACTTTGTAATTGCTATAATTCCAAATGAGATCCCACTAAGACAAATTAGATGTCATAAGACTCCTCTAAACAAGCATTATCCATTAAATACTGTTTTGATATTTTCAAATCTTTTATTTATGATGGTTTTTGAATGCTTTACAACGTAATTAGTTTTGCACCTAATTTAACAATTATGCATTTTCACATTTTCTATTTAGTATCTTCGAACACAAGTTTCTTATGCCATTTATATCATTTCATTATATTTTTGTTTATATTTTAGTTATGTTACTGTGTAACTCCAAATCTCCTAATGCAAGACCATTACTTCACTTTTTCTAAGGTATGTTGCATTAAGTTAATTAACCAATTTTAAAAATTATTATATATTAACATAATAATAAAATTAAAGTTTAATATTATTTATGAATATTTATTTTTGTATTTTGTAGGAAATCCAAACAACAAAGAATCAATATGAAAAAAGACATTAGATTCCTCTCCAAAAGTATTATCTAACAAAATATTAAAATTTTTAACTTTTAAATATTTTACTGTGAAGGATTTTTTTCTCTCATTAAAAATACTTTGATTCATATCTAATTTGAAGATCAAATATTTTTCAATCGATCTTCTTAGCATTGTGGAATGTGTTTTTGGTACAATTTAACTTATTTTTGAAACGTTTTTTCTTTGATTCTATCATATTATTATATTACCCTAAATCTCATTCCATACGTATTTTACATCATTTGGATTTTGTTGTATTACATTTATCAATTTTCCAAATATTTCTTTTAATGTATATTTACTTACTATTAAAATAACAATATTTATTTTTTAATTCTAATGTGGGAAAAACAAATGTCACTAGACGTATCTTAGTGAGCTTTATCAAATCAGATGTTTAGTTTTATATTTTTTTTAATTTTTTTATTTACTATTATTTTAATAAGTTTTATGAGACTAAGTGACACATACTTAACTTGACTATTGAAAGTGTTACAATTGATCATTTTAGTATCTTGAAATCCAATTTTACCAAATTATTTGTCTCATTTCTTCAAAGTTTTTGCCTTGATTTGGCAATAATATTATGTAACTCTAATGTCTCCTTATGTGTGACCATTAAATTGAAATTTTTTGGTTATATTATATTGTTATAAATTATTTAATTTTAGCTTTAACATATATTTATATAAAATAAAATTATAATTTATTATTACTTATTTTCATTTATTTTTTGTAACTGAAATGAAAGAATTGTCATTAGACTAGTTTCCAAGAGTTTTATCCAATTATGTGTTTTATTTTATATTTTTAAATCTTTTTATTTTCTTGGATTGGGTGTCCTTTAAGAGGCATTTAGCTTCATAGCTAATTTGATGATCAAAGATAACACATGCAATCACTTTAATATTTTTGAGTGAAATTCTTTAAAATACTTTGCCATATTTTATCAATTTGTTTTTTGTATTGATTTGGATATATTGCTATATAACTCTAAATCTCCTATCATGTGACCTTTACATCATCTTGATTTTTTTTCATTACATTATTTCAATTTATCTTATTTCAACTTTAACATATACTCCTTTAATATTAAAATAATAATTTATTATGATTTATGCTTATTTCCTTTATTCATTTGTAGTAATTAAAAATATGACTAGATCAGGTTGAAGCAATGTCATAGGAACCATCTTAAAGAGCTCTATCTAATTGATTATTCATTTTTTCTATTTTTAAATATCTTGTTTCATATAGTTTTGTTATTTTTTATGAGACCTTTTGACATATACTTAATTTGATGATGGATGATGTTACATTCACTGTCCTCACTATCTTGGACTATAACTTTTTGATGTAATTTATCTCATTTCTTTAATGTTTTAACTTTGATTTGGTTATATTACAATTTCACTACAAATCACTTTTTTTGTGACTTTTACATCACTTTTGTTTATTTATATTACTTTTCTCTAACTTATCTCTTTTAAATTTAAAATTTATTTTCTTCATATTAATGAAATAAGTTTTTATTGTTTGTGCTTATTCGCTGTTATGATTCATAGTAATTCCAATCGAGCTCTTGTATGCATAGAACAAAAGTCATTTTGCTCTTTTATTAAATATATTATTACATAACTCTAAATCTCATCACTTGTGTTGTTTAGACTACTTCAATCTCTTCATTTTATATTTCCTTAGTTGAAACTCTCAGTTAATAAATTATTATTATTATTTATAATTTATTTTTATAATTTATAGTAATTCCAATAGAGGATTGATCGAAACTACAAATGTAATGCACTCAACTTGATGAGTTCTAAATAATTAAGTATATATTTTTTAATTTTAAATATTTTATTTCCTTAGATTTTGTCACCTCTTATAAGACATTTCAATTCGTACCTAATTTTGTGATCAATAATGTTTCATTAATTCTCTTTTGAATCTTAGAATTTTAACTTTTCTTTGCAATTTATCTCACTTTTTCAAATTAATTTTTTCTTGTTCTATTACTATGCAATTGTGAATGTCCTCTTAGGTCCAAACTATTCTGATCAAGCCAAAAAAATGTCATTGCACTTGTGTTGATGAACCTTATCAGATTAAATATTTATTTTTATAATTTTAAATAATAATTTTCTTTAATTTTGGCTTACTTTATGAGTTATTTTGATGTGTACTTGAATTGAAAATTGAGGATAATATACTTAATCTCATTAGAATCTATGATTATAACTTTTTAATGTAATTTATCTAATTTCTATAAATTTTTTCTTTTGGTTTGGTTAAATTATATTATTCAATTTATCTCATTTAAATAATGGCATAAATTTTCTTAATATTAAAGAAATAACTTCTTATTAATTACATTTATTTATTTTGGTAAATCATAATAATTATATAATTCATTTGATCGAGATGAAACATAAACTTTAGACTCATCTCGACATGTTCTTGGAATTAAATAATCATTTTATATATTTTTAAATATTTTATTTGACTTGGGCTCGCATGCTTTGTTGGACATTTCAATTTTTATCTTGTTTAATTCGAGAAGATGTTACACTCTATCTTCTTGATATCTTGGAATGAAAATTTGACATGTAATTTACCTTATTTATTCAAATGTTCGACTTTCATTTGGATATAGTACTATGAAATTCAAATTCTCTCTTATGCGACCTTTACTTTTGTTTGTACCTAATCTGATGATTAATGATATTACACTTGATCTCCTTATATCTTCGAATGCAACATTTTGATAAATTTTATCCTATTTCTACATAAGTTTCGGTTTTATTTTGTTCTCTTACAATGAAACTCCAAATCTCAACTTTTGTTATGATTACATTGATTTATTTTGGTAGTATTATTTTTCCTAAAGTTATCTTAAGTTAGCTCTAACATTAGTTTAAGCAATATTAAAATAATAATTTTTTATTATTTTTGCTTATTTATTTTAGAAATTTGAAGTAGTTCGACATGTGGCATGGTCAGATGAAATAATTATCATTGAACAATTCTTAATAGGTATTATTCAAAAAAAATTTCATTTTTATATTTTAAGTATTTTATTTTCTATGTTTGCATCATTCCTTTAGAGACCTTTTTTATTTGTATTAGTTTGTGATGATCAAGGAGGTTAAACTTTATCAGGTTAGTATCTTGGAATATATTTTTCCTACAAAATTTAACTCATTTCTTTTAATTTTTCATTTTTATTTTGTTATACTAGGATGTAATTCTAAGTGTTCACTCATGTAATCTTTGTATTCCTTGGATTTCATTATATTACATTTTTATAGTTCATCTTAGTTGAACATTAATATATTTTTACTTAATGTTAAGAAAATAATTCACTATTGTTTAGGCTTACTTTTTTGTTTGAAGTAATTCCAATTGAGGTTTAATCAAGATGATAGAAAAGTCACTAAACTTGTCTCGATGAATTCTATCCAAGATTTAGTTACAATACATACTGCAATTTATCTCATTTTAGTTTTAATATATATCTTCTTTATATTAGAAAAAACATTTTATTATTATTTAAGCTTATTTACTTTGGTAATTGATAACAACCCTAACCAAGGTTTAATTAAAAGAAAACAAAGGCCGTTTGACTCATTTTTAAGAGCTTTATCCAATTAAAGATTCACTTTTATATTTTTATATATTTTGTTTTCTTGAGCTTTGGCACCTTTTTGGAGAAATTTTAACTTGTACCTCATTTGATGGTCGACGATATTATAGATGATACCCTTTGCATCTTGTAAAAGAACTTTAAATTATAATTTACCTCAAGTCATTAAGTATTTGTCTTTTCTTTGGTTATATTATAATAAAAATCTAACATTACTTTAGTGTGACCCTTTTAGTGCTATGAATTGATTATATTATATCACTTATTTATTTTTTTGTATATATTTATATAACACAAAAGTAATAATTTATTATTTTTTATATTTATTTATTTTGGTAATTCATATTAATTCCAAAAAAAGTCTAATTGAGTTGAAACAAACAAGATTGGACTTGCTTTTATGAGTTCTATCCAATTAAGTATTTATTTTTAAAATAATTTTTCTTCCATTTTAAAATGCTTTATGAGATATTTTAATTTGCAATTAGTCTAACAATCTTAAATGTTACACTCCATCACCTCAAAATAAAGGAATGCAATTTTCACATACCATTTATTTTATTTCTTAAAATTTTAATTTTTTTTCATATATTTATTTATAACACTAAATATCCACTTTTGTGATTTTTACTTTGCTTTAATTTGGTTATATTATATTACTTCAAATTATCTCGTTTTTTTCTTTAATATATATTTACTTAATATTGAAATAATAACTTATTATTATTATTTATGCTTATTTTATTTTGTAATTTGGAGAAATAGAGATTAGACTCAACTTTACAACCTTTGTCCAATTTAATAACCGTTTTTATATTTCTATAGATTTTATTTTCTAAGGTTTTACCACACTTATGTTGTACCAATGTGGATAAGTCCCACACACATGTGGATAGTCCCACACACAAATGTGCAGTGCAATGGTATACATGCAACTTTTGCAGGACTTAGCTAAGGCTATAGTCCAACATGCTTAACTCTAGCATATGTTGTACCAACCATCTTCCACTTTTCTACTAGCTAAACAACATCCCACATACCCACTTGTGAAAATGCTAACAAAGGAAAGATTACCAATAAGGAGTCACCTTATCCGTGCAACAGTAGCATGAATTACTAAAAGGTCACAAAAAAGTTACACTTTGGGGTCCCCACATGCTATATATAGACAGTCCCCAAACACACAGATCATGCACTAGCATGTGCCTAGCTCTAGAAGCACTCAGCTAAGCTACAATCCAACCTACATAAACCCTAGCATGTACCTACTTTTTTATAGGGTGTTCAGCATCACACATACTCACTTTTTGATTTTATATTGCAACAATTCTATCAAGAAAGGGAAGTTTACTAATAGGGAATCACATTATCCATGCGATAGTAACTCTTAGTGCAGAAAGTACCAAAAATGTTACACTTTGGGTTCATCACATGCCATCAGCATAGGTTGCCACTATGCACAAGTAGACATGCTATAGCACACACGTATTGTACATTGGCATGCATGGAACTTTTACAGTGCTTAGCTAGGGCTATAGCATAACATGCTCAAACCTTAGCACGTATTATACCATCCATCTTCTACTTTGATGTAGGCTGCACACCATCCCATATACCCACATATAGATTGTATATTTTTATAATTCTATCATGGAAGATGGGAAGATTACAAATAGTGAATCACTTATCAATTTGAGAATAGTCTGTAGTGAGAAAATTACAAGAAAATGTTGCACTTTGGGGTCCAAACATAACTCACATGCATGTTTCCACAAAGCTCATATGAAAAAGCCCCAACATGGGTGAGCAGTGCACTGGCGAGTGCACAGCTCCTGTAGTGTTTGAATAGGGCTGTAGCCTAACATGCTTAAACCATAGTACATATTGCACCATCCATCTCCTACTTTGCAACTGGCAACATTACAACCTATATATGCTCTTATATTTTTTATATTACAACAAATTCTATCAAGGAGAGGGAAAGACTTCAAATAGGGAATCACTTTATCCATTTAATAGTAGCTCGCACCACTAAAAGTCCAAAAAAAGTTGTAATTTGAGGTCCTACTTGCCGCACACAGATTGTAGCTCAGTGCATATGGGTAGGCCTCTGGGCATGCACATAGAAAAGGCCCCACATGCATGCACATTACACTAGCATCGACACAACACCAATAGCACTCTACTAGGACTACAACATAAGATGCTAATCCATAATGCATATTGCATTGTCCATCTTCCACTTTACTATAAGCAGTAAAGTCGCACAGGCCCACTTGTAGTTTTTATATTATGATAATTTTATCAAGGTAGAAGGAAATAATACCAATAAGTAATCACCTTATCCATGCAGTAGTAGCCTACAATGCTATAAATTTTGAAAAAACATACACTTTGGGGTCCACACATGCCACATGTGCAGGTGGCCACTTAGTGTATGTGAATAGGCCTCTGGGAACGTGCATAGTGCATGGGAAAGTATGCAGCATCAATAGTGCTTAGCTAAGGCTACAGCCAAAAATGTTTTAACCCTTGTGCATATTGCACCATCTATCTTCCACTTGTTGTAGGCTACAAAATGTAGCTCCTGCTCACTTATGGATTGCATAATACAAAAATTTTATCTGGAAGAAGGAAATATTACAAATAGATAATAATCTTATCCATGTTTTAGTAGCACACAATGCTAAAAATCTAAAAAAAACATGACACTTTGGGGTCTATAAATGTCACACTCGTAGGTTGTGACTAAGTGCATGCAAATAGGTTTCTAGGTGAGCACCGATTGCACTGGCATTTGTGTAGCACCAATAGTGCTCAACTTGGAAAACAATCCAAGATGCTTAAATTCTTTCATATATTACACCATCCATCTTCTACTTTGTTATAGGCTGCAAAACATCCCGTATGCCCACTTGTACATTATGTATTATGACAATTCTAATAGGGAAGAAAGCAAAACTACTAATAGGTAATCATTGTATCTATATGACAATAGCACACAGTGCTAAAAATACTAAAAAGAGTTACACTTTAGAGTCCCCACATACTATGTACATAGGTTGCTACTGAGTGCAAGTAGATAGGCCTATAGTTGCATGCATAGATAGGTCCCCATGCATGTGTGTAGTGCACTAGCATTCTTACAGCATCAGTAGTGCTTGACTGGGGCTACTACAAAAAATGCTTAAACACTTATGCATATTGCATCATTCATCTTCCACTTTGCTATAGACCACACATTGTTCCAAATGTCCACTTGTGGATTGTATATTGTAGTAATTCTAACCAAGAAGAATGCAAGTCTACTTATAGGTAATAACCTTATCCATGTGATAGAAGCCTGCATTACTAAAAATCTAAAACAAAGTTACTCTTTGCAGTCCCAATATACTACACACATAGGTTTCCACATAGCACACAAGGAAAACCCCTCAAGTATGCAGACAGATAGGCCCCCACATGAGCATGTAGTACACTAGAGTTCATATATCACGACTACACATAGTTAGGGCTGTAACCCAAAATTCTTAAACCTTTATGCATATTGCACCATCCTTGTTCGACTTTACTACAAGCCACATAGTATCCTACATGATGACTTGTGGATTTTATATTATCATAACTCTATCATGGAAGAGGGCAAGATTACTGATAAGAAATCAATTTAACCATGCAGCAACAACTTATAGTTTTAAAAAATCCTAAAAAAATTACATTTTGGGGTCCCCACATTCCATACACATAGGTTGTGGTTGAGCACATGAAGAAGGGCTCCCGAGCATATGCATAGTGCAATAGCCTTCATGCAGTACCAGTAGTGCTTAGCTCAGACTAAAGGCCAAAATGCTTAAACCATTGCATATATTGCACCATCCATCTTTTGCTTTACTGTAGGCTGCACAACATCCTATATGCACACTTGTAAATTGTATATTATGAAAATTCTATCAAGGAAGAAGGAAAGACTACCAATAAATAACACTAAATCCATGTGATAATAGCTCATAGTGCTAAAAATCTCAAGAAACATTGCACTTTGGGGTCCCCACAAGCCATAACATTGGTTGCTATTGAGCAAATGCTAGCAAGTTCCTCATTGCATCTGTAGAATGGCTCGGCATGCATATGTAGTGCATTGTCATTCACACTACACCAGTAGTGCTTCACTAAGGCTACAACCCAAAATGCTTAAGCCCTTGTCCATATTGCACCATCCATATTCCAATTTGTTGTAAGTCTCTTAGCATCCTAGTAGCATGCTTACAGATTGTATATTACAATAATTTTATCAAGGAAGAAGAAAAGACACCAAAAGGTAATCACCTTATCCATTCAACAATGGCCCACATTATTAGAAATCCAAAAACAAAACATACACTTTGGGGTCCCCACAAGCCATGCACGTTGGTTGTTGAGTGTGTATGAGCATGCCTCTGGGAGCATGCACAAATAGGCCCTTATTCATGCAATACACTGGTTTGCACATAGCTCTAGTAATGCTCAATTAGGGCTATAGACCAAAATGCTTAAACACTTGCACATATTTTACCATCCATTTACCACTTTGTTGTAGGATGCATAACAACCAACATGCCTACTTATAACTTATATATTAGGATAATTTTATTAATAAAGAATGCAAGATCACCAATAGGTCACCTTATCCATTTGGCAGTAGCCTACAGTGCTCAAAATCCAAAAAAATGTTACACTTTGGCGTCCCTACATTCTGAGGATATAGGTTGCTGCTGAGTCCCAAGAGAGGCCCCCTCACCTATGCACAGCTCCAATAGTGCTAGGCTAGGGCTATAGCCCAATATTTCTAAACCTTAGCACATATTATACCATCCATCTTCAACTTTGTTATAGGATGCACATCTCACATGGTCATTTTTGGTTTATATATTGTGATAATTCTTTTCAAAAAGAAGGCGAGACTACCAATATGTAATGACCTTATCCATGCAACAATAGCTCATAATGCTAAAATTCTTGAAAAAGAGTTACACTTTTGGGGTCCCAACATGCCACGAGCATAGGTTGTCACTCAACACATGCATAGGTGGCCATGCATGAGGACAAAAAGGTTAAGTGCATGCACAGTGCTCTGTTGCACATGCTTAGTGCCATGCCAGGATGTTGACCCAATTGATTTGGGCTAGGGCCTGAGCCCAACATGCATAAACCCTTAAGTAAATTGTCATGCTCATGGAACCACCATGAACACTACTTTAATAATGTGAGTGATGAAGCCAGCAGAAGTTTTTCAAACCTTTTATGGAATTTTTTTGTTATTTCATGAATTTAATAATTGGATCATTATAATTTATAAAGATTACAATATAAGGTGTTTTAGTCTTACACCAAAGTAAGTCTCCAAAGGGCTCATCAGATGGCTAGTTGCATAGTACCTACACCAAAGTTTTGCATAAAGTAATGCAATATATAGAGCTAAGATGAGCAAGCAAGCAATCGAGCAAATGAGCAAGCTAGTAAGTGAGCAAATAAGAAGTGAGCAATCAAGCTTGAGCAATCGAGCAAATGAGCAATCCAACAAATGAGCAAGTGAACCATAAATCTAGTGAGCAATTAAGCAATCTCTTAGTCAATAAAAACCTTCAAGAACTGCTACATTTCATAGGGGAAAAATATGCTACAATAAAGGGTTGGTTCATAGTGGATAGTGACAACAAGACCACTGTTTGACTTACAATGGCCCATCACAATCTGAGTTGTTTGTAAAGGATTTGGCCAATCATTCATTCTTAAATATCATTTCTTGCGGTGTCCATGCCATCAAACTTAATACAACACTATACAAGCCCATGGTCGATTGCCCTTGTGGTGCCAAGCCCATACTATTGGCTAACAGATGAACGACAGACCTAAGCATCGCATCTTGGCATGGCTTCTAACTTAGAGGTGTTTGCTCATAATCCTACACATGGTAGCTTCTTACCACTTGCTTTTCAACCAAGCACATAGACAAATTATTTTAATCAATTGTTCTTCTCGTACAAGATTGATTTACTATCATGGCACATTCATCAGTAGGGTAAAACTGACCTATCTAATGATAGCTTAAACCCATCTCATGTTCCCTATTAGTGCATGAACAACCAACACTTAGTGAATTCTAGTTCACAATGATAAGAAGAGCTGACATCAAAGGATCAAAAAGTAATATCGTAATGAATGCTTCGTTGCCACAAGCTTGTTATTCCTTTGATAACTTTTCTGACACCTCTAGCTTCAAATTCTAAAAACCTTAAGAATCCAAAGGCTATGCTTTCAAGGTTCATATTAGTACTATAAATCAAAATCAATCAATATTTTACCCTCTTATTCGACATTAGATTTTTTTTGTCGTTGAGATCATCTTACGACACCTGTATTATCTTTCAACAGATGTGCCACCTAAATTATATGATAACATCTTCTACCAGAACCAACACATCGAGGTGATACTTGGGGCCAAAAAAGTCACTTGGGTCTACCTCTATCTCACAAAATAAGAAAAAGAATGTTAAAGTTAGTGGAATTTCAATTCAATCTTCATATCGAATCTTAGTTATACAACAACTATCAAGTCATTTCACAAAGTTGAATAAAAGTGAAGCTTAATCAGGTCTTTTTTCCTCACTAATATGCTAAGCCTATTCCCTTGGCTATGGTTTCATTGCATGGTTGACAGGGATAGTGGGAATCGTGTTAATCCATTCATGCATATCACTAATTAGATGACGAGGCATCTGGCTACCTTAAGAGAGCCATTGTTACTCTTACTATTTACCTAATATTTGTTGAATTTCTTCACTTTGGGATTCAGAGCATTGGATAGAAATCACATTGTGTTAGTATCCTTGAGGACCATCTCAATGCTTTGTTTTATTTAAACTGTCAGATTCTCTATGTTTGTACTAGTTATGAGTTGATTATTCGACCTCTATGGTAGGCCTCATTGGTATTGCTCCTAATTCAACTACTAGCCAGTATGCATTGACCCGCTTTAACTATGCAAGCATCTCGAGTAGTCCATCGATAGTCGATGGGTTTGAAATTGGGACCCCCATGCTAAACCCTCAGAGCCAATGTTTTTTTCTGAAGTTATGGATCCATTTTGTCGACTTCCCTTACTTATATTGCTCCATCAACAAGAGGCTTTTCACCTTGAAGACCTAATGTGATTATGATTGCAAATGAGTGTGGAAGGCACTCGATCATCCAAATTTTCAAGGATCAACAATGGCACATTGGACACCACTCAATATGCGATGTCTGTCATCTGCTTAGCCCTACCTCTAGCTAAGCCATTTCTTGATTCAACAGGTTATTAAGAAGAAAATATAACCCTTATTGAGGCCCATACCAACGTCTCTAGACCTCCTGTCTTTGCCATCAGCCACCACATTTTGGCTCAAGAAATTTTACTCGACTCCTTTTTGAAGCTCTTGCCAAATGACACTCTCAGACGAGTTATCCTCCTCTCTTAGAATCAGTCAACCCATGTTCAAGTGTGATTCACGTAGAACCTTTCTACCCATCAACCTTTAAAGTTCACATTTGAATATTTACTACCACAATATTTGCACCAACAAATGCTCCATGAGGGCTTACTCCCACATGTTGCACAGATCACTGCATCATTACTACCTCTCGTCAATGATGCTTCTACAGTTTCACCTACAGAGACCTTGTTATGACTTCTTCTTCTAAATGATAAGGTTCAGTGGACTTCTAACTAAGGCATATACAACAAGCTATCTGCATTGCAATGATCCAAACACATCATAGGACCATTCAATTGATAGGACCAACAAGCGGTGTGTGCGAAGGGGAGGGATGTAGTCATCACGAGCTGATGACTTGTGCTTATTAGGGATTGTTTGTTGAAGACCAACAATTGCAATGATCTATTCCCATCATGATGAAAGTTTCATAAGATTCTCTATGTCTTTTGACCAAGGCAATGGACACATTGAATAAATTACTGTAGCATAAATGTAGCCAAGAACATCAATAAGTGCATCACAGATCCTTTGTTGTGTCAAACTTCAATGGCCTAAGTAGCAATAATCCTTGTAAGAAGTTGGCTAGAGTGCTTGCACCCTGCATAGCTAGTTAGGAATTCAAGGTTTTGTTTATTAATAGAATTAACAAGGCAAATCACTCCACCAACTAAGAATGACTATGCACCACCACCCATATAATAAAGAAAGAGCCCTCAATCTATTAATCTTTGCTATGTCTAGAACTAGTAAGTGTTTAGTCAAATTAGGCCATAGGCTATACTTTCGATGGTGCTCTTCCATAAATTCCTTTAAGTTTCAGCCATGTGACCATACTCCCTTGGAACCTAATAACCTTTAGCAAGTCAAATGATACTCATTTTTTGATAATAAAATCTTATATAAGTTAGTTCTAACTAAGAAAAGGGATCTAAAACCTTTGTTTTGATAAGGCAAATTTCAGGTTATTGTTACCCTCTTCTAGCCACTTTACAATATCTCATCGATCTCAATTTCCTCTACTACATTAAAAGATTGTTATACTACATCAATCTTGTTATCTCCTTCAAAATACTTAACATGGGATGTAATGGAATGTTAGTGCTCTAGTTACCCAAATTTTACACATGTTCTCTTGTGAAGTGCTAATCCCATCAAATCCAAACATATTTTTGTGAAAAAAACTTTATATTCCAAAAGTTAAAATTAATAAGAAAGGGTGGTACATAGCTCATATGGCCAAGCTTTTTCATCCATTCCTTGTTCTTGCATGAACCCCTCATAATTTTCGCCCATCTTTTCTCCATATATGACTTCACTTTGGCACCTTTTCCCTTTCACTTTGCTAGTCTTCATCTTTCCTTAGTGCCCACTCCTTGCTTTGGTTCTTTTCTTAGCCATCTTCTCCTATCGTTTTTACTCAAAACTCCATGATGTGTCTTTCTTATATTGCTCCTCTAATTATCTGATCTTTGGTTCCATTACACCCCAATCAACTCCAACCCAAACATGTTGAAGCAAGCACTCTCCCTTCTCATAGTGATGGTGAGGGCATTGAAGAGCAAAGCCATCATTACAAAGACAAAGTTCATAATCTTCAAGCATCTTTGTGATAAAAATGCTCAGTTGCATGCATTCCCTACCAAAAACTCAAAGATTGGTTGTGAGGACTACAGGGATAACAAAGACCAAGAGAGCTCCAGATCCTCTGAGACATTGCCAGTGGCATACCAGCCGATTGTGTTCAAGAGAAGCGGTCGAAGGTGGGTGAAACTTGGTTGGACTTGGAGGGGCAGATTGATCATGCAATTGACATGTTCATTAGGAGGTTTCATAGGGAGATGATGATTTAGAAAAAGGACTCCTTCTAAACATACAAGGAAATGCTTGCGAGGGGCATGTAGAAGGAGAAGGTTGCAGCTTAGCAATGCTATATGCCTTGGAATACTTGAGCTATCATTATCTAAATGTGGTTAAAAATAACCCAGAATTAGACTCTAATGATGTAGTTATGAAGCTCAATGAGGTTATTCAACCACATTTTGATGCCTTCCATCCTTTCTACTCTATGTTTACCAATGTTATCAACCATCATTTCTACATTGTTGCACATTAGATTGTATATAAAGCCTTGTATTTTTATTTTTAGTGGGAATGGGGTATGCCCCTTCCTAAACCATTTAGTAAGCTTTTTTTTTTGCTAATTATGTATTCCAACCTCCATAAGGAGGTAATCTTGTAGGCTTTGCATTTTTTATTATCAAAAGGAACCCAATGACCTTTATTTCTCATAAGGTACAGATGGAGTCAAAAAAGCAACATCCACTAAACCCTGGTCGACATCATTTATTGTTTGGACTAGGATAGTATCTAAACATCTATGAGCCCCCAACTTTCAATCTTGATTAATGAAAACATCCTTGAGAAAAGTTTTCCTACTGGTTCATCTTTCATAAAGTCAAGAATTTCACCTCTTACTATGAAGTATGAATGCCTATGATTATCCATATTAATTATTACTTTTATCTCAAAGGCCAACACAATAAAATAAAAATCTTATGATATTATCCTTTACTAATGTATTGAGAGCATTGGCTTGCTTTGAGTACTCTAATTTCCTCAAAGTAATAATGTTGAGGGCACAACCAGATCTGTTAAGGCCAGATCGCATCATTAATAAAACGATCAAGGAATCAAAACAAAAAGGTGGGCCAACTAACCCAACCAAGGTCCAACTATGAGCAATAACTTAAATATATGCTATTGATGCTGGAATTATCATGACTGTTGGTACTACACTTGCCCTCCAATGGGTTCTCATTAAGGGACTTAGATTGTATTCATTCTAATTACTAGACTCATGGAGCTTGATATTGTTATTTATTGTCACTACCACCATATGTTTGGATTAGGTAATTTGTGTGCCTGTTACCTTCCATGCATGTGGTAGTTATCTCACATGCTCCCTCTCCAGAATGAAAACATAATTCTCCATCACCTGCCACCACCATGGTAGGCCTCTATCCTACTATCGAAAGTTGAGAGAGCAAAAATTTTGAATGATGAATCCTCAGCAAGAAGGCCATGCGATCCAACAAGTTATCATGAATTGTGAAAGAGTTGGGTGAAGGCCCATGTCAACCTTTTCCTTAATAAATGCATCCCTTCCAAAAGTCAAGATTTGGTGCCCATATTACCTCTAGAATTACTTTGATTATCTGAGTAGCAAATACAATTAAATAAACTTTAACTAATTTAATGTGTCATTTGTACTTTCATAATACAAAATTGTTCGGACTTACACATGCATGGCTTAATCTTTGAGACAAGCATATGAATATTGGTATGATCAACGAGTTAGCAATACAATAATAATGTGCTTGGCAACACACATGTCATAATTAACACATTCATCATGTATATTGGTACTCCACAATGGAAGATCGAATGCTTCCAATATGGGGTACCATTTTACAAGTTTGAAAACATTACCACTCGATACTAACATTCTTCAATGATGGCCCTGCTTGACACAAAATGAAAAGACTAAAATGAGTGATTTCAAAGATCATAGTAATACGAGAGTAGGGACAATCACACATTCAAAGCATTATGAAATGACATATTTCCAATAGATGAATAATGTGGCATCAACAAAATAATTTAATGGAACTACCCATCTAGTAGATAAGCAAGTAATATATGGAATTCCTCTATAAGAAGTTTTGATTACATGACAAAGCCCTATTAATAATGACTGACTACACAAAGGGGTATCTTAGCCATAAGAACCAACACCACATAAAACATCTATTATGCAAACATAGTCTCATGCCAATCCAATTGCATTAGCCCAATGAGCCTCAAAGCTACATAAGAAGAAGCTCAAAGGGTCTAATTAGGGTTGTAGGCCTTTGCAGCCAAATGACATGATAAGAAATACCAAGCAAAATATACAAAAGTAGTAGCTTGCTTAAGCAACGTATGGCCAAGCACAAATTACACCACTTAAAGACCCCGTTTGAACAACACCTCATTTCTACATTGGTGGTCCTGAGATTTGACAAAGGTCAAAAAGAGTTGCACATTTCTTGGATAAAATGCTTGAACATGACGAAAGCTACCACATGTAGTACCACGAAGAGCACGATCACGAATGCCATGATATGGCCAAGCACTAGAAGCATAATAGAACTCTTACTACCACATAATGTTCGAAGTAGAGGGAAAAGAGCAATAATTTGAATAGTGTACATCCACGTGCTCCACTCCAGTAGTGCCCCACTTGGCCCACATCCCAACATGTTCAAACCCTAGCACAGATTGAATCATCAGACTTCCACTTTACTTCAAGCCACATAACATCTCACTTTACCACTGATGGATTTTATATAGCAAAACTTTTGTCAAGGAAGAAAGCAAGACTACTAATACGGAATCATCTTATAAATGTGATGGAAGCCCATAGTGATAAAAGTTCAAAAAGGTACATACCGCACTCCCTACTTGCTACTTAGCGTGTGAAAATAGGCTACGACATGCATGTACAATGCACTAGCATGCATGCGCCTCTCATAGTGCTCGATCAGTGTTGTATCTCAACATAATTAAACACTAGCATGTATTGCACCAACCATCTTCCAGTTTTCTATAGGCTACATAGTGTTACAGATTATCATATGTGTATTATAGAATCTGATAATTCTATCATGAAGGAAGGCAAGACTACCACTGGGAATAACCTTATCCATGCAAAAGTAACCCACAGTGCTAAAATTCCAAACAATAGTAACACTTTGGGGTCCTTACATGCCTTGCATGTAGGTTGTCACAGAGTGTGTGTAGATAGTCCCTAGTGTTTAGTGTTCTCGTAATGCACTGGCATGAACACAGCTCCAATAATAGTCAACTAGGGCTATAGTCCAACATGCATAAACCCTAGTGCATAGTGCACCATCCATCTTCTATTTTTTTAGGCTACATAGCATCCCACATGCCCACTTGTGAAAAGTTTGTTAAAGAAGGTAAGATTACCAATAAGGAATTGCCTTATCCATGCGACCGCTATGCTAAAAGTCCCAAAATAGTTACACTTTGATGTCCCCACATTCCACGAACTCATATTGCCACTAAGCAGTGCACAAAGGCTACAATGCACGTGTAGAGTGCACAAAAGTAAAACAAACTACACTCGAATCGAGCTCCAACCAAACATGCTTAAACCCTTGTGTGTATTGCAACAACCATCTATAATACAAGCCACATAATGTCCCACACTGCCAAATGCAGATTGTATATTACGATGATTCCATCAAGGAAGAAGGGAAGAATGCTAGTATATAATCACCTTATCTATGCTACAATAACCCATTGTGCTAAAAGTCTCAAACAAAGTTACACTATTAGGATGCCACATGTCACCCGTGCAGGCTATCACTAAGCTTGTATAGATAGGCTATTGCTTACACGTACTATCCCTGGACACACCCATAGCTCTAGGAGTGCTAGGCTAGGATGTTTCTTAACTTGCTAAAACCTTAGCACAGATTGCACCATCCACCTTCTACTTTGCTGCACATCTTAATCCATCCCACATACCCACATGTTGATTATATATCATGACAATTTTGTTAGGTAAAAAGAGAATATTACTAATAGAGAATCACCTTTTTCATGTGCCAATAACCCGTAGTGCTAATTAGTCCCATAAAACGTTACACTTTATAGACCCTACATGCCACACACATAGGCTGCTACTCAGTGCTCACAGATTGTCTTATACACATGCGTGCAGTGCACTGGCATCCACAAAAGCTGTAGGACCCATGGACTAGGGCTACAGCCCAACATGCTTAACCCCTAGTGCATATTACACCATCTATCTTTCACTTTGTTGTAGGGCATAGGATGTCTAAATTACCTACTTGAAGATTACATATTGTGAAAATTGCATTAAAGAGGAAGGTAAGACTACCAATAAGGAATCACCTTATCCATGTGACAACAGCTCACAACACTAAAAGTCTAAAAAAAGTTACACTTTATGGACCTCACATGTTGAGTGAGTAGTTTACAAATATGTGTATGTGGGACAATCCCTCGCAAGTGTGTACCGTGTCTTGGCATACACAATACTCAAGTAGTCTCAACTACAATTGTAGCCTAACATGCTTAAACCCTCCATGTATTACAGCAACCATCTTCCACTTTACTTAGGCTGTATAGCATCACACATTCCCACTTGTAGATTATATATTGAGATAATTCTATCAAAGAAGAAGGCAAGCATACCAATATGGTATCACCTTATCCATGCAATAATAGTCCATAGCCTAATAAGTCCCAAAAAAAATTACACTTTGGGGTCGTTAGATGCTGCACACATAGGTTATCACAAAGCACACATGGGCATGCTTTAACTTGTAGATACTATGAACTAGCATTTGTGTTGCTCTAGCAAAATTTATTAGGGCTACAACACATCGTGTTAAAACTTTAGCATGTATTGCACGATCCATCTTCACTTCTTTATAAGGTACATAATGTCCCACATAAGAATAAGCATATTGTATATTATGACAAATCTATCAAAGAAGAAGGGAGGGCTACAAAGAGAGAATCACATTATCCATGTGATAGCATCCTATAGTGCTAAAAGTTTCCAAAAACTGTTACACCTTTGGGTCCCCACATAAATCATGCATAGGTTTCCATTGGGAACACAGACACGCCCTTGGGCATGCGAGCAGTGCAATAGCGAGTGTAGAACTACAACCAATGCTTGTTTAGGGTTACAACATGCTCTAACTCATATTGCACCATCTTTCTATGACTTTGCTATAGACTAAATAATATCCTATATGACCACTTACATTTTGTTTATTATGAAAATTTTTTAAGACAAAAAGGCAAGATTGAATCACCTTATCCATGTGACAATAGCACGCATTGCTAAAACTTTTAAAAAAATTTCAATTTGGGGTCCTCACATGCTACATATAGTTTACTGCTCAACATGCACAAGTAGGCCACTGATTGAGAATGTAGAAAAGGTTGCCCACACTTGCACATAGTGCACTGGTGGGCATACAACACCAACAATGTTTTGTTAGGCCTTCAATGCAAAATGCTTAAACCTTAACATATATTGCACCATCCATCTTTCACTTTGCCATAAGTTGCATAGCATTCCACAAACCCACTTGTGAATTGTATATTGTGATAATTCTATCAAGGAAAAGGTAAGAATAATAAAAGGTAATCACCTTATCCATGCAGTAGTACCCTGTAGTGCTAAAAATCTTAAAAATAGTTACACATTTGGCTCCACACAAGACTTGCATGTTGGTTTCCTCTAAGCACACATGAACAGGCCCATGGGTGTACCTATAGTGCACTAGCTTTCAACCAACGCCAATAGTGGTTAGCTAAGGCTACAGCATGACGTGCTTAAACATTGCTGCACATTGCACAATCTAACTTCCACTTTGTTGTTGGCAACATAACATCTGAAATGGCCACTTGTGGATTGTATATTATGACTATTTTATCATGGAATAAGGCAATACTTTTAATTCTTAATCTCTTTAATCATGTGGCAACAGCTCATATTGCTAAAGATCCTAAAAAAAGTTAAAATTTGGGGTTACTACTAGCCATGCGCACTAGATTTCATTGAGAACCTATGGATAGGGCCTCAGGAGTGCATACAGGTAGGCCCACATGTGCATGTGTAGACATGGCAAGACACACAGATACACCACGTTGGCATTCATATAGCACCAAGAGTGCTCGACTACGGCTACAACTTAAAATGCCTAAACCTTTTCACATATTGCACCATCCATCTTCCACTTTGCTATAAGTCACACATCTTCTCACATGCCAACTTGTAGGTTGTATATTAAAACAATATTATCAAGGAATAAGGAAATATTACCAATAGTTAATTGCCTTATCCATGCAATAGTAACTCGTAGTGCTAAAAATCCCGAACAGAGTTACACTTTGGGGTCCCCACATGCCATGCATGTAGGTTGCCACTGAGCATACATAGATAGGAGCGAAGGCATTAGCACAGTGCACTGGCATTTGCACAACATCAATACTACTTATTTAAGGTTAAAAAGAAAAAAGCTTAAACCCTTGTCCATGTTGTACTAGCCATCTTCGATATTACTATAGGCTCTACATGCTCTTTTATGGACTGTATGATATAATAGTTCTATCAATGAAGAAGGCAAGACAACTAATACCTAATCAACATATCCATCTAGTAGCAACCTACAATTCTAAAAATTAAAAAAATAAGTTACACTTTGGGGTCCCTAGAAGCTGTATGTGCAAGTTGCTACTAAGTGCACATGGAAGGGCCTCATAGTGCTTGCACAAATAGGACCCCACTTGCACATGTAGTGCACTAGTGTTTGCACAGCACCAATAGTGTCTGACTAATGTTATAGCTCAAAATGCTTAATCCCTTATGCATATTACACCATCCATCTTCCACTTTACTGCAGGCCACACAATATCCCACTTGACCATTTGTAGATTATCTATTATGACAATTCTAAAATGGAAGAATTCAAGAGTACCAATGATAATCACCTTATCCATACAACAACAACCCATAATACTAAAAATCTCAAAAAATATTTGTAGTTTGGGGTCCTCACATGCCACACACTTTGGTTGCCACTGAGCATGCATAGACAGGCTTCCTGTCACACACAAATATACCCGAACACACTGTAGTGCACGAGCATGCACGAAGCTCTAGTAGTACTCGATTAGGGCTGCAACCCAAAATGCTTAAATCTTGCATAAATTGCACCTTCCATCTTCCCCTTCATCGTAAGTCACATAACATCCTGCATTCCCACTTGTAGATTATATATTATAATAATTTTATCAAGCAAGAATGTAAGACTAGTAATAGGTAATCAACTTATCCATGTAGTAGTAGCACATAGTGTTAAATTTCTCAAAAACATTAACATTGGAGTCTCCAGATGACACACGCATCAGTTGCAGCTAAGCACATGCAAGCAGGCCCTCATGCATCCATGTAGACGAACCCTCGCATGCACGTGTTGTGTTCTAGTACGCATGTAGCTCCTGCTTTGATTAACTAGGGCTATAACCCAAACTTCTTAAACCCTAGTGCATATTGCACCATCCATCTCCCACTTATCAGCATGCAACATAGCATCCCACATCTACTTGTATATTATATATTGAGACAAATCTATCAAGGAAGAAGATAAGACTACCAATAAGTAGTCATCGTATCCATGCAATAGTAGACCGTATTGCTCAAAACACTAAAAAATGTTACACATTGGGGTCCCTACTTGCTATGGACATATGTTATCACTCAGGGCAAGCATAAATGCCCACACACATGCACGAACAGACTCCACACTTGCATGTGGATAGGTTGTCATGATAAAAAAGTCCCCTACCACATAAGCATAGTGGTCTACTATATGAACATAGTATTATAGCATGCTCAATGTTATGCCAAGATTGCTATTACAACCATGTTGGCCTAGGTCCTCAACCCTACATGAATAAACCCTTGAGTAAATCAGCATGCTCATAGAAACCTTAGAGGCACTACTTTAATAATGTGAGTGACAAATCTAGTGAAATTATTTTGACCTTTTATGGAATTTGACTATTATTTCATGAATCTGCTAATTGGACCATGACAACTTACAAAGATTAAAAATTAAGGCATTTTATCCTTCTATCCAGGCAAGCCTTTAATTGGAGCATCGCTTGCATAGTACCCACATAAATGTATCATAATAAGTATCACAATAAGTAGAGCTTAGTCGAGCATGCAAGTAATTGAGGAAGTGAGTAATTGAGCAATCGAGCAAGTGTGCAAGCTTGTAACATTAATAAACTTCATGGATTGCTACATTTCATTGGAGGCAAATCTGCTGCAACATAGGATTGCATCTTAGTGGATCATGACAACAAGGCTACTCTATTGCTAATAATGCCTCATCACAAATTTACATTGTCAACAAAACATTCTACTCATCATTTGTTTTAACTATCATTTCTTATGGTGGCCATGTCATCCAACTTAATACAACACTAGACTGCCTGTGTTCATGTGCTCTTGGACTACCAAGCCCTTACTTTTGGCTAATAAGAAAATGATAGGCCTAAGAATCACAACTTAGCATGGATTCTGACATAGAGGCATTCAATCAAAATCTTACACATGATTGCTTTGTTCTATTGGCTTTTCAACCAAACACAATCCAACTGTGTGAGTCAACAGTTTCTCTCATACTTGGTTGAATTACTATAATGACACATTCATAGTAAGGTAACTCAAACCTATCTCATGATGGTCTAAACCTAGCTCCTGTTTATTAATGGTGGTGAATAATCCAACTTGGTGAATTCTACTACTTCACAATGATAGGAAAGGTTGACCTCAAGGATCAAAAAGCAACTTTGCAATGAATGCTTAGTTGTTACATTCTAGTTAACCTTGTAGCAACTTTTCTGACACCTCTAGCTCAAAATTTTAAAGCCTAAAGGATAGATTTGCCACAATTTCATGATTCATATTCGTAATAGAAATTAGAAGAAAATGAGCTTTTACCTTTTTGCTCGACACAAGATTTCTGTTCTTCTTGAGCTCATCTTAGGAGACAATAGATTAGCTTTTACATTTTTACCATTTTTGTGAAGTTGTGCATCAATTTTTCCTACTTCCCTTGCCTACATTACTCCATTGACTAGAGGCTATTCACCTTGGGGACCTGATGAGGTGCCTCGAACACTGCTCAACTTGCGGTGCCCTTTGAACTGCTTAGCCTTAATTTCTATTGAGCTGTTTCCAAGGTTGATAGGTTATTATGTAGAAAAGATTACTCTTCTTGAGGCCCCTATCTACATCTCTAGACAACTTGATGTGGCCATTCACTGCTACATTCTAGCTTTAGATATTTAACTCGACTCCCTTTCAAATCTTATGCCAAATGCACTCTTTAACTCAAGCAAGTGTCGTTCACATAGAACCTTTCCACCCTTTGGCCTTCAAACTTCTCATTTCAATATTCTCTACTGGTACCATGAAGTACACCAATAGATGCTCCATTCAAGCTTATGCCTCAGATTTTGTAGTGACTTTTACACCCTCTTACACATTGAGGCATTGTATTGCACCAATGATAAAGTGTGGGTCACACACATAAGTGCCATCCATTATTAAGGCTAGTTGATTTGATAGGTGTGTTGATATACCCTCCTTAGTGGATTTTTGCTCTCATGACCACCATTCTACAGTCTTAATCGATCAACACCCTTTGTGTGCTCTTGGTTAATGCACAATTGTCTTAGTAAGAAAGCTTTCGGTTAATCTTGCATCATAAGTTATACCAAAAAGGTCTCATTTAGAGCTTGGATTCTTTGGATAAACTCATTAAAGTAGTTGAGCTCTCTTACCTATTTAATGTTGAGAATAGGTTGAGGACATTATGCCCTCAATGCCTCTAATCATTGGTTTTACACAATAAAACTCTAACTACGGGTCAAGCTATCTTGAGGGAAACTTTAATGGGAACCAACTGCTAAATGGTTCGATTAGTCTCTCACCTTTATACCCAAATCAAATGAATGAATTGCACATTAGTATCATTGTGGGCCACCATGTGAGTCACCTATGACTTCACCTCACTCAGGAATAGTCCACCATCCTTTGGGTCTCGACAAGCATGCTCTCGCTCAAACCATTCAAAGAAGATCTGGGACAATCGATTGCTCACTCCTCAAATGATTAACCCACTAATCAACTTTCTTTTGCCTTCTGGACTTGCTCACTCATTGACTTGCAAGCTTATCAACCTCCTTGGTCCATGTTTCAAGATGGGTCAAGTGGGGAGCCCACTAGCAATCACCAATGATTATAGTGCTACCATGGCACACCTCGATGGTGTGATCATTGTGATCAATCATGATGATGATTTCTCCATGAGAGACATCCATTCGGGCTCAGCTCATCGTGATGGCCTAAGCCAATCTGCTCCTTGAGCCATGCAACAAATCATCTAAAGACATTCTCAATCCATTCAAGGTGCACTGTTGGCCCATCTAGTTCTCTGCTAACAATGTCAGGAACTCTTTGACTCTTTTCTCAAATTTCTTTTCATCTAGCCATCAAGATACTTGTTCTCTATTGATTGATTTCAATTATAAGCCTTGGATGGAATTACCACCCAATCTAGATAGTATTCACAAAAAACCCAACTCATTGATAGTGCCTTGTGTAGTAATTGGGTATGAGACAAACAGGCACTTAGCCACTCTGGTGTCCCAATCTAAGGGACTTGATCCCAATTCATCACCGAGGAATCCTCTCTATGCTATAATTTAGGCTTCAAGCATCACGATTTGAGAATGAGGCTGGTTCTATTTTGCTCGTCATTACTAAGAAAATTTTCATAAGTTCCTTCTCCTCTACTTATTTATATACTTAAACTCAATGGGCAGCCTCACCTAACATGGGGTCATGATTCCACACCATAGAGTATGGATTTTGAACTATGAGGGGCATCTACTTGTTACAGTGCTACATAAATTCTTACTGGTAATGCCACCACACTTGGTGGCATCCACCTCTTAACATGATGATAGGAGACCATCACCTAACACTTCAACATGCCATTCCATAGCATGGGGTGCCATCAATTTTATCCAAATAGGGGCCAGGGACCCAAACCTATGATTCCAAGCTTCTATAAGGAGTGGCAGGTTTCATTACACCCATACAGACATGCCTTCAACTTACATCCTCAGATGCAATTTGCATTCAAAAATGGATGGTCAATAGGATTCTACAATTCACAACACATCAATTTTTTTGCGTATTCATCGATTTGAGAGCCAATATATCAATTGTTAAGAGTCATTCGACATTCAATTGCCATGTCCCATTGGACCTGATGAAGCACAATATACTTATTTGCTAGCTTAACATTTGTTCCCCCTTAGCAAATGACCATGCCTATAGGCTATTGTTTATCCCTCATAACATCGAGCTCCATGTGGAAGCAAGAGCACGTGCTATGAAAGAATGTGACACCAAACAACCATCGCACCCCCACGTGTTGCATAGATTGATCAATCATTCATACCTCTCGTTAAAGGTCCTTTTGTTGGTTCAACTATGGAAACATTATTACGAATTCACCTACCTCTAAATGATAAGGTTCAGTGGACTACTCATCGAGTCACATGCAACAATCCACGCACATTGTAGCGATCTGAATGCTTCTCCTGAACATTCAATGGTAGCTGTGACAGGAGGTGCGTACAAAAGGTAGGTACGTTGTTAATTCTAGCTAATGAATCATACTTACTATGAATTTTTGGTTGAAGAACAATAATTACAATGATGTCCCCATCTCAATAAAGTTTTTATAAGATTACCTAAGCCATTTGACCAAGGCAATGAACTCATTGAATACATAAATGTAGTGTGCATGCAGTTCAAAACATCTAAAGGCATCATAGACCTATTGTTGCCTCAAACTTCTAAGGTATAAGTGGGCACAATCCTTATAAGAATCTGATCATAGGGCTTGCACTCAGTATAGGCAGTTACAAAGCTAAGGACTAATTCATAAAAAGAATTAACCAGGGAAATCACTCCAACAAGGAATGTCCGTGCACCATCACCCATAAAAACAAGAAAGAGCTCTTAATCTATCAATCATTCCTATATTTGGACCTGGTAAGCTTCCCCATGTTGAGTCAAATTAAGCCATAAGTTCCACCCTTGGTGGTGCTGTTTCGTCAATTCTTTCAAGTTTCAGTCTTCTGACCATAGTCCCCCTGAACTCAAAGACTAATTTCTTATAAGGTGCTAACAAAGTTTAAAGAGCAATGTCTACAAACATCGGGTTGCAATCATTTATGGTTGAGACTAAGACCATATCTAATCAACATCAAGCCCATAACTTTTTTCTTGATTAATAAAAACATCACTAACTAATGCTTTCACAGTGGTTCAACTTTCAAAAATCCAAGAATTTCACTTCTGACTATGAAATATTAATGTGGATGATTTTCTCTCTTAATCATTACTTTGATCCAAAAGGCCAACCTAATAGGATCAAAATATTGTGATGTTATCCCATGATAATGTATGAAAAGCATGGGCATGCTTCTAGCACTTTAATTTCTTCAAAGTGACAACATCGAATGCATGAACTAGCTAGCTAAGGCTCGGCCACATCATTGACAAAAGGATTAGGGTAGGTGGTGCACACCAAAAGACAGATTGATCGACCGAAACCATGGTCCAATTATGAGCTTTTTGACTGCAACAACTTAAATATATGCTATTGGAGCTAGAATAACCATGGCTATTGGCAACAAACTTGTGCTCTAATTGATCCTCATTAAGGAATTTAGATTGTACTCATTCCATTACCAGACTCATGGATCCTAGTATTATTAATTATGATCACTACCTCCCTTTGTTAGGGTTAGGTAATTTTCATGCATGCAACCTTCCTTGGATGTGGTAGCCATCTCTTTGGCTCTCTCTCTAGAATCAAACCCTAATTCTCCATCACCTATCACCACCATGGTAGACCGCTATCCTAGCATCGAAAGTTGATCATGTAGAAATTTGAATGATGCATCATTGACACGAAGATCATGTAATCTAACATGTTATCATGAATCATTAAGCAGTTAGATGAAGGCCCACATCAACCTTCTATCTGATAAATGTGTC
This sequence comes from Vanilla planifolia, assembly GCA_023846275.1. Classification (NCBI taxonomy): domain Eukaryota; kingdom Viridiplantae; phylum Streptophyta; class Magnoliopsida; order Asparagales; family Orchidaceae; genus Vanilla; species Vanilla planifolia. Next base: position 258,724 of record JAIUJO010000290.1, read on the forward strand.
CCTTCTAAAAGTTTGGTTTGTTGCTTGTATTAGCTCTAGAATTACTACAGTTATCAAAGTAACGTGTTTCATCGAAAAAACCATAATAGTTTCAATGAGCCATTCATAGTTTTATAATCTAAAATTTTTTAAACTTACACATTCATGGCTTAATCTTTTGGACAAGCATATGATTACCATTAGAATCAACTAGTTAACAATATAATGATAAAGCACTAGGCAACCCCCATCCAAAAGAAGAGATAAAGCTGCCAAGTTGGGGTACCATCTCCCAAGTTTGGAAACATTGCCTCTTTATAATAGCATTCTTTAATGACAAATCTCCCTACTAGAGAAATAGCATGGCATCAAAAAAATATTTGAATGGAATTAGCAATCTGATATATAAGCAAGCAACATATGGACTTTCTCCATAATAAGGTTCGATTACATGATAAAGCCCTACTAGTAATGATTGATTGCACCAAGAGGTAGGCAAGCTATAAGAAGTAGCACTACAAAAAACATCGCTTGCACAAAAATGGTCTCATTCCAATCCAATTACATTAGCCCAAAAATCATAAAAGGTGTACAAAAAGAAGTGCAAAGGGGTCTAATTAAGGATGAAGGCCTTGGCACCCACATGACATGATAAAAAATACATGGCACAAGATACAAATGTAATCACAAGCTCAACCAACATATGGCCAAATGCAAATTGCACCACATAAAGATCCCGTTTGAGAAACACCTCATTACAAACTTGGCAGTCTTGAGATCGACAAGGGTGAAAAAAGAGTTACATATTTCTTGCCAAAAATGTCGAACATGATGAACGACACAAAAATGTAGAACCATGAAGGTCATAAGTGTGAACAACAAAGACATGGCCAAGCACTAAAGGCACCATAGATGACAAATAGCAACAATTTTAATAATGTACAACTTTGTGCTCTGCTCCAACAGCACTCTGCTATGCCTACAACCCAACGTGCTCAAACTCAGGCTCATATTGTATCATAGATCTTCCACTTTGCTACAAATGATATAATGTCCCACTTAGCCTCTTGTAAATTATATATTGCAAAAAGTTTGTTTAGGAAGAAGGGAAGAATAGCAATACAGAAGTGCAACATCACTCCATAATGCAAAAATTCCTTTAAAAAGTTACACTTTGGGGCCCCCACAAGCCATGCACACAAGTTTCCATTGAGCACATGTAAAAAAGCCCCTATGTGCACGAGTAGTGCATTGGTGAGCATGCAGCTTCAGTAAGAATCCCCTAGGGCTACAGCCCAACATACTTAAATGTTAATACATGTTGCACCATACATCTACCAATTTGCTGTAGGCCTCACAATATCCCACATACCCACTTGCATTTTGTATATTGTAACAATTCTATTAACTAAGAAGGGAAGACTACCAATAAGGAACCACTATATCCATACGACAATAGCATGCAATGCTAAAAATTCTCAAAACATTTCACTCTTAGGTCCCCAATTGTATCGCACATAGGTCACCACTAAGTGCCGGTGGACAAACAGCAAAGTGCACCCAAAGATAGGTCCCCGAGTGTATGCACAATGCACTGGTGCTTGCATAGCACCAGCAGTGCTCAACTAAGGATATAATTAAAAATGCTTTACTCCTTATGCATTTGACACAATCCATCTTCTATTTTGTTACAAGCCACACACCATCCCACAAGCTCACTTATAGATTTTATTTTACCATAATTCAATTAGGAAGAAGGCAAGACTACTAATAAGTAATCACCTTATCCATGCGTTAGTGGCCCATAGTGATACAAATCCCAAAAATAGTTACACTTTGAGATCCCCACATGTCGTAAAGCATAGATAAGCCCCATGCATGCATGTAGATAGGTACCCCTCATGTGTATGGTGCACTAGTATACATGTTGCACCAACAATGCTTGGTTAGGGCTGTAGCCTAACATGCTTAAATTCTTATGCATATTGCACCATCCATCTTCCACTTTGTAGTAGACAACATAATGTACCATATGAATATTTTTGAATTGTATATTATGATAATTCAAGGAAAAAGGCAAGGCCACCAATAAGTAATCACCTTATTAATGTGGGAACCACTCATAGTGCATAATATCTTAAAAAACTTTACACCTTAGGGTCCCCACATACAACATGTGTAAGATTCCATTGAGTGCATGTAGACAGACACCAGGACACATGCATAGATAGGCCCTCAAGTGCACGCATAGTGTACTGGCATTCGCACAGCACAGGTAATGCATGGTTAGGGCTATACCCCAAAGTGTTTAAACCCTTGTGCATATTACACCATCCATCTTTTATTTTTCCATAGACCACACAATATTTCCATATGCCTACTTGTGATTGCATATTGAGACAATTCTATCAAAGAAGAACATAAGACAACCAATAAGTAATCACCTTATCCACGCAACAATAGCATACAACATTGAAATAGCAAAAAAGTTACACTTTAGGGTGCCCACATTCGCACATATAGATGGGCCCCAGTGTGTGCATGTAGATAGAACCCTACACATGCATGCAGTGTATTAGCCTGTGCATAGCTCCAATAGCACTTAACTAAGGGTACAGCCCAAAATACTTAAACCCTTGAGCATATTGCACCGTCGATCCCCCCTTTTGTTTTAAGCCACACAAGATCTCATGTGCCTACTTGAGGATTGTATTTCCATAATGCTATCAAGATAGAAGGCAAGACTACAAATAGATAATCACTATATCATTGCAACAGTTGCTTGTAATGATAAAAATGTAGAAAAATGTTACACTTTGGAGTCCCCACATGTCGTTCACTCAACTAGCCACTAAGTGCACGTGGATAGGCCCCCGAGCTTGCATGGTGTACTGGCATTCACACAACAATAGTAATGCTGAGCTAGGGTTATAATCCAAAAAGCATAAACCCTTCTGCTTATTACACCATCCATCTTCCACTTTGCTATTAGACAGACAACATCAACTTGCCCACTTAAACATTATATATTGTGACAATTCTATCAAAGAAAAAGATAAGACTACCAATAGGTAATAACCTTATCCATGCAACAACAACCCATAGTGCTAAAATTCCTAAAAAAATGTTACACTTTGGGGTCCACATGCCACGTATAAATGTTACCACAAAGTCAACATAGAATGGCCCTTAGCCACATGCATAGAAGAGCTCCCACATGCACATGATATGCATTGGCATTCGTGTAGCACCAATGGTGCTTGATTAAGGATACAGTCCATAATACTTAAACCATTATGCATATTGCACAATCTATCTTCTACTTTACTATAGGCCTCACAATGTCTCACATGCCCACTTGAAGATTTTATAAAATGATATTCTTATCAGGGAAGAAGGCAAGGCTACCAATAAGTAATCACCTTGTCCATGCGGTAAAAACCCATAGCTATAAAAATCCTAAAAGAAGTTACACTTTAGGGTCTTGAAATGTCGCATGCACTAGTTGTCACTGAGTGCATGTAGATAGGCCCCTAGAGGTGCTCGTAGATAGGCCCCAAGCACACATTTAGTGCATTTGCATTCATATAGTGGTAGTAGTGCTCGACTTGAGCTATACCCAAAATTGCTTAAACACTTACACATATTAAACCATCCATCTTCTACTTTGCCACAGGCTACATAACATCCCACATGTCCACTCTTAAATTCTATACTACGACAATTCTATCAAGGAAGAATGCAAGACAACTTATGCATAATCAAATTATCAATGCGACAGTAGTCCATAGTGCTAAAAATCCCAAAAAAGCACATCACTACAAGCCACAACAACATAAGTAAGGAAGTTTTTTTTAAATCTTTTATGGAAATTTGTTGTTATTTCATGATTCTACTAATTGGATCTTGATAATTTGTAGAGATTACAAGGTGAGGCATTTTAACCTAACACCCAGGCAAGCCTCCAAAAGTATCACACAAAGTGTCGTAATAAGTAGACCTAATTCAACTAAGCTTGTCTTCGAGCAAGAGAGCAAGCTCGTACTTTTTAATAAACCATATGGATCATGATAGTGATGCCGCTCAGCCACTTACAATACCTTGTTACAAATTTAAGTCATCTACAAAGGATGCTACCCATTATTCATTCTTAACTATCATTTCTTATGGTGCCAATGCCATGTAACTTAAAATGACCCTAGATTAGCCCCTGGTCGTGTGCCCTTGGGGTGCAAGCCTCTATTATTGACGAACAACTGAATGACAAGCCTAGGAGTACCATCGTAGCATGGACTCTACTTAGAGGCATTTAGTCATAACCCAACACATGACAGCTTCTTGCCACTAGCATTTCAACCAAGTGTAATGACTAATTGCATGTATCAATAGTTTCTCTTGTACTATGTTGAATTATTATCACGACAAATTCTTTAGTAGGGTAAAACTAGCTTATCTCATGATGATCTAAAACCACATATCATGTTCCCTATTGGTGGGTGAGCAATCTAGCACTTGGTGAGTTCTACTTCACAATGATAGGAAGAATTGACATTGAAGGATAAAAAGGCAATGTCATTATGAACACTTGGCGGCCACAAGCCTGTTATTCATGTGGTAACTTTTCTATTAACTCTAGCTTCCAATTCTTAAACCCTAAAGGATCAATAGATCATGATTTTATGGTTCATATTCACACTGAAAAAAGGATCATATGAGCTTTTACCCTTTTGTTTCATATGAGATTTCTATTCTTATTGAGCTCATCTTAGGATACCTATGTTATCTTTTAATAGATTCTCTACCCTAACCAAACTCTCCACTTGGATCAACCCACCAAGGTAAAAGTTTTAGCCAAAGGGCGGGGCTGGGGACCACATCCATCACATGGAATAAGTAAAATAACGTTAAAAGTAATGGAATTTCAATTCTATCAGCACACTGACTCCCACTTATGCTACACCTCTCAAGTCATTTCGCTAAGTTGGATTAGATTTAAGCTCAACATAATCTTTTATCCTCACTGATTCTACCAAGCCCATTCCTTTTGCTATAGTTTTGCTGGATAGTAGACATGGATAGTAAGAATCTCGTTAATCCAATGATGTGTCTCACTAATTAGATGATCACTAATTTGTCTACATTAAGAGCATCATAGGTACTCCAATTACTAGTGTTTGGTTGAACTTATTCACTTTGACATTTGAAACCATTGGTAGAAATCACATTGTGTGAGCATCCTGGAGGACCATTGCAATTTTTTCTTTTAATTAAACAATCATATTCCCTATGTTTGTACATGTTTTGAGTTGATTTTTTGCTACCCATTGAAGGCCCCAGTAGGAGCCACTCCTAATTTCTTATCGAGCCAGCATGCCCCACTCTCGCCATGTAGGCATCTCATGTAGCCTATTGATAGTTGATGGGTTGAAGATTGAGACCCCATTGCCCAACACTTAGAGTGAATCCTTTTCCCGAAGTTATAGATCTTTTTTGCTGACTTCCGTTGACTGCATTGCTCCATTGACCAGAGGCTGTTCACCTGGGATACTTGATATATTTATTATCATGATCGAGCGTAGAAGGCACTCGATTGTTAACATTTTCAAGGGTCACCAAAGGTGCATCAGACACTGCTTAACATGAGGTTCTCTGTCGATCGCTTGGCCCTACCTCTGGCTAAGTCATTTCTAATGCAGACATGCTGTTAAGTAGAAAAACTAACTCTTCTCGAAGCTCTTATGGATTCCTCCAGGAGACTTAACATTTCTTCAATCATCACATCATGGCTCACGAATTTGAACTTGACTACCTTTCAAAGTTATTGCCAAATGTCACTCTCTAATGGTTTCTCCTGTCTCTTATGATGAACTAACCTATGTGCAAGTGCCATTCACAAGGAAGCTTTCCCCCCTTCGATATTCAAATTTTTCATTTGAATATTTACTACAACCACCAAGATCTACAACAATAGACACTCCATTCAAGCTTATTCCACATGATTTGTAGCAATCATTGCACCATCTAAATCATCAGGGCCTTGTAATGGCTAATGGAGAAGTGTGGGTCACAAGCATAAGCACCTTTTATTTTCAAGGCTAGTTGATTCGATAAGTGAGATGTTACACACACCTTAATAGATTTCAACATTGATGACCACCATCCTACTGTCTTAATCAACCAACACCCTTTGTGGGCTCTAGGTTTGTGCATAAGTTGACGTTGTAATCTAGCTTTTTGTTCATCCTGCATTGCTAGTTCTGCTTATCAAAAAAGGTCTATTTGGAGCATGGATTCCTTGGTTCAACTCACCAAAGTATTCTAGCCTTGTTACCTATTTAAAGCTTGAGAATAGGTCAAGGGCATTGTGCCCTCAATGCCCCTGATCAGTGCCTTTACTTGATAAAACACCTATTATGGCTCCAACTATCCTGAGGGAAATTTTGAAGGATACTAGCTACTGAATGGTTTAATTAGTATTTTCCCATATGCTCAAGTTAGACGAATGATTTGCATGTCAGTATCACTATGGGCTTGCACTAGAGTTTCCTTTGGCTTTGCCCAGCTCAGGCATAGTTCACCATCCTTCAGATCCTGATAGGCATGCTCTCACTCAAAACCTTTACAAAAGATCTGGGTCAAGTGATGGGTCACCCCTCAATGTGGATCTCATAAATTAGCTTCCTTAATTCTTCCTGACTAGCTCAGTTGATGACTCAAAAGAATGCTAGACTCCTAGGTTTGTGTTATAAGATGAGTACAATGGAGAGTCCATTGACCATCTCCAATGCACATAATGCCACCATGGCATGCCTCAATGGTGTGAGTGTTATGATTGGCCATGATGATGATTTCTCAATGTGTGACATACACCAAGGCTCAAACCACCACGAAAGCTAGAGATGGTCAACTCCTTGAGTTGTGCAACAAATTGTTTAACGACATTCTATATCAAATCTAGGGAAACTACTGTACCATATCTGCTTTGCTGTCAATAATTTCCACTTTTTGACTCTTTTTCAAATTCCATTTCATCTTTCCCTCATGATATTTTTTCTCTATCAGTCTCTCACATATATTTAGCCTTGGATGAAATTATCAATTTGTGCTATATTCTTGAACAACTTTACTCATTGACAAGGCTTCCTGTAACCACGAGGTATGAGTTGAATAGGGCTCTCACCCTATCTAGTACCCATGTCTAGTGGGCTTTATCCTGATCTTTTTTTGAGAATGCCTCTGTAGACTAGAAATTAGTCTTTTGTTAGCCCAATTTCCAAATTAAGCTGGTCCCATTTCACTCAAAGTTACTAAGGGAAGCCTTGTAAGTTCCTTCTCCTTTACTTATTTATATACTTAAACTCAGTGCGTATCCTCACCTAACATGGAATCATGATTCCACACCATGAAGCATGGCATTGGATTTACTAGGATCATCTACTTGATGCACTTCAACATCGATTCTTGTTGGCCAACACCAAAACACTCGGTGGCATCCACCACTTATCATTTTTATAGTCGACCATTACCCAACACCTTAAGATGCCATTCCATCACATGGGATACCATGAATAACCTCCGTACATGGGCTAGGGACCCAAACCAATGATTCCACACTTTTGTAAAGAGACAAATCACATTACACCCATGTAGGCATGCCATAGGTGTGCATCCTCGAGCACAACTTGCATTAAAAAAATGGATGGTTCGTGAGATTTTACAATTCACAAAACATATTGAATTTCATTGTGTTCTTCATCGAAGAAAGCTTTAAGATATCCATTATCGAGAGTCATTCGATGTTTGATTGCAAAGCCACATTAGACCTCATGAAGCACAATAAACTGATTTTGCCAGCTTAGCATTTGCTCTCCTTTGGTGCATGATCATGCCCTAGGTTGTTTTTATGCCCCATAGCATTGAGCTCCATGTGGAAGAAGGAAAATGCAGTATGAAATAATGCAACATAAAACAACCATTGAACACCCACATGTTGCATAGATCACTCCATCATTTGCACTAATCATTAATGTTCCTTTCATAGGTTCACAAGAGGAAACCTTGTTAGGACTTCTGCTTTTTTTAAATGATAAGGTTCAGTCGACTTCTTATCAAGTTGCACAAGATAAACTATCTGCTTGTTAGTGATCTGAATACTTCCTTGGATCATTTAATAAGTAGGAGTGATAGGCGATGTGTACAAAGGGCAAGGGCATAGTCAGCATGATTTGATGAATCACGCTTATTTTGATTTTCTTATTGAAGACCAACAATTGTAATGATCTATCCCCATCATGATGAAATGTTCATATGACTACTTAGACCTTTTTGACCAAGGTAATGAACTTTTTGAATATGTTAGTGTTGTGTGCATGTGGCATAGAACATCTAAGGGTATTACAGACTTCTTATTGCCTTAAATTTCTTAGACCTAAGCAACTATAATCTATCTAAGAGGCTAGCATAGGGCTTGCACCCCACATAGCTAGTTAGTAAGCTAAGGTCTTCTTTTTTAGTAGAATTAACCAGAGAAATCACTTCACCATGTTAGAATGGTCAAGCACCACCACCCATAAAATAAAGAAAGAGTTCTTAATCTATTATTGTTTACTATGTCTGAATTTGATAAGCTTTCCTGTATTGATTAAAATTAAGCCACATGATCCACTTATAGTGGAGCTCTTCCATCAATTCTTTTATGTTTTAGCCTTCAATCAATTCCTTTTGACCCTAAGGATTTTAATGGGGTTAGACTCCCATGGATTGAGGCCATTAGGGATTTGAAACAAAGATGGCCTTTGTCACCCTTTTATTCACCATTGGATATGAATACCTATCTTGGTTGCTTATGGAATAGGAAAGCAAGGAATTTTTTGGTTCCATTATCAAATAGCTTCCCAAGTTATTTCATATTTATTGTATGCTGATGATATGGTATTATATGCTTCTACCACATGTCTTTCTATTAGGACTATTAAGCAAATTATAAAGGATTATGACAAGCACTCAAGACAGAAAGTGAATTTGCAAAAATCTAGTGCTTGATTTGGTAGAGGTATGTTGAGGAAAAGAAGAACAATGGTGGATGGGAATGTTCATGACCTTAGTAAAAAACCTTAATTACTTAAGGTTCCTATTTAGGTAACTTTGTTGAAAAAAGGAGAGCTCAACTTTATCATTTAGAAAGTGGAAGAGCAAGTTGTAAGATGGAGAATTAGACCTCTTTCATTGATAGATAGAGTTTCTATGATCAATTTGGTATTAATAACCATCCCTTATTTCTATTTGAGCCACTATGTCATTCCAAAGGGTGTGACAAATGAGTTGGAAACATTTTCTTTAGAAGCTACATATGGTGTGGTGTAAGTGATGGCCATGCAATGCATTTTGTGGATTGCACATCTGTCACTCTATCGAAGGGGGAGGGAGGCTTAGGCATCCAAGATCTCACTATTTGGTAACATTCCTTGAATATGAAACAATTTAGAAGAATCTTGGAAAGAGAGGATAGTATGTGGGTCAATATGATGAGAAGTAAATATTTTTTGGATTAGAAAAGTATAGGTATTCTTAGAAGAGCCTCACAAAGCTTGTAGGCTCATTCATGATGCAATGTCATGGGTTGCCTCTGACTTTTCTTGGAGAATTAGCGATAGTATGGAGGTGTGCCTCACTAAAGGTAATTGGCTTGAAGTATTTCCAATTAGGTGTTGGAAAACATATATAAATATGCATGTGGAGTGACTAAACAAAGTGGAGCTTATCTATATACATGGGGTGTGGGACATATGTAAAGTAAAGACATGGGTTGATCATGTTCTACTCGAATAGAGCACTACACCTCGTATAGGTTTTTGATGGCAACAAGGATCTACTTCTTCAAGTTCAAAGTAAGAGCTCAGAGGTGGACAATTCTAGCCTTTATTATAGGATTATTACTACTTAAAATACTAATGTTGTTGATGCCTCATAGGCTGCTAGGTATAGCCTTGTGTGGATTTGGAAACTCAAACTGCTACCTTGAACTAGGCTACACATTTGGAGATCAATCAAGAGCTACATTACAACTATTAATTGGTTGGTGAAGAGGAGAATTGTAATGAGTGTGGACTGTAATTGGGGCTGCAAGGAGGCTAAGATGCTGCAGCATGTATTATATGAATATTAGAAGGTGAAGGAGCATTTGGACATGCCAAGCATGGAGGAGGTGCTGACTATAATTAATCCTAATAGCAATAGTAATGTATTGATTCTACAAAAGATTACAATAGCATGGAGGCTAAAATTGCTAATCATTGTGGGGTGATGCATTAACTTGCTGTTGTTGCAACTATAGTTTACCATTTTGGATGAATAAAACATGAGAAGGCACAATGATCTGATTAATAATAGTGTTATTAATAGTGTTATTTGGTTGTGGAACTCCAATTAGATATGGTGGCTGCTTTGAAATATTTTAATCAGGAACCATACATGTCCTATGAGAGTCCTTCCAATCCTCATGGACTGAAGGTAGCTTCATCTTGGGCTGTTCCTCCAACTGGATGGATCAAACTTAATTACAATGAAGCTATTCATGGTGAGGTTGTTATAGTGGGTATCATGGTTAAGGATCATTTTGGGAAGCTACTCCTTATTGTTGACGAGTTTTTCTACTCTCAGTTGAGTCGTACTATGTAGGTTAGTGCCATCTTGGAGTCTGAGTTTTCCTAAGATCAAGCTTAGGAACTTTCATGCTATTACGATTCTATTTGACTCTATATTAGCAATTTTGGAGGTTAACAAACTATTACATGATCCTTCACATTGTGGCAGGCATACAAATGTTTTTAAGTTTGTTAGAGATATGGATGCTTTTAGAATGACACACATATACAGACATGCCAATGGTCATGCAGATTGGGCAACGCATAATGCTCTCTTCTCTAATTTTTGTGGGGATTAGTGTATGCCCCTTCCAAAGCCCATTTTGAAGTTATTATACTCTGGCTTTTTGTTTGATCCTCCATAAAGGATTTTTGTAGGCTTCAACCATTTTATATTTTATCAAGGACCCCAAGAACTTGTCGTATATGTGAGTCCTTGTGAGAATGGATTTATCCAACCACTAAAGTTGGGTATGTGACTTAGTGGGCACTCTAGAAGATCCTGTCAAACATTTAAATATGAGTGCCTCCCTTGAATGTGTTGTGTGGTCATGTTGACCATTACACCAAAAAACTCTCTTGGTAAGGTAGCTATTGAATTACCAAGCAAAGCTGATGAGAATGTAGTGGATAAGGGAAGTGTTAATGAAACAGTGAGTCACTACACCTATGAATAATACGAGTAGGATGAAGAGGACTTAGGGAAGATGAAAAGCCTAGGCCATTGGATGGTGGTGCAACCAAGGAAGAGGAGGGCTACCTTGGCAAAAAAGTTTAGGGGATTAAAAACTGAAGATGGCTCTAATAGTTGAAAGGAGGCAAACAGGTTTGGGGACAATGCAAGACATGGGAATCATACAAGTAGGAGTAGATGTGTCTCTAAATCACGTGTCAGGAGACCATTAAGAAGTGTGTGGACTGGAAAGACTCCAACTAGGTAGCATCTTGACATGAGTGGGGCTAAGACACAATAAATAGTAAGGGATTATGAAGCATAAAAACATAGGGGAATTCATTGGGTAGTTGAAAGGTTGTATTATTGAAGAAGCTACTCATGAGGAAGTTATAGACCAATTGGAAGGATATTTGCCTAGAGGTCCTCCACATCATGCTGTGTCTCAAAATTGATTGTGTACAGAGGGGATCCTTTAAAGTGTAGTATGTTGGCTGCAAACTATGGAATAACATGCATGGCTAGGAGAAAACTAGGAGCTCTATGATTTTCACACTATAGTTTTCTCAGCTTTATTGTTATACTAAGGAATTGTGGTTGTTCTTGGGAAGGAAATGTAGAGAAATGATGATTGATTGCTCAATGATTAAGCATAATAGAAAGGAAATTTATAGGAGTGCATGGAAGTTTTTTTATACTACTCAAATCTACTACATTCTGGGAAGGAATGAGACAGCTTTGCTCAAAGGCTCCTACAAGATGGATGCCTTGATGGTGGTGTGCACACATTTATTGAAAACTCAAATATGTGGCTATAGCGAGAGGGAAAACAAGTGTGAGCAAATGTGCTTGAAATATGTGCAGAACATTTTTGGTGGTGAGTTTGGTGGCTATGGTAAGATGCAAAGTAGGCTAAATAACAACAAAGTTTAGAATGCTAAAAGAAATGTATTGATTATTTGAAGCAACAATTACAAAACTTAGGTATGTTGGGATGTTAATGCTTCTATGATATGTAGTCTACTGTGAGCTATTCAAGTTTGAGATGTAAGTATGATTACTATTTGGTGGTCAACATGGAAATGTGTTTAAACCAAGGCAAACCTTATAACTATTGCTATTACTCGATGCGGTATTAATTCAATCAAATGAGCTCTATGGCTAGTGTAAACATGACATGTAGCCATGGTGAGTGTGTGGTTGCCCCTGGAGTGCTATATGTGGGATGCAATATTTGCAATGAGATGCATGGTTGGTTGAATTACTAGGAGCTCCTTTGCAAAGGCTACAACGTTTCAATATTGTCTTATGTAAATGAGTTAAGAATGCTCAGGATGTATATGTAGGGGAATTAACAATAACTACTTTATTATTAAACTTTGTTTGATGGTACTATGTAGGAATGTATTGAATAGTATCTTTATCTATTCAACTTGTTGTAAGCTAAGTGGTAATGACCTAGAGGGTAGTTACTATAGCTAGAATAGGTTGCTAGAAAATAGGGCATGTTTTTCAAAACAACAAAGAGTTGGAATTGGAAGGCTTTTCAAATTAAAAACTAAATGATTAGATTGTAGTGTTGAATGCTAGGGGAATAAGGGACATGAAATCAAGGGGCTATTTGTGATGTATAGCCAGATTACATATTATGATTATGGTGCTTGTGGAGACTTAGGTGGAGTAATTTAGTAGGTATGATGTGGATTTGCTACATGGTAGAGACTACGAATTGGTGGTGCAACTCTTAGTTGGGCTGTTTGCAGGCATGTGATTCTTTAGAGGAGCTACGTGTATCTGCACATCATTAATCTTTTACCACAAGTGGTTTCGATGTATGAAAAGGTTGGCATTACTAATGTGTGGAAGTGCTATGTAGTTTATGCCTATAAGGATATCGTTAATCACAGAGCTGTGTGAGATATTCTGAGAGATTTGGCTATGGGGGGGCCAATGCTTTTTGCTAGGGACTTTAATATCCTTATGTATCATGATGAGAAAAAATAGGGAAAGAAGTTTAAATGTGGTGTTGATTAGCAAGACATTATTTGGGTTATGTTGAAACTTAAGTTGATGGACTTGGGATTTGTTTACAATAGATATACGTGGTGCATTAGGAAGTAGGGATGCATCAAAATCTTAGAGAGGTTGGATAGGGCTTTAATGAATTTTGAGGGGATCCAAACCTTTCCAAAAATTAGCATGTCTCATTTGTCACACATAGTGTTGAACCACTACCCATTACTTAATGAGATGGATATATAGTAAGATATAGCTACTAAAAGAAGAAATCAATTTGGAAGTGTATGGCTTGCTTTTCCCTAGACTGTAGACATTATGTAGAAGGTGTGGAATAGATCGACTAGAGGCAATCCCTTGGAGGGTCTATTTATATAATTCTATACATCTTTAGTTTCTTTAAGTGGAGCAAGACTGAAATGAAAAACTTCATCATCAGAAATGGCCAAATTAAGAGGTATATTTAGGAGCTATAACTTAAGGAGTTAGAGGGGGGTCTTAGTAAGTAAGAGCACATTTAGCTAAGGCATCTTATGACCTCTTTTCATAGGGTATCTGTACTTGAGGAGAGGTGGTGGTGATAACATGCCATGGTTCACTGGGCTCAATTATGAGATCCAAATACAAGATTTTTTTAGGCTATAGCAACATCTATCAATAAAGACAACAACATTTATCACTTAAAAGAGTATAAAGGTGTTTTGGTTTTCTCTACAATTGAAATCAAGTGCTTACTAATGAATTAATTTACTATGAAGTGGTGCAATGACGATATTTATTACCCTTTATAACACTTCTAGACATATAGATGCTTTGATACAAAACAAGTGGGTTTGCTTACCACACTTTTTACTAAGGAGGATGTTAAGTGTGCAATTCTTTCATGATAGGAATATGCCCAAAGTATGGAAAGACACTCTTATTATGCTAATCTTAAAAGTGTTAGGTAAAACTAGACTGAAATAGTTTAAGCCAATTAGCCTATGTAATGTAATTTATAAAATTATGGCTAAGATTTTTGTGGAAAGACCAAAGAAAGTATCACTAAGGCTTACTGTGAAGGAGTAGCTGCATTTGTGCTAGGCAAAACCATCTCTGACAACATTTACATCACCCAAGAAATGGTATCTCATATCCATACTTCAACATCCAGGAAGGAGCTTGTGGTAATCAAGATTGACATGGAATAAGCCTAGATAAGGTGAGAGGATAGTTTGTCATTAATATGATGAAAATCTTGGGTTGTCCTTCTCTATGGTGTAAGTGAGTGGAAGATTGTATTTCAACCCAAGGTTTGGTGTTTTACTTAATGGGCCTAGACTTCCATGGATTGAGGCTAGTCTAGGCCAAGACAGACGTGCCCCTTGTCACCCTATTTATTTACCATAGCATCTGAATACGTACCTTTGCTAGTAGTGAAACAAGAAAACAAGATAGTATTGGAGTTTCATTATCAGATGGCTTTCCAAGTTATTTCGTCTTTATTGTATGCTAATAATTTGATGTTGTATGCTCCTATCATGTGTGCTATTGCTAGGACTGTTAAATAGATTATGGAAGATTATGGCAAGCATTCTGGTTAGAAAGTCACTTGGAAAAATCTACAGTCCTATTCAATAGCAGTATGTTAAGTAAAAGAAGAAAAATGGTGGTAAGAAAAGTCTACATGATGCAAGAGAAGAACCTCAACTACTTATGGGTTCCTATTTCACCAAATGTGTTAAGAAAAGGAGAGCTTAACTTTATTTTCCAAAAAGTGGAAGAACATGTTGCAAGATGGAGAATTATACCTCTTTCATTAGTAGGGAAGATTTCTATGATCAATTTAGTAGTGGTAGCAATTCCCAATTTTTATCTGAGCCACTTTGTAGTGCCAAGGTGACTTATAAATGAACTAAAAGAATTGTTTAAAAACTACCTATGGTGTGGTGCATGTAATGGTCATGTAATACATTATGTGGTCTTGGGGAGGCACCACCTTACTAAAAGTTGATAGAGGCATAGGCATCCAGGATTTCTCTATTTGGTATTATGCCTTGAATATGAAGTAATGTAGAAGAATTCTGGCAAGAGAGGATAGCCTGTGGGTCAATGTGATGAGAAGAAAACACCTCCTTGGTGAGAATGTGCGTATCTCCAAGGGAGCTTCACAAGCTTGTAGGATTATTCATAATGCAATGTTTTGGGATACATCAAACTTTTAATGGAGGACTGGTGATGCAATTTTGTGTAGTTTGTTGAAGATAGTTGGCTTGAAGTGTTTCTTCACTGATGGTGGCCAACCTTTATTAATAAGAATGTGTTGGGGCTAAATAATGTGTGGTAAAGTATCGTTGATCATGGGATTTGGGATGTGTAAAAGTAATTTCTTGGGTTATTGATGATCTAATTGATAAAGTTTTGCTCATCCCTTGGGCAACGGATGATAACAAGGAGTTACTTTTATATCTCCAAACTGAGAGCTTAGAGGCGAATAATTCTAGTCTCTATAGGAGGATGATTAAGGATGAATTTGTGGATGATGTTGAAGCATCAGAGGTTGCTGGCTGCATCTATACATGGATTTGAAATCCCAAGGCACTGCTTCAAGTTAAGCTTTTCCTTTGGAGAATAATCAAGAATTTTATTCCAATTACTACTTGGTTGGTGGAGAGGGAATTGCATCCAATATGTGCTGCCCAGAGGGTCTAAGGTGGTTGAGATGTTACAGCATGCGATGCATGAATACTTGAGGGCAAAGGAGTTATGGGATGTGCCAAGCATGAAGAAGGTAATTAATGCAATTAATCTAAATAGAAGCAATAATATAATCACACTATAGGAATTATACAGTAGCATGGATAGTAAAATTATGAAGCATCGTGGGGTGATGCAACATTTTGCTCTTATTGTAATTGCTCTTTGCTATCATTGGATGAACATAAATATGAAAACACATAATGAACATGTTAGCAACATTACAATTTTGTTGAGGAAGATACAGCTTGATACTTTGGCTACATTGGAATGCTTGAAACATGAACCATCCATGTTCTATGAGTGTCTTTCTCCTCACAGGTTGAATGTACCCTTGTCTTGGGCTCCTCCAACTAGTTGGATCAAAATTAAATGCGATGCAGTTACTAATGGAGATGTTTCTAGTGGTGTTGTGGTCAGAGAACAATTTGGTAAGCCATTCCTTATTGCTGGCAAGCTCTTCTACTTCCATGTGAGCCATGCTTTTGAGTTCAATGGTATTTTGGAGGCTATGTGTTTGCTTAAGACAAAGTTTAGCAACTTTCATGCTTCAAAGATCCTGGCTGATTCTACAACTCCAATCTTGGAGCTTTACAGTATGTTGCATTATCCTTATGGTAGGAACAAGAATGTTCTTTAACATGTAAATGACATGGATGTATTCAGGATGACACACATAAAGAAACATGGAAATGGTCCTTCTAATTGAGTAGCACATCATGCTCTCTTTTTGTTATTTTTGCTAGAACTGGGGTATGCCCATCGCAAGCCACTTTTGATGTCTTTGTACTCTAAACCTTTATTCAATCCTCTATAATGGACTTTTTGTAGGCTTAGATATTTGACATATTATCAAGAAATCAAATAACTTTGATTTCTCAAAAAGTGTTGATAGAATCCATGAGCAACATTCGCCAATCCTTGGTCGGCATCGTTTATGATTGGGACTAAGATGGTATCTAATCTTCTTCGAGCACAGAACTTTTTTTCTTGATAAATGAAAACAACCTTGGAAAATGCCTTTACAATGGTTGATCTTTCATAAATTGAATAATTTTACCTCTTACAATGAAATACTAATGCCTAGGACTATCCTTTTTAACTATTACTCTGATCCTAAATGTCAACATAATAGGACCAAAATCTTGTGATGTTATCTCATTCTAATGTATCAAGAGCATGGGCTTGTTTTGTGCACTCTAATTTCTTCAAAGTAACAACATGGATGGCATGACCCAACCAGCTAAGGCTTAACCACATTTTAGACAAAAGCATCAGGGTGCTCAATAAACACCAAAAGGTGGACTAATTGACCCAAACCAAGGTCCAACTATGAGCTTTTTAACTACAGAAGCTTAAAATATATAATTGGAGCTTGAATTACCAAGACTTTTGGCACTCGACTTTCTCTCCAATGAATTCTCATTAAGATTTTTAGATTGTACTCATTCAAATCACAAGACTCATGGAGCATAGTATTATTATTTATTATCACTACCTCTTATGTTAGTAATGGGTAATGTTTTTGCCTGTTGTCTTCCGTAGATGTGGCAATTATCTCTTAGATTTCCTCACTAGTATCGAACCCTAATTCTCCATCACTCATCACCACCATGGTGTGCCTCTATCCAATCATCAAAAGTGGATAAGGTAGTAATTCAAATGATGCATCCCCTACAGGATGGCAATGTTGTCTGACAGGTTATGTAAAAAAGATGCACATTTCTCACACAGAATGCTAAACATGAAGAAAGCAAGAACACATTGTAATAGAAAAGGCATGAGTATAAACAACAAGAACAAGGCCAAGTGCTAAAGGCATCATAGAACCTTCACTACCACACAATGCACAAAGGAGAAGGCAAAGAGCAATAGTTTGAACAATATAAAGCCTCATGCTTTATTTCAATTGAGCTCTACTTGGGTTGCACCCCAAAATGCTCAAACCCTAGCACATATTGCATCATCAATCTTCCACTTTGTCACTTGTAGATTGTATGTTACAAACATTTTGTCAATGAAAAAGGCAAGGCTACTAATAAGGTATCATGTTATTCATGTGATAGTAGCCCGTCATGCTAATAGACCTTAGAAAAGTCACACTTTGGGGTTCCCAGATGTTGTGGATCCAGCTTGTCGTTAAGCCTATGCCAATAGGCTACAACACATGCATACAGTGTACTTACACACGCAGCTCATGTAGTGCTTGGTTAGGGCTACAGCTCAACATGCTTTAACTGTAGCATGTATTTTGCAAACCATCTTCCACCTTTTTGTAAGTCACATAGTGTCCAAAATTGCCACATGTGCATTTATTGTTTCGAAAATTCTATCATAGAAGAACGTAAGACTACCACTAGCAAATGACCATATCCATGCAGTAGTAGCCAATATCCCTAAAAGTCCAAAAAAAATTATCCTTTAGGGTCCCCACATGTCACACATGTAGGTTCCCACAGAATGTGCATAGACAGTCCCCATTCATGCATGCATAGTGCATTGGCATGCATGCAACTCCAACAATACTTGGCTAGGGATATAGTCCAACATGATGAATCCTTAGCATGTATTTCACTAATTATTTTCCATTTTTTGCAGGCCACACAACATGCCACATACCCACTGGCAATAGTTTTATCAAAGAAGGAAAGGTTACCAATAGGGAGTCACCTTATCCATGCGACAACAACCTATATTGCTAAAAGTCACAAAACAATTACACGTTTGGGTCCCCACATGTCGTATGCCTGTTGAAACTAAGCGCATGAGGAATGGCTATAGCATGTATGTATAGGGCATAGGTGTGCACCAGCACCAACATTGCCTGGCTCAATCTCCAAACAAACAGGCTTAAACCCTAGCACATATTATAACAACCATCTTCCACTTTTTTGTATACCACACAGCATCCAATATTACCAAATATGGATTGTATACTACAACAATTCTATCAAGGAAGAATGCAAAAGCACCAATAGGGACTCACCTTATGTTTGCAATAGTAGGTTGTAGTGCTTAAAGTCCCAAAAAAGTTACACTTTGGGGTCCACACACACCATGTGCATAGGTTACCACTGAGCATGCATGGACAGGTGACTTCTTATGTGTATTGTGCCCTAGCACATGTGTGGTTCCCACAATGCTTGGCTAGGACTGCAACCCAACATGCACAAACTCTATCATGTATTATACCATCCATCTTTCACTTTGTTTGTAGGACATAATCCATCCTACATACTGAAATGTGGATTTTATATTGGGAAAATTTTGTCAGGGAAGAACGGAATACAGTCAATAGGGAATCATCTTATCCATGAAAAAGTAGTTTGCAACACTAAAAGTCTCAAAAAAACTAATGCTTTGTGGACCCCACATACCAAAAATAAAGGTTTCCACTAAGTGTGCATGGATAGCACCCCATGCATATGTAGTGCATTGGTGTGCATCTAGCTCAGGGAGACCTTCGCAAGGGTTACTACCCAGCATGCTTAAACCCTAGCACATATTACACCATCCATCTTTCACTTTGTTGTTATTTCATGATTCTACTAATTGGATCTGGATAATTTGTAGAGATTACAAAGTGAGGCATTTTATCCTAACACCCAGGCGAGCCTCCAAAAGTATCACAAAAAGTGTCGTAATAAGTAGACCTAATTCAACTAAGCTTGTCTGCGAGTTAAAGAGCAAGCTCGTACTTTTTAATAAACCATATGGATCATGATAGTGATGCCGCTCAGCCACTTACAATACCTTGTTACAAATTTAAGTCATCTACAAAGGATGCTACCCATTATTCATTCTTAGTTATCATTTCTTATGGTGCCCATGCCATCTAACTAAAATGACCCCAGATTAGCCCCTAGTCGCGTGCCCTTGTGGTGCCAAGCCTCTATTATTGACGAACAACTGAATGACAAGCCTAGGAGGACCATCGTAGCATGGACTCTACTTAAAGGCATTTAGTCATAACCCAACACATGACAGCTTCTTGCCACTAGCATTTCAACCAAGTGTAATGACTAATTACATGTATCAATAGTTTCTCTTGTACTATGTTGAATTATTATCATGACAAATTCTTTAGTAGGGTAAAACTAGCTTATCTCATGATGACCTAAAACAACATATCATGTTCCTTATTGGTGGGTGAGCAATCTAGCACTTGGTGAATTCTACTTCACAATGATAGGAAGAATTGACATTGAAGGATAAAAAGGCAATGTCATTGTGAACACTTGGCTGCCACAAGCCAGTTATTCATGTGGTAACTTTTCTATTAACTCTAGCTTCAAATTCTTAAAGCCTAAAAGATCAATAGATCATGATTTCATGGTTCATATTCACACTGAAGAAAGGATCATATGAGCTTTTACCCTTTTATTTCATATGAGATTTCTATTCTTATTGAGCTCATCTTAGGATACCTATGTTATCTTTTAATAGATTATCTACCCTAACCAAACTCTCCACTTGGATCAACCCACCAAGGTAAAAGTTTTAGCAAAAGGGAGGGGCTGGGGCCCACATCCATCACATGGAATAAGTAAAATAACGTTAAAAGTAATGGAATTTCAATTCTATCAGCACACTGACTCCCACTTATGCTACACCTCTCAAGTCATTTCGCTAAGTTGGATTAGATTTAAGCTCAACATAATCTTTTATCCTCACTGATTCTACCAAGCCCATTCCTTTTGCTATAGTTTTGCTGGATAGTAGACATGGATAGTAAGAATCTCGTTAATCCAATGATGTGTCTCACTAATTAGATGATCACTAATTTGTCTACATTAAGAGCATCATAGGTACTCCAATTACTAGTGTTTGGTTGAACTTATTCACTTTGACATTTGAAACCATTGGTAGAAATCACATTGTGTGAGCATCCTGGAGGACCATTGCAATTTTTTCTTTTAATTAAACAATCATATTCCCTATGTTTGTACATGTTTTGAGTTGATTTTTTGCTACCCATTGAAGGCCCCAATAGGAGCCACTCCTAATTTCTTATCGAGCCAGCATGCCCCACTCTCGCCATGTAGGCATCTCATGTAGCCTATTGATAGTTGATGGGTTGAAGATTGAGACCCCATTGCCCAATACTTAGAGTGAATCCTTTTCCCGAAGTTATAGATCTTTTTTGCTGACTTCCGTTGACTGCATTGCTCCATTGACCAGAGGCTGTTCACCTGGGATACTTGATATATTTATTATCATGATCGAGCGTAGAAGGCACTCGATTGTTAACATTTTCAAGGGTCACCAAAGGTGCATCAGACACTGCTTAACATGAGGTTCTCTGTCGATCGCTTGGCCCTACCTCTGGCTAAGTCATTTCTAATGCAGACATGCTGTTAAGTAGAAAAACTAACTCTTCTCGAAGCTCTTATGGATTCCTCCAGGAGACTTAACATTTCTTCAATCATCACATCATGGCTCACGAATTTGAACTTGACTACCTTTCAAAGTTATTGCCAAATGTCACTCTCTAATGGTTTCTCCTGTCTCTTATGATGAACTAACCTATGTGCAAGTGCCATTCACAAGGAAGCTTTCCCCCCTTCGATATTCAAATTTTTCATTTGAATATTTACTACAACCACCAAGATCTACAACAATAGACACTCCATTCAAGCTTATTCCGCATGATTTGTAGCAATCATTGCACCATCTAAATCATCAGGGCCTTGTAATGGCTAATGGAGAAGTGTGGGTCACAAGCATAAGCACCTTTTATTTTCAAGGCTAGTTGATTCGATAAGTGAGATGTTACACACACCTTAATAGATTTCAACTTTGATGACCACCATCCAACTGTCTTAATCAACCAACATCCTTTGTGGGCTCTAGGTTTGTGCATAAGTTGACGTTGTAATCTAGCTTTTTGTTCATCCCGCATTGCTAGTTCTGCTTACCAAAAAAGGTCTATTTGGAGCATGGATTCCTTGGTTCAACTCACCAAAGTATTCTAGCTTTGTTACCTTTTTAAAGCTTGAGAATAGGTCAAGGGCATTGTGCCCTCAATGCCCCTAATCAGTGCCTTTACTTGATAAAACACCTATTATGGCTCCAACTATCATGAGGGAAATTTTGAAGGATACTTGCTACTGAATGGTTTAATTAGTATTTTTCCCATATGCTCAAGTTAGACGAATGATTTGCATGTCAGTATCGCTATGGGCTTGCACTAGAGTTTCCTTTGGCTTTGCCCAGCTCAGGCATAGTTCACCATCCTTCAGATCCTGATAGGCATGCTCTCACTCGAAACCTTTACAAAAGATTTGGGTCAACTGATGGGTCATCCCTCAATGTGGATCTCATAAATTAGCTTCCTTAATTCTTCCTGGCTAGCTCAGCTGATGACTCAAAAGAATGTTAGACTCCTTGGTTTGTGTTACAAGATGAGTACAATGGAGAGTCCATTGACCATCACCAATGCACATAATGCCACCATGGCATGCCTCAATGGTGTGAGTGTTATGATTGGCCATGATGATGATTTCTCAATGTGTGACATACACCAAGGCTCAAACCACCACGAAAGCTAGTGATGGTCAACTCCTTGAGTTGTGCAACAAATTGTTTAACGACATTTTACATAAAATCTAGGCAAACTACTGTACCCTTTCTGCTTTCCTGTCAATAATTTCCACGTTTTAACTCTTTTTCAAATTCCATTTCATCTTTCCCTCATGATATTTTTTCTCTATCAGTCTCTCACAATTATTTAGCCTTGGATGAAATTATCAATTTGTGCTATATTCTTGAACAACTTGACTCATTAACAAGGCTTCATGTAACCACGGGGTATGAGTTGAATAGGGCTCTCACCCTATCTAGTACCCATGTCTAGTGGGCTTTATCATGATCTTTTTTTGAGAATGCCTCTATAGACTTGAAATTAGTCTTTTGTTAGCCCAATTTCCAAACTAAGCTGGTCCCATTTCACTCAAAGTTACTAAGGGAAGCCTTGTAAGTTCCTTCTCCTTTACTTATTTATATACTTAAACTCAGTGCGTATCCTCACCTAACATGGAATCATGATTCCACACCATGAAGCATGGCATTGGATTTACCAGTGTCATCTACTTGATGCACTTCAACATCGATTCTTGTTGGCCAACACCAAAACACTCGGTGGCATCCACCACTTATCATTTTTATAGTCGACTATTACCCAACACCTTAAGATGCCATTCCATCACATGGGATACCATGAATAACCTCCGTACATGGGCTAGGGACCCAATCCAATGATTCCACACTTTTGTAAAGGGACAAATCACATTACACCCATGTAGGCATGCCATAGGTGTGCATCCTCGAGCACAACTTGCATTAAAAAAATGGATGGTTCGTGAGATTTTACAATTCACAAAACATATTGAATTTCATTGTGTTCTTCATCGAAGAAAGCTTTAAGATATCCATTATCGAGAGTCATTCGATGTTTGATTGCAAAGCCACATTAGACCTCGTGAAGCACAATAAACTGATTTTGCCAGCTTAGCATTTGCTCTCCTTTGGTGCATGATCACGCCCTAGGTTGTTTTTATGCCCCATAGCATTGAGCTCCATGTGGAAGCAAGAAAATGTAGTATGAAATAATGCAACATAAAACAACCATTACACACCCAAATGTTGCATAGATCACTCCATCATTTGCATTAATCATTAATGATCCTTTCATAGGTTCACAAGAGGAAACCTAGTTAGGACTTCTGCTTTCTTTAAATGATAAGGTTCTGTCGACTTCTTATCAAGTTGCACGAGATAAACTGTCTGCTTGTTAGTGATCTGAATACTACCTTGGATCATTTAATCAGTAGGAGTGATAGGCGATGTGTACAAAGGGCAAGGGCATAGTCAGCATGATTTGATGAATCACGCTTATTTGGATTTTCTTATTGAAGACCAACAATTGTAATGATCTATCCCCATCATGATGAAATGTTCATATGACTACTTAGACCTTTTTAACCAAGGTAATGAACTTTTTGAATATGTTAGTGTTGTGTGCATGTGGCATAGAATATCTAAGGGTATTACAGACTTCTTATTGCCTTAAATTTCTTAGACCTAAGCAACTATAATCTATCTAAGAGGCTAGCATAGGGCTTGCACCCCACATAGCTAGTTAGTAAGCTAAGGTCTTCTTTTTTAGTAGAATTAACCAGAGAAATCACTTCACCATGTTAGAATGGTCAAGCACCACCACCCATAAAATAAAGAAAGAGTTCTTAATCTATTATTGTTTACTATGTCTGAATTTGATAAGCTTTCCTGTATTGATTAAAATTAAGCCACATGATCCACTTATAGTGGAGCTCTTCCATCAATTCTTTTATGTTTTAGCCTTCCATCAATTCCTTTTGACCCTAAGGATTTTAATGGGGTTAGACTCCCATGGATTGAGGCCATTAGTGATTTGAAACAAAGATGGCCTTTGTTACCCTTTTTTTCACCATTGGATATGAATACCTATCTTGGTTGCTTATGGAATAGGAAAGCAAGGAATTTTTTGGTTTCATAATAAAATAGCTTCCCAAGTTATTTCATATTTATTGTATGCTGATGATATGGTATTATATGCTTTTACCACATGTCTTTCTATTAGGACTATTAAGCAAATTATAAAGGATTATGACAAGCACTCTAGACAGAAAGTGAATTTGCTAAAATCTAGTGCTTGATTTGGTAGAGGTATGTTGAGTAAAAGAAGAACGATGGTGGATGGGAATGTTCATGACCTAAGTAAAAAACCTTAATTACTTAAGGTTCCTATTTAGGTAACTTTGTTGAAAAAAGGAGAGCTCAACTTTATCATTCAGAAAGTGGAAGAGCAAGTTGTAAGATGGAGAATTAGACCTATTTCATTAACAGATAGAATTTTTATGATCAATTTGGTATTAATAACCATCCCTTATTTCTATTTGAGCCACTATGTCATTCCAAAGGGTGTGACAAATGAGTTGGAAACATTTTCTTTAGAAGCTACATATGGTGTGGCGTAAGTGATGGCCATGCAATGCATTTTGTGGATTGAACATCTGTCACTCTATCGAAGGGGGAGGGAGGCTTAGGCATCCAAGATCTCACTATTTGGTAACATTCCTTGAATATGAAACAATTTAGAAGAATCTTGGAAAGAGAGGATAGTATGTGGGTCAATATGATGAGAAGAAAATATTTTTTGGATTAGAAAAGTATAGGTATTCTTAGAAGAGCCTCACAAAGCTTGTAGGCTCATTCATGATGCAATGTCATGGGTTGCCTCTGACTTTTCTTGGAGAATTAGCGATAGTATGGAGGTGTGCCTCACTAAAGGTAATTGGCTTGAAGTATTTCCAATTAGGTGGTGGAAAACATATATAAATATGCATGTGGAGTGACTAAACAAAGTGGAGCTTATCTATATGCATGGGGTGTGGGACATATGTAAAGTAAAGACATGGGTTGATGATGTTCTACTCGAATAGAGCACTACACCTCATATAGGTTTTTGATGGCAACAAGGATCTTCTTCTTCAAGTTCAAAGTAAGAGCTCAGAGGTGGACAATTCTAGCCTTTATTGTAGGATTATTACTACTTAAAATCCTAATGTTGTTGATGCCTCATAGGCTGCTAGGTATAGCCTTGTGTGGATTTGGAAACTCAAAGTGCTACCTTGAGCTAGGCTACTCATTTGGAGATCAATCAAGAGCTACATTCCAACTATTAATTGGTTGGTGAAGAGGAGAATTGTAATGAGTGTGGACTGTAATTGGGGCTGCAAGGAGGCTAAGATGCTGCAGCATGTATTATATGAATATTAGAAGGTGAAGGAGCTTTTGGACATGCCAAGCATGAAGGAGGTGTTGACTATAATTAATCCTAATAGCAATAGTAATGTATTGATTCTACAAAAGATTACAATAGCATGGAGACTAAAATTACTAAACATTGTGGGGTGATGCATTAACTTGCTCTTGTTGCAACTATAGTTTACCATTTTGGATGAATAAAACAGGAGAAGGCACAATGATCTGATTACTAATAGTGTTATTTTGTTGAGGAACTCCAATTAGATATGGTGGCTGCTTTGAAATAGTTTAATCAGGAACCATACATGTCCTATGAGAGTCATTCTAATCCTCATGGATAGAAGGCAGCTTCATCTTGGGCTCTTCCTCCAACTGGATGGATCAAACTTAATTACAATGAAGCTATTCATGGTGAGGTTGTTATAGTGGGTATCATGGTTAAGGATCATTTTGGGAAGCTACTCCTTATTGTTGACGAGTTTTTCTACTCTCAGTTGAGTCGTATTATGTAGGTTAGTGCCATCTTGGAGTCTCAGTTTTCCTAAGACCAAGCTTAAGAACTTTCATGCTATTACAACTCTGTTTGACTCTATATTAGCAATTTTGGAGGTTAACAAACTATTACATGATCCTTCACATTGTGGCAGGCATACAAATTTTTTTAAGTTTGTTAGAGATATGGATGCTTTTAGAATTACACACATATACAGACATGCCAATGGTCATGCAGATTGGGCAACGCATAATGCTCTCTTCTCTAATTTTTGTGGGGATTAGTGTATGCCCCTTCCAAAGCCCATTTTGAAGTTATTATACTCTGGCTTTTTGTTTGATCCTCCATAAAGGATTTTTGTAGGCTTCAACCATTTTATATTTTATCAAGGACCCCAAGAACTTGTCGTATGTGTGAGTCCTTGTGAGAATGGATTTATCCAACCACTAAAGTTGGGTATGTGACTTAGTGGGCACTCTAGAAGAACCTTTCAAACATTTAAATATGAGTGCCTTCCTTGAATGTGTTGTGTGGTCATGTTGGCCATTACACCAAAGAGCTCTCTTGGTAAGGTAGCTATTGAATTACCAAGCAAAGCTGATGAGAATGTAGTGGATAAGGGAAGTGTTAATGAAACAGTGAGTCACTACACCCATGAATAATAGGAGTAGGATGAAGAGGACTTAGGGAAGATGAAAAGCCTAGGCCCTTGGATGGTGGTGCAAACAAGGAAGAGGAGGGCTACCTTGGCAAAATAGTTTAGGGGATTAAAAACTGAAGATGGCTCTAACAGTTGAAAGGAAGCCAACAGGTTTGGGGAAAATGCAAGACATGGGAATCATACAAGTAGCAGTAGATGTGTCTCTAAATCACATGTTAGGAGACCATTAAGAAGTGTGTGGACTCCAAAGACTCCAACTAGGTAGCGTCTTTACTTGAGTGGGGCTAAGACACAATAAATAGCAAGGGATTATGAAGCATAAAAACACAGGGGAATTCATAGTGTAGTTGAAAGGTTGTATTATTGAAGAAGCTACTCATGAGGAAGTTATAGACCAATTGGAAGGATATTTGCCTAGAGGTCATCCACATCATGCTGTGTCTCAAAATTGATTGTGTAAAGAGGGGATCCTTTAAAGTGTAGTATGTTGGCTGCAAACTATGGAATAACATGCATGGCTAGGAGAAAACTAGGAGCTCTATGATTTTCACACTATAGTTTTCTCAGCTTTATTGTTATACTAAGGAATTATGGTTGTTCTTGGGAAGGAAATGTAGAGAAATGATGATTGATTGCTCAATGATTAAGCATAGTAGAAAGGAAATTTATAGGAGTGCATGGAAGTTTTTTTATACTACTCAAATCTACTACATTCTGGGAAGGAATGAGACAGCTTTGCTCAAAGGCTCCTACAAGATGGATGCCTTGATGGTGGTGTGCACACATTTATTGAAAACTCAAATATGTGGCTATAGCTAGAGGGAAAAGAAGTGTGAGCAAATGTGCTTGAAATATGTGCAGAACATTTTTGGTGGTGAGTTTGGTGGCTATGGTAAGATGCAAAGTAGGCTAAATAACAACAAAGTTTAGAATGCTAAAAGAAATGTATTGATTATTTAAAGCAACAATTACAAAACTTAAGTATGTTGGGATGTTAATGCTACTATGATATGTAGTCTACTGTGAGCTATTCAAGTTTGAGATGCAAGTATGATTACTATTTGGTGGTCAACATGGAAATGTGTTTAAACCAAGGCAAGCCTTATAACTATTGGTATTACTCGATGAGGTATTAATTGAATCAAATGAGCTCTATGGCAGTGTAAACATGACATGTAGCCATGGTGAGTGTGTGGTTGCCCCTGGAGTGCTATATGTGGGATGCAATATTTGCAATGAGATGCATGGTTAGTTGAATTACTGGGAGCTACTTTGCAAAGAGGCTACAACATTTGAATATTGTCTTATGTGAATGATTTAAGAATGCTCAGGATGTATATGTAGGGGAATTAACAATAACTACTTTATTATTAAACTTTGTTTGATGGTACTATGTAGGAATGTATTGAATAGTATCTTTATCTATTCAACTTGTTGTAAGCTGAGTGGTAATGACCTAGAGGGTAGTTACTAGAGCTAGAATAGGTTGCTAGAAAATAGGGCATGTTTTTCAAAACAACAAAGAGTTGGGAATTGGAAGGCTTTTCAAATTAAAAACTAAATGATTAAGATTGTAGTGTTGAATGCTAGGGGAATAAGTGACATGAAATCAAGGCGCTATTTGTGATGTATAGCCAGATTACATATTATGATGATGGTGCTTGTGGAGACTTAGGTGGAGAAATTTAGTAGGTAGGATGTGGATTTGCTACTTGGTAGAGACTAAGAATTGGTGGTGCAACTCTTAGTTGGGCTGTTTGTAGGCATGTGATTCTTTAGAGGAGCTACGTGTATCTGCACATCATCAATCTTTTACCACTAGTGGTTTCGATGTATGAAAAGGTTGGCATTACTAATGTGTGGAAGTGCTATGTAGTTTATGCCTATAAGGATATCATTAATCACAGAGCTGTGTGAGATATTCTGAGAGATTTGGCTAAGGGGGGCCAATGCTTTTTGCTAGGGACTTTAATATCCTTATGTATCATGATGAGAACAAATAGGGAAAGAAGTTTAAATGTAGTGTTGATTAGCAAGACATTATTTGGGTTATGTTGAAACTTAAGTTGATGGACTTGGGATTTGTTTACAATAGATATATGTGGTGCATTGGGAAGTAGGGATGCATCAAAATCTTAGAGAGGTTGGATAGGGCTTTAATGAATTTTGAGGGGATCCAAACCTTTCCAAAAATTAGCATGTCTCATTTGTCACACATAGTGTTGAACCACTACCCATTACTTAATGAGATGGATATATAGTAGGATATAGCTACTAAAAGAAGAAATCAATTTGGAAGTGTATGGCTTGCTTTTCCCTAGACTGTAGAGATTATGTAGAAGGTGTGGAATAGATCGACTAGAGGCAATCTCTTGGAGGGTCTATCTATATAATTCTATACATCTTTAGTTTCTTTAAGTGGAGCAAGACTGAAATGAAAAACTTCATCATCAGAAATGACCAAATTAAGAGGAATATTTAGGAGCAATAGCTTAAGGAGTTAGAGGGGGGTCTTAGTAAGTAAGAGCACATTTAGCTAGGGCATCTTATGACCTCTTTTCATAGGGTAGCTGTACTTGAGGAGAGGTGGTGGTGATAACATGCCATGGTTCACTGGGCTCAATTATGAGATCCAAATACAAGATTTTTTTAGGCTATAGCAACATCTATCAATAAAGACAACAACATTTATCACTTGAAAGTGTATAAAGGTGTTTTGGTTTTCTCTACAATTGAAATCAAGTGCTTACTAATGAATTAATTTACTATGAAGTGGTGCAATGACGATATTTATTACCCTTTATAACACTTCTAGCCATATAGATGCTTTGATACAAAACAAGTGGGTTTGCTTACCACACTTGTTACTAAGGAGGATGTTAAGTGTGCAATTCTTTCATGATAGGAATATGCCCAAGGTATGGAAGGACACTCTTATTATGCTAATCTTAAAAGTGTTAGGTAAAACTAGACTGAAACAGTTTAAGCCAATTAGCCTATGTAATGTAATTTATAAAATTATGCCTAAGACTTTGGTGGAAAGACCAAAGAAAGTATCACTAGGGCTTACTGTGAAGGAGTAGATGCATTTGTGCTAGGCAAATCCATCTCTGACAACATTTACATCACCCAAGAAATGGTATCTCATATCCATAATTCAACATCCAGGAAGGAGCTTGTGGTAATCAAGATTGACATGGAATAAGCCTAGATAAGGTGAGAGGATAGTTTGTCATTAATATGATGAAAATCTTGGGTTGTCCTTCTCTAGGGTGTAAGTGAGTGGAAGATTGTATTTCAACCCAAGGTTTGGTGTTTTACTTAATGGGCCTAGACTTCCATGGATTGAGGCTTGTCTAGGCCAAGACAGACGTGCCCCTTGTCACCCTATTTATTTTCCATAGCATCTGAATACCTACCTTTGCTAGTAGTGAAACAAGAAAACAAGATAGTATTGGAGTTTCATTATCGGATGGCTTTCCAAGTTATTTCGTCTTTATTGTATGCTAATAATTTGATGTTGTATGCTCTTATCATGTGTGCTATTGCTAGGATTGTTAAATAGATTATGGAAGATTATGACAAGCATTCTGGTTAGAAAGTCACTTGGGAAAATCTACAGTCCTATTCAATAGCAGTATGTTAAGTAAAAGAAGAAAAATGGTGGTAAGAAAAGTCTACATGATGCAAGAGAAGAACCTCAACTACTTATGGGTTCCTATTTCTCCAAATGTGTTAAGAAAAGGAGAGCTTAACTTTATTTTCCAAAAAGTGGAAGAACATGTTGCAAGATGGAGAATTATACCTCTTTCATTAGTAGGGAAGATTTTTATGATCAATTTAGTAGTGGTAGCAATTCCCAATTTTTATCTGAGCCACTTTGTAGTGCCAAGGTGACTTATAAATGAACTAAAAGAATTGTTTAAAAACTACCTATGGTGTGGTGCATGCAATGGTCATGTAATACATTATGTGGTCTTGGGGAGGCACCACCTTGCTAAAAGTGGATAGAGGCATAGGCATGCAGGATTTCTCTATTTGGTAGTATGCCTTGAATATGAAGTAATGTAGAAGAATTCTGGCAAGAGAGGATAGCCTGTGGGTCAATGTGATGAGAAGAAAACACCTCCTTGGTGAGAATGTGGGTATCTCCAAGGGAGCTTCACAAGCTTGTAGGATTATTCATAATGCAATGTTTTGGGATACATCAAACTTTTAATGGAGGACTAGTGATGCAATTTTGTGTACTTTGTTGAAGATAGTTGGCTTGAAGTGTTTCTTCACTGATGGTGCCCAACCTTTATTAATAAGAATGTGTTGGGGCTAAATAATGTGTGGTAAAGTATCGTTGATCATGGGATTTGGGATGTGTAAAAGTAATTTCTTGGGTTACTAATGATCTAATTGATAAAGTTTTGCTCATCCCTTGGGCAACAGATGATAGCAAAGGCTTACTTTTATATCTTCAAACTGAGAGCTTAGAGGTGAATAATTCTAGTCTCTATAGGAGGATGATTAAGGATGAATTTGTGGATGATGTTGAAGCATCAGAGGTTGCTGGCTGCATCTATACATGGATTTGAAAACCCAAGGCACTGCTTCAAGTTAAGCTTTTCCTTTGGAGAATAATCAAGAATTGTATTCCAATTACTACTTGGTTGGTGGAGAGGAGAATTGCATCCAATATGTGCTGCCCAGAGGGTCTAGGGTGGCTGAGATGTTACAGCATGTGATGCATGAATACTGGAGGGCAAAGGAGTTATGGGAGGTGCCAAGCATGAAGAAGGTAATTAATGCAATTAATCTAAATAGAAGCAATAATATAATCACACTACAGGAATTATACAATAGCATGGATAGTAAAATTATGAAGCATCGTGGGGTGATGCAACATTTTGCTCTTATTGTAATTGCTCTTTGTTATCATTAGATTAACATAAATATGAAAACACATAATGAACATGTTAGCAACATTACAATTTTGTTGAGGAAGATACAGCTTGATACTTTGGCTATGTTGGAATTCTTCAAACATGAACCATCCATGTTCTATGAGTGTCTTTCTCCTCACCGGTTGAATGTACCCTCGTCTTGGGCTCCTCCAACTAGTTGGATCAAAATTAATTGCGATGCAGTTACTAATGGGGATGTTTCTAGTGATGTGGTGGTCAGAGAACAATTTAGTAAGCCATTCCTTATTGTTGGCAAGCTCTTCTACTTCCATGTGAGCCATGCTTTTGAGTTCAATGGTATTTTGGAGGCTGTGTTTGCTAAAGACCAAGTTTAGCAACTTTCATGCTACAAAGATCCTGGCTGATTCTACAACTACAATCTTGGAGCTTGACAGTATGTTGCATGATCCTTATGGTAGGAACAAGAATGTTCTTTAACATGTAAATGACATGGATGTATTCAGGATGACACACATAAAGAAACATGGAAATGGTCCTTCTAATTCAGTAGCACATCATGCTCTCTTTTTTTTAATTTTTGCTAGAACTGGGGTATACCCATCGCAAGCCAATTTTGATGTCTTTGTACTCTAAACCTTTATTCAATCCTCTATAATGGACTTTTTGTAGGCTTAGACATTTGACATATTATCAAGAAATCAAATAACTTTGATTTCTCAAAAAGTGTTGATAGAATCCATGAGCAACATTCGCCAATCCTTGGTCGGCATCGTTTATGATTGGAACTAAGATGGTATCTAATCTTCTTCGAGCACAGAACTTTTTTTTTTGATAAATGAAAACAACCTTGGAAAATGCCTTTACAATGGTTGATCTTTCATAAATTGAATAATTTTACCTCTTACAATGAAATACTAATGCCTAGGACTATCCTTTTTAATTATTACTCTGATCCTAAATGTCAACATAATAAGACCAAAATCTTGTGATGTTATCTCATGCTAATATATCAAGAGCATGGGCTTGTTTTGAGCACTCTAATTTCTTCAAAGTAACAACATGGATGGCATGACGCAACCAGCTAAGGTTTAACCACATTTTAGACAAAAGGATCAGGGTGCTCAATAAACACCAAAAGGTGGACTAATTGACCCAAACCAAGGTCCAACTATGAGCTTTTTAACTACAGAAGCTTAAAATATATAATTGGAGCTTGAATTACCAAGACTTTTGGCACTCGACTATCTCTCCAATGAATTCTCATTAAGATTTTTAGATTGTACTCATTCAAATCACAAGACTCATGGAGCATAGTATTATTATTTATTATCACTACCTCTTATGTTAGTAATGGGTAATGTTTCTGCCTGTTGTCTTTCATAGATGTGGTAATCATCTCTTAGATTTCCTCACTAGTATCGAACCCTAATTCTCCATCACTCATCACCACCATGGTGTGCCCCTATCCAACCATCAAAAGTGGATAAGGTAGTAATTCAGATGATGCATCCCCTACAGGATAGCAATGTTGTCTGACAGGTTATGTAAAAAAGATGCACATTTCTCACACAGAATGCTAAACATGAAGAAAGCAAGAACACATTGTACTAGAAAAGGCATGAGTATAAACAACAAGAACAAGGCCAAGTGCTAAATGCATCATAGAACCTTCACTACCACACAATGCACAAAGGAGAAGGCAAAGAGCAATAGTTTGAACTATATAAAGCCTCATGCTTTATTTCAATTGAGCTCTGCTTAGGTTGCACCCCAAAATGCTCAAACCCTAGCACATATTACATCATCAATCTTCCACTTTGTCACTTGTAGATTGTATCTAACAAACATTTTGTCAATGAAAAAGCCAAGGCTACTAATAAGGTATCATGTTATTCATGTGATAGTAGCCCGTCATGCTAATAGACCTTAGAAAAGTCACACTTTGGGGTTCCCAGATGTTGTGGATCCAACTTGTCGTTAAGCCTATGCCAATAGGCTACAACACATGCATACAGTGTACTTGCACACACGTAGCTCATGTAGTGCTTGGTT
Organism: Vanilla planifolia; assembly: GCA_023846275.1. NCBI lineage: Eukaryota > Viridiplantae > Streptophyta > Magnoliopsida > Asparagales > Orchidaceae > Vanilla > Vanilla planifolia. The sequence goes on from JAIUJO010000290.1 coordinate 292,697, forward strand.
AGGGCTACAGCTCAACATGCTTTAACTGTAGCATGTATTTTGCAAACCATCTTCCACCTTTTTGTAAGTCACATAGTGTCCAAAATTGCCACATGTGCATTTATTGTTTCAAAAATTCTATCATAGAAGAATGCAAGACTACCACTAGCAAATGACCATCTCCATGCAGTAGTAGACTATATCCCTAAAAGTCCAAAAAAAATTATCCTTTAGTGTCCCCACATGTCACACATGTAGGTTCCCACAGAATGTGCATAGACAGTCCCCATTCATGCATGCATAGTGCATTGGCATGCATTCAACTCCAACAATACTTGGCTAGGGATATAGTCCAACATGATGAATCCTTAGCATGTATTTCACTAATTATTTTCCATTTTTTGTAGGCCACACAACATGCCACATACCCACTGGCAATAGTTTTATCAAAGAAGGAAAGGTTACCAATAAGGAGTCACCTTATCCATGCGACAACAACCTATATTGCTAAAAGTCACAAAACAATTACACGTTGGGGTCTGCACATGTCGTATGCCCATGTTGAAACTAAGTGCATGAGGAATGGCTATAGCATGTATGTATAGGGCATAGGTGTACACCAGCACCAACATTGCCTGGCTCAGTCTCCAAACAAGCATGCTTAAACCCTAGCACATATTACAACAACAATCTTCCACTTTTTTGTATACCACACAGCATCCAATATTACCAAATATGGATTGTATACTACAACAATTCTATTAAGGAAGAATGCAAAAGCACCAATAGGGACTCACCTTATGTATGCAATAGGAGGTTGTAGTGCTTAAAGTCCCAGAAAAGTTACACTTTGGGGTCCACACACACCATTTGCATAGGTTACCACTGAGCATGCATGGACAGGTGACTTCTTATGTGTATTATGGCCTAGCACATGTGTGGTTCCTACAATGCTTGGCTAGGACTACAACCCAACATGCACAAACTCTATCATGTATTATACCATCCATCTTTCATTTTGTTTGTAGGACACAATCCATCCTACATACTGACATGTGGATTTTATATTGGGAAAATTTTGTCAGGGAAGAACAGAATACAGTCAATAGGGAATCATCTTATCCATGAAAAAGTAGTTTGAAACACTAAAAGTCTAAAAAAATAATAATGCTTTGTGGACCCCACATACCAGAAATACAGGTTTCCACGAAGTGTGCATGGATAGCACCCGATGCACATGTAGTGCATTGGTGTGCATCTAGCTCAGGGAGACCTTGGCAAGGGTTACTACCCAACATGCTTAAACCCTACCACATATTACACCATCCATCTTTCACTTTGTTGTAGGTTGCACAACATCTCACACTCCCACTTGAAGATTGTCTATTGTGATAATTTCATCAAGGAAGTGGACAAGATAGAAAATAGAGAATGCGATAGCAGCCCTCGTGCTAGTTACACTTTGGTGTCTTCACATGCCACGCTTGTTGCTTGCCACTGAGCATACATAGACAATCCCAAATGCATGTGTGCCATGCTTTGGCATGCACATAGCTCTAATAAGGATTATCTAGGGCTGTAGTCCAATATGCTTAAGCACTAGTGCATATTACACCAACCATCTTCTACTTTTCCTCAAGATGTATAGCATCATAAATAATGACTTGTCAATTGTATGTTGTGACAGTTATGTCAAGGAAGAAGGCAAGCCTACAAATAGTGAATCAATTTATCCATGTGATAGTAGTTGACAATATAAAAACTCCTAAAAAAGTTACACTTTGGACAAATGCCACATGTGTAGGTTAATGTTGAGTGTGTGTGGACATGTTACAGCATGAGCCTACAAGGCACTAGTGCTTGCATAGCTCCAGTAGTGCTGGTGGATAAATAGCATTAATAGCTCTTAGCTTAGCTATAGCCCAAAATGCTTAAACCCTAGCACATATTGCATCATCCATCTTCCACTTTGCTGTATGCTACACAACATCCCAAATGTTTCCACTTATAAATTATAGATTACAACCATTCTATCAAGAAAAAAAGGTAAGATGACTAATAGGTAATCAACTTATCCATGTGGTAATAGCTCACAATGCTACAAATCTCAAAAAAAATGTTACATTTTGTGATTCCAACATGTTGTACATATTGGTTGCTACTAAGCATGCACAGAAAGGTCTTTGTGCATGTACATAGACAAGCCTAGTGTGTACACCTAGTGCATTGATATGAATGAAGCTACAGCAACACTCAATTAGGGCTATAGCCAAAAATGCTTAAACCAAAGTGCATATTACATCATCCATCTTCCACTTTACCACAAATCACATAGCATCCCACATGCCCACTTTTTGATTATATATTGCAATAATTCTATCAAGAAAGAAGGCTTGCAATAGATAATCACCTAATCCATTTGAGAGCAACTCGTAGTATTAAAACTCTTGAAAAAGACACACATTCTAGTCCCCACATGCCATGCATGTTGTTTATCACTGAGAGCACACAGATAGAGCCCTAGTTGCATGCATAATGCATTGGCATTTGTGTACCACTAGTAATGCAAAACTAAAGCTATAGCCCAAAATACTTAAACTTTTGTGCTTATTGCACCAACCATCTTCCACTTTGTTGCAAACTACATGCCAACTAGTAGATTGTGTATTATAACAATTCAATCAAGGAAGAAGGCAAGACTACCAATAGGTAGTCACCTTTTCCATGTGGTAGTAGCTTGCAGAGCTGCAAATCATAAAGAAATTCACTTTAGGGACCCCACATACTACACATGCAAGTTGAAATTGAGCATGCTCGAATAAGCCTCTGAGCATGCATATTGATAAGCCCCCTTATGCACACATTGACTATAATTCTTTCAACACCAGTAACATTTGACAAGAGCTATAACACAAAATGCTTAAACCTTTGTGCATATTGCAATATTTATCTTCCATTTTACTGTAAGCCACATAATGTATATCATATGCCCACCTGTAGATTACATATTGTGATAGCTTTATCGAGGAAGGTAAGCCTACTAGTAGATAAACACCTTATCCCTACAATAGTAGCATGTAGTGCTGAAAATCTAAAAAAAGTAACTATTTGGGGTCCCCTCATGCCGAGCACAAGGACTGGCGCTTAAGTATGCTTGTAAATAAGTCCCCATGTGCATGTAGTGCATTGGCTTGCGTACAGCACCAGTAGTGCTCGGCTAGGGCTACAATAAAAAATTCTTACACCCTTTTGCATATTGCATCATCCATCTTCTACCTTTTTGTAGGCCAAATAGTATCCCACATTCCCACTTATAGATTGTTTCCATAATTCTATAAAGGAAGAAGGTCAGACTACTAATGGGTAATCACAATATTCATACGATAGTAGCATACTGAGCTAAAAATCTTGAAAATTGTTACACTTAGGGATCTCGACATGCTGCATGCATAATTTATCATTGAGTGTACATAGACAGGCCCTCAAGCACATGCACAGATCACCCGCATTCATGTAGCAATATGAGCACTCAGCTAGGGCTACAGCCAAAAATGCTTAAACACAGGTGCATATTATACCATCCATCTTCCACTTTATTATTGGTCACACAGCATCCTTCATGCCCACATTGTTTTTTGTCAAAATTCTATTTAAGAAGAAGACAAGACTACCAATCGGTAATCACCTTATCTATGTGGTAATAGCTTGCAATGTTAAAAATGTCAAAAAAATTATATTTTTTGGTCACCACATTCTGCATGCATAGGTTTGCCATTGGGTTTTTTATAGATAAGCCCTCAAGAACTCACACAAATAGGCCCCCATCTAAGCATATGGTGTACTAGCATTTGTGTGGTACCAACAATGCTAAGCTAGGGCTACAGCCTAAAATTCTTAAACCTTTATGCATATTATTCCATCCTTCTTCCACTTTGTTGCAAGTCACACAACATCCAATATGCCTAGTTGTAGAATGTATATTGAGACAATTCTATTAAGAAGACACAAAACAACTTATAGGTAATCACCTTATCCATGCAATAGTAGTCTATAGTGTTAAAAATCCAAAAATGAAGTTATCCTTTAGGGTGCCCACATTCTGCACAAGTGGACTGGACCACATGCATGCTTGTACTACACTAGCATGTGCACAGCTCTATTAATGCTCAATAAGGGATACAACAAAATATTCTTAAACCCTCACACATATTACACTATCCATCTTCCACTTGATTGTAGGTCACACAATATCCCACATGCCTTCTTGTTGATTATATATTGTGATAATTCTATCAAGGAAGAAGGCAAGACTACCAATAAGAAATAACCTTGTCAATGCTATAACTACACACAGTGCAAAAAATCCCAAAAAAAGTTAAACTTTGGGGGACCCCAAATGCCATTCATGCAAGTTGCCACTTAGCTCACGTAGAAAGAGCCCTGGGCACACGCAAAGTGCACTAGTGTTCACATAGCACCAGTAGCTCTCTTTTAAGGCTATAATAAAAAATGTTTAAACCCTTATGCATATTACAAATCCATCTTCCAGTTTATCATATGCCAGACAACATCCTACATGCCCACTTGTGGATTGTATTTATGGCAATTTTATCATGAAGATGGCAAGACTAAAAATAAGTAATCACCTTATCCATGTGAAAGAAGCCCATAGTGCTAAGAATTATGAAAATCATTACACTTTGAGTTCCTAACATGCCACACACATTGGTTTGTGTTGAGCATTGGTAGATAGGCCATCGAGTACATGCATAGATACGCCTCCATGCATGTGCATAGTGCACTAGCATTCACACAACACCAGTAGTGCTTGGCTAGAGCTACACCACAAAATGTTTGCACTCTTGTGCATATTACACCATTCACCTTCCACCTTATTATAGGTTGCATAGTGTCCCATATGCCCACTTGTAGATTATATATTATGATAATTCTATCAAGGAAGAACGTAAACGTACCAAGAGGAAATCACCTTATCCAAATAGTAGTCACCTACAATGCTAAACATTTGAAAAAAAAGTTACATTTGGGGTCCCCACATGCCGTGCACACTGTTTGCCTCTAACCATATACAGACAAGCCCTTTTTGGCATAGTGAACTGGCGTGTGCATTGCTCCAACAGCACTCGACTAGGGCTATAGCCCAAAATGCTTAAACCTTAGCACATATTGCATCATCCATTTTCTACTTTATTGTAGGCCACACAATATCCCACATACCACTTGCAAATTTAATATTGTGGCAATTTTATCAAGGAAAGCAAGACTACCAATAGGTAATCATCTTATCTATGTGACAGTAGACTATGACACTAAAAAATCCATAACAAGTTACACTTTAGGGTGAGCACATCCCATTGCATAGGACAAGCCCTTGATCATGTGCATAGACAAGCCCCTATGCATGCACAAGATTTACTGGCATGCAAGTAGCTCCAGTATGCTCAACTAAGCCTATAGCCAAAAATGCTTAAATCCTTAGTGCGTATTGCACCATCTATCTTCCACTTTGTTGTAGGCTACACGTCATTCCACATTTCCACTTGTAGACTACATATTATAACAATTCTATCAAGGAAGATGGTAATACTACTAATAGGTAATCACTTTGTCCATACGATAATAACCCACAATGATAAAAAATTTTAAAAAAAGTAACACTTTGAGGTCACCACATGTCCTGAGCACAAGCATGCAAAGAAATGCCCCCACATGCATGTTGAAAAGCTCTGGCATCTGTGCAAATAAGGCTCTAGCATCCATGCAAATAAGCCTCTACATGTACACGAATAAGTTACTACATGTGCATGATGCTATAGTATGTTTAGTGCTATGCCAGGAGCTCTAATCTAGTTGAGCAGGGCTAGGGCCTCAGCCCAACATGTACAAACCCTTGAGAAAAATGGCAAGTCATATACATTACTTTAATAATGTGAGCAATGAAGCTAGCAAGATGTTTTAAACCTTATATTTAATTTGGTTGTTATTTCGTGAATCTACTAATTGGGTCATGAAAAGTTATAGAGATTACAAAGTGAGTCATTTTAGCCTTACATCAAGGCAAGCCTACAAATGGTGCATTGCATTGCCAGTTGCATAGTACCTACAAAAATGTATCACATAAGGTATCATAATAAGTAGAGCTAAGTCAAGCAAGCGAGTAATAATGAAATAAAGCAAGCAAGTAGTCGTGAATAAACTTCATGGATTGCTGCATTTCATAGGGGATGAATCTACTATAACGTAGGATTGGGTCTCAATGGATCATGACAGCTAAGCCACTCTACCACTTACAATGCCCTATAGTAAATTTATGACATCAATAAAGGATTCTACTCATCATTCATTTTTAATTATCATTTCTTATGGTGCTCAAGCCATCCAACTTAATATGCCACTAGACTAGCTTGACATCGTGTGCCTATGGGTTTCTAAGCCCATACTATCAACCAACAGGCAAATGTTAGGCCAAGGCTACACATGTTAGCATGAATTCTAACATAGTGTCATTCAATCATCATCCTTGACTTGATAGCTTCACATCATTACCTTTTGAACAAAGCATAATGATAAATTATGTGAATCAATGGTTCCTCTTGCACAAAGTTGAATTACTATCATGACACATTATTTTGTAAGGTAAAACAAACCTTTCTCAAGATGGTCCAACCCAATTAACTTTCCCTATGAGTCAATGAACAATCTAATGCTTGGTGAATTGTACTTCACAATGATAAGAAGAGTCGACATCAAAAAGAAACATTGCTATGAATGCTTTGCTACAACTAGCCAATTATCCTTGTGGAAACTTCTCTAACATCTCTAGCCTCAAATTTTACTATTCATATTTATACTAAGAATTAGAATCAAATGAGCTTTTACCTTTTTGTTCTACATGAGATTCCTATTCTCATTGAGCTCATCATAAGACACTTGCATTATATTTTAATAGATGTGTCACCAAAGCAAAAATCCCCCCTTGACAATATCTCCCACCCATATTGACCAATTTAGGTGAGACTTGGAGCCAAAAGGAGGGGTTGGGCTCTACCTTCATGTCACAGAATTAGTAAAATAATGTTAAAAGTAGTGATATTTTAATTATATCGGTGCAGTGACTCCCACTTATTCTACACTTTTTAAGTCATTTCAAAACATCATATTAGAGTCAAGCTCAACAAGGGTCTTCTTTCCCTATTAATTCTTTCAAGCCCATTCCCTTGGCCATGGTTTCATTAAATAGGAGATATGGATAATGACAATCTCATTATTCCACTCCTGCACATTATTAATTAGATTTTTTTGCATTTTGCTATTGTAAGAGAGTCATAATTACTCCTATAATTTACTCATCCTTGGTTAAATTTCTTCAATTTGACATTCGAAGCACTAGGTAGAAATCACATTGTGTGAGAATCCTTAAGGACCATCAAAATTGTTTGTTTTAATTAAATAGTAAGATTCCTTAAGTTTGTACCACTTTTGAGTTGATTGTTCAATGCCTTGGGATGGCCACAAAATTGGCTACTCTGAATGCATCCTCGAGTTGGCATGCATCGACCCGCTCTCACCACACAAGTAGTTTGAGCAATATGTCAATAGTCGATGGGTTTAAGGTTGGGACCCTCATGCCTAATCGTTAGATCCAATCCTTTTCTTGAAGATATGGATCCATTTTACCAACTTTCCTTGTCTACATTGCTTGATCGACCAAAGGCTGTTAACCTTGGAGACTAAATTTGAAATTTCATATCGTTGTCTAGGTGTTTGGCTATGTTGTTGCATGGAAGTGTTTTCTGTTGCTGTTGGAAGGGTTTGCTATTGTTGCTAAAAGTGTTTGCAATTGTTATTACTCTATTATGCTTTAACTATCTATTTAATTATAAGGCTATTATGTTGTGTTGTTGGGAATTTGTTTGTTTTCACCATTGTTATTATTAAGGAAGTGTTGGAAATTATTGGAAGTGATTCTTGAAATCAGTAGGATGGCTGGCAGCAAAACATGCAAAAGCAACAATTAAGTATCCCCAATGATTAACGAACTCTTAATGGGTGAACGTAGCTATAATGCATGTTTAGCCAACAGAGAAGTTGTTTAGCTTTTTGTATAGTTGAATTTGAGATTGTTGTTAAGCCAAATGAAAGCAATACTTAAATATAATCTACTTCAATTAAGGTTGGCATGGGCATCAAAATTGCTGGAGTTGTCGATGAGATCTACTCACACTTGAGCAAGAATGAAAATGTGGGTAAACCACACTGCTTACCTAGTAGCAATAGGGATAGAAAAAATTCTATGAATATGGATGTTGTAGTGTTGGAGAATACTAAATGTGTAGTTGGGAGGAATGAGGCAAGGGACCAGGTGATCCAATGCAAGTTGAATGAAGCCCCAAAAGGTGATAATGTGTAGCACCATCTAACACATGCAAGATGGGATGTAGTAGGGATGGATGATGTGGTGTAGGAAATAGTTTGTTATGATAGGAGAAATAAGGAAAATTCCAATGAAGTGAACTTCAAGGATGCTTTGATAATTGAAAAAACTTCTAATGTAGTAAAAATAACAACAACAGAATGGCCTTCATATATTGATGTAAAAGAAGTTGTTGCAAAGATGTTCGATTATGTTGTCCTAGATGAGATTATCATGTTATATTTGACGTGTAGTATGCTCAAGGAATTCAATCAATTTGATCTGGTGGAGAGGGTCCATGGCAGCAATCCCTCATTTTATATTATTATAAGGGTATTACAGCATAGATGAGGGTATTTTAAAAACTTTGAAATATTAGTTCTCTTATTAGGTTGCTTTTTTTGCATTTTAATTCAGTAGAAAATAGAAAGTAGTGTGGCTTGGGCGACCTTGGTAGGTTGCTGGGTAAACTGTGGGGATGGATGTGTGGACCTCTGATTTTAGGATGAATGTTATGATAGTGATGTGTACCCTTGTGTAGGTTAGATTTCCTATGCTTTCTTTGCTATACTGGGACATGAAAAATAATTTATGCATTGCAAAAGTCAACAAAGAGCCAATCCTTGATGGCTAGACTACTAATTTGTAATGATTATCTTATTTAAGGGTCTTTTTGAGGATGAATCTATCTAAACCTTTAAAATAAAGATTGTGACTAAGTGAAGAGTTAAGAAAAACTTTCCAATCTTTTAGAGTATGAGGGCCCACCTTCAATGTACTTTGTTTGTGGCCATGTTTGCCATAACACAACGTAGTGCTCCATTGGTAAGAAACCTACTAATTTGTCAAGAGAATTAGAGGGGAATGTAGCAAGCAAGAATGATGAGATTAACAAAGTAGGTCAAGGCATTCAGGATCATTAAGAATAAATAATTCATCAGTATGAAGGCTCAGGAACAAGGCAAGGGTTAGGCCCTTAGATGCTTATGCAACCAAGGAGAAGAAGGGCTATCATGGCAAGGAAAGAAAAGTTTCTCAAAACTATAGTTGTTCTAAACTACTAGAGGGAGACCAATGGGTTTGAAAATTATGGTGGACTTAGCAAATTCCAAGTAAGCATAGAAGTATCTCTAATGCAAGACATGGAAAACCATTTAGGCATGTGTTGTCCCTAAAAAATTCATCAAGAAAGTAGGCTAAGATGTAAGAACTCAAAGCACTAAAAGGAGACAACTTGAAAAGATGTCTAAGGAAGAGGACACCAACGAGAAGGAGAGGAGGCAACAGGATAGAGGCAGACATGGAGGAAGCCCAAGCCATGATTTGTTATAAAGTTAAAAGTATTGAGAGGGCATCCTCTCAATTGTAGCTTGTGGGCTACAACAATTACAAAAAAATGTATTTGGTGATGATTTACACATTTGCAAGCTATAGAAGGAGTGGCATGGATTGTACCAATGTTACACAGTAGGAAGGAATGTGGTGCCTTGGGAGGATTATTGGAGGGGTTGTGTTGGGTTGACCTTTCCAAAATCCAAAAGGTGAGGGGTAGAGTGAAAGACTGTTGCATGATTTGTGGGATCACGTTTTGTTGAACTCAAAAGTGCTGTAGAGTGCTTTTAGCAAGAATAAGTGGGAGTAGGAATGTGGTTTTCGTTTTGTTTGCAGAATGAATATATCGAAGTATGATAATGGGGTTCCACAAAGTGCACTACTATTAGAATGGAGATGAATGTAAGCAAAAGAAAGTAATGGTTGGGGAATTTATGATTTATTAGTATAGAAGGTGTGCTGGTATGAACTAGGTACTATAAGTAAGAAGTTTTTCATGTCAATGCTATCATGGCTACTAGACTTTTTGGGAGATATGGTGCTGGAGAGGTACTTCGAGTCATGCCAATTGTTCTATGAAGAGTCCATGGACTTGTAGACATAAAAAAAGCTGGAGACATAGAAAACATGGTGCCATGGGGAGTTTTAGTAATATGCTAGAATCCAAGATGAGCTGCTTACTAGATGATAATTTTGTGGCATAGCAAGCTGCTACTACTCCCTACAGTTGGGTAAAGGATTTGAAGATGAATGTGAAGCACTTAATGAAGATAAACACTGGGGACTATGAAATGTTAAGAGGGAAAGGAATGGTTGGAGAAGATACAATGGATGGTGGCTATGTAAAATGATGGTATAGAGGCTATGATGCTATGAAATGGGAGCTATAGAATGGCATTTTGGTAGGAGACAAATTGCTACTAGAGAGGTACTAGAGAGATGCATTGTGACATGTTAATTCCTATATGAAATGGGTGCTACTAACAGGCACTTACTGGGCAACAAGGTGCTATAGAAGAGGTGCATTGTGACCTGTTAATTGTTGTATGAAAAGTCCAAAAAATGTTTAAATGTAAAAATGGATGGAGACACAATAGATATTGCTGTAAGGGGAGTTTTAGCTCCTTGTTGGTATTGAAGGGTGTAAGGCAAGCTACTATTGCTATGAAATGGGTGATGTAGGTTGGCATTTTATTTGGTGACAAACTTCTATTGGAGAGGTGCTGTAGAGATGCATTGTGTCATGTTAATTACTATATGAAATGGGTGCTATTGGTATGCATTTTGTTGGGTGATATGCTGTTGTTGGAGAGGTACAATGGTGGTTTATTGTGGCATGTTAGTTGCTTTATGAAGGTTCCAAAACATTTTACATGCAAGAATGGATGGGGACACAACAAATGTGGTGCCAAGGAGAACTTCAACAATGTGTTGAAACTCAAGGTGACGAGGCAAGCTGTTTTTGCTCTTTGTAGTTGTGTGGAGAATTTGAAGAAGAATGGTGAGCACCTTGTAAAGACAAGCACTATTGGCTATGTAATGCGAGGAAGGATATGTGGAACTATGTGGTTAGTGTCTTTTGAAATGTAATGCCTGAGAGGAAAATTGGTGAGTGAAACAAGGAGAATTGCTGTCATTATTTGAGGATGCTTATTGCTACTAGTGTGGGGTGTTAGGTGTTACTAAAGTGGGTGAAGAAGTGGAGGAATGCTCCTTGGTCATCTAAGAGGAGCTTCATATATTGGCTAGCACTAAATGTCTTTGAATACTATTGTAGTTGGAGAAAATTGTTGAAATTCAAGGCTAGCTTTGAACTATGTCAAGGTGTTGTAGGTGAAAAGCTTTCATATTATCACAAATGGTTAAGTTTACTATATAGAAAATTCAGGGTATAAGGGTCAAGAAATTTAGGGGGTACTTTCATCAGGTTGGTATAACACGTGACATCATAGTAGTAGCTCTTGTTATACCAGAGTGGAGAATTTTAGTAAGAAAGATGCATATGTGCTAGTTGGTAAAGATTGGGAGTTTATGGTGCAACCCTCAGTTAGACTATCTTGAGTTATTGTGGTTCTTTGAGGAGTTGGGTGGATCTTAAAGTTGTTAACCTTTTGTCACAAGTGCTTGTGGTGTAAGAAAGGCTAAGGATGCAAAGGTGCTAAAATGTTGTGATGTGTATGCTTTTAAGGAGTTTATTAAGAGGACAGTTTTGTCGAATGTCCTAATGGACAAGACCAAAAGTTGGGACCGATGCTGGCTGTAGGGGATTTCAATGTTATTATGTCGTAGTAAGAGATGGGGGGGAAGAGGTTTAGAAGTTGGCTGGGACAGCTCGACGTTTTTAGGATCTTGCAATAACTTGAGTTGATGGAGTTGGGATATGTTGGTAATAGGTTTACGTGGTGCAATAGGAAGGAAGTGCTACAATTTTGGTGAAGCTTGAAAGAGTGTTAATGAATGTCTCGAGAATCCACGCTTTTTCTAAAACTATGCTATATCATTAGACACGAGTTGAAGTAGATCACTACCTTTTGCTCATTGAGATGGGTACACAGTAGGGGATGGACACTATATGAAGGATCAAATTTAAGAGTATTTGGCTCAAATTTCTTTAGACTATGGGTGTTGTGCAAAAGGTGTGGAATAGATCAGCTAGAAGTAATCTCATAGAGAGACTTTCTATGAAATTTTGTAAATCCTTATTTGCCTTTAAAAGGTGAAGCAAGACTAAGATATGTAATCTAAACTACAAGAATGGTGAAAAAAATTAAAATTCATGTTCTACAACTCAAGGAGTCTGAGGTTGGTCTGAATGATCAGAAGCACATCTAGCTAGAACATCTAGGTGGTGGTGGCAAAGAACAAAGGTTTAATGGGCTCAACTAAGGGGATGTAACTCTAGGATCTTCTATGCTACTACAACTTCTTGTTGGAAGGACAAGCATATACTATATTTTAAGCATGATAAGAAGGAAGTGGACAATTCTATAGAGAATATAAAATATTTGTTACTTAACTATTTTGAGAAGAAGTGACATAATAATGATGTTTACCATCCTCCATTACATTAGCAACCATATAGATGCATTGATAGAAAGCAGAAATGAATGGTTATCATGTAGGTTACTAAGGAAGAAGTCCTGAGTGTTGTCAGATCAATTAGAATGATGGAGGTACCAGGGATGGATGGGGTCATAGTAGAGTTTGTGCATGGGTACTGGGATATTACTCAGGGTGATATTATTAGAGCTTTGTTGTAATTTTTTCATGATAGGGAAATGTAAAAAGCTTGGAAAGATAATCTCATTGTGTTTATTCTAAAATTGTGAGGTGCAAACAGAGCAAAATAGTTTTGGCCCATAAGTTTGTGTAATGTTACATATAAAGTTATGGTAAAGATCTTGGTGGCAAGATTGAAGAAAATATTACCTAGTCTCATTGTGAAGGAACAAGGTGCATTTATGTCAGACAGATGTATCTTAAATAATATCTTTATTACTTAAGAAATAGAAATTTCAATGCACGCTTCTATATCCAGCGAGGTTCTTATAGCAATCAAGGTGGATATGGAACAAGCATATGCAGCCTTGACTATGAACACATCCCACTCCTTATGCTTCAATGATACATTCCTTAACTTTATTTGGCCACTCTACCACCATATTTATGTACATAAACCACTACTTAATTGGAATAAATCCAAGCCAATTGTCTTTAGCAAAACACACATCGATGCCATCTCTAAATCTCTACATAGTCAATGTAGCATTGCTATGAAGGTTCATGTCATATTGGAGGCCCTTAGTTTGCTGAAGTCAAACTCTTAGTCTTTCATGTTATCAAGATCCAATCAGATTCTACTATGGCCATTCAGGAGGTTGGTAATCTTCTACTCCACCCTTCGCATGGAGGCAGATATTGGGATGCACTCATGTACGTTCACAACATGGATGCTTTTATGTTGGTTTATATATACAGGCAAGGCAATGGTCTTACAGACTGGGTGGTGCATCATGCATGTTTTTCTAATTTTTCTTGGGATTGGGCTTTTGATGTTATTTTTTTTGGACTCTTTGTTTGATCCTCTATAAAGAACCTTTTGTAGGCTATGGCCATTAATATATTATTAGGGAACCCAAACACTTTACTAGAACGAAAAGGTTTTTGGTGAGGGAGATTTTGGGAGAGGGAGAATTGAGGTTTGGTGGACATTTCAAATCCCCTAGTGACTGGAAGGACGATGGTGTGGTCGACATGCTGGATGTGTGGCATGGTTTGGCGTGATCATGTATTCAAATTATCATGGACACGTGGGATTGCGGGGAGGCACGATTCGAGCGGGCAGAATGGCACATGGTGAGCAGCGAGAGCCTATGTTGTACGGTGCCACGTGTGCACAAGAATTCAAATTTGGTACTTTAGCACTACAAAGGATACTATGGAAGAGAAAGGTGCTACACGAGGCATGCAGTGCATGACAGGCTATGAGAAGTGCTCGTTTAATAGGCATGCATGCATGTGAATCGAAATCTTTTGCTTGAGCATGAAAAAGAACACTATGAGAGGTGGATCCACTATGCAGGGTAGGTGGTGCAAGGTGGGCCAGGGCAAGCATGCATTTCACATGCACGAGTGCACTAGAATTCAAATTTGGTTCCTATACGCTATAAAGGATGCTATGTGAGTAGGATTTGGCCTCTTGCGTGACATTTCGTTTGCATATTGCTATAGTAATTGGGAGGCTAATTCATATATGAAGGTAATTTCTACACCTAAAATTTTAAAGTTAATATTATTGTCTTGTTGTTTGGCTATATTGTTGTGTAGAAGTTCTTGTTATTCCTATTAGAAGAGCTTACAATTGTTGTTGGAAGTGTTCACTATTGCTATTACTCTATTGTGCTGTAGTTATCTATTTAATTATGAGGTTGTTATACTGTGTTGTTGGAAATTGTGTTTGTTTTTTGCTATTATTGTTGGGGAAGTGCTGGAAATTGTTGGAAGTTAGTCTTGGCATCAGTAGGATGACTGACAGTAAAGCATGCAAAAGCAATAAGAAAGGTAAGGGCAATGAATATGTATCTCCAATGCATATGAACTACAGATGGACAAGTGTAGCTATAATGCAAGTTCAACCAACAGAGATGTTTTAGCTGTTTCTATAATTGAATGTAAGATTGTTGTAAAGCCAAATGAAAGCGATACTTTAGTAGAATCTACTACAATTGATGTTGGCATAGGCATGGAAATTGCTAGAGATGTTGATGTGATCAACTCATACATAGAAAAGAATGAAAGTGTGAGGAAACCACACTGCTTATCTAGTGGCAAATAGAATAAGAAAAATTCTATGAATGTGGATGTTGTAGTGTTGGAGAATAATAAATGTGTAGTTGGGATGAATGAGGCTAGTAACTAGGTTATCCCATGCAAGGTGAATGAAGCCCAAAAAATTGTTAATGCGTAGCACCTTTCAACTAATGTAAGCTGAGATACAATAAGGATGGATGACGTGGTGAAGGAAACTAATTATTGTGATTTGAAAAAGGGAAACTTCGACCAAAGAGAGCTTCAAGGATGCTTTGATAACTGAAAGAACATCCAATACAATAAATGCAACAGCTATGGAATGGTGTTCGTACATCGATGTTAAAGAGGTTGCTACAAAGGTGGTTGATTATGTTGTCCAAGATAAGATTATCATTCCAGACTCAATGTATAATTGGTGCAAGGAATTTGATCAATTTGATCTAGTAAGTAGGGTCTATGATAACAACCTCTCATTTTACATTATTGTAAGTGTATTACAACATAGATGAGGTCATTTTAAAAACTTCAAAATATAAGATCTCTCATGAAGTTACTTTTGCTGGCATTTTGATTCGATAAAAGATAAAAATGTAGTGTGGCTTTAGGGACCATTGCAATTGTTGGGCCAACTATGGGTTTGGATGTGCGGACACTTAATTTTAGGCAAATGCTATGATAGTGATGTGTGCCAAAGTCTTGGTTAGATTCCTATTGCTTCCATCACTGTATTAGGATACAAAAAATATCTTACATATTGCAAAAGCCATTAGAAAGCCAATCCTACTTGATAGTTGGAGTACTAATTTGCAATGATCATTTTATGCAAGGTTATGTGCAACGATAGATCTATCTAAACCTTTAAAGCTGGGAATGTGGCTAAGCAGATAGTTGGGGAATACTTTCCAATTATTTGAGTATGAGGGCCTTCCTCTGATGTGCTTTCTTTGTGGCCATGTTGGCCATTACATGGAGCAATGCTCCATTATTAAGAAACATGTCGAATTATTAGGAGTTTGAAAGGAATGCAGCCTGTAAGAATGATGAGATTGATAAAACAAGTCTAGGTAGTCGACATCATCAAGAATAAGGAATTCAAAGAGATGAAGACTTGAGAACGAGGAAAGGGTTAGACCCTTGGATGCTTGTACAACTAAGGAGAAGGAGGACTATCATGATAGGGAAAGAAAAGGTTTTCAAAACTGTAGTTACACCAAACTATTAGAGGGAGGCCTGTGAGCATGAAAACAATGGTGGGCCTGGTAGATACTTAAGTAAGCATAGAAATTCCTCTAATGCACATGATAGGGAACCATTTAAGCAAGTGTGGACTCATAAAAGTTTTGCTAGACTACAGGTTAGGATTTAGGGGAATAAAATTATAAATAGAGGCCAGCTTGAGAAGATGTTTAGGGAAGAGTCCATTAACAGGAATGACAAGAGGTAGTAGGATGGAGACATACATGGGGTGGTCCAAGTCATGGTATATTATAAAACAAAATGTGAAGAGAAGGTTTCCTCTCAAGTGCAGTACATAGGCTGAACAATCTAGAATAATATGCATGGTTTGAGAATAACTGGGAGAGCAAATATTGTTAAAACAAAACTTCACTAGTTGGGATGTTGGAGTGAAGATCTATGGGAGAGATTGGGCAATACAAGTAAGAAAAGAGGAATATTATCTTAACTTTCAAACATAATAGTAAGGAAGCCTATAGGTTTTTGGAATGTAGATTCTAATTCTCAATTTAGCTGCATGATGGGGATGAGAAGTGTGCCAAACTTAACGACTACTATGATGTAAATGAATAAGAGGAGAATTATATTCTCCTTATTAATGAAAAAAACTAGAAACTATAGCTAGAGGGGGAATTTGTGCAATCATGTGACAAAGTAATGGGGAGAGCATTGGTATCATATGTAGAATTTGTGAATAGAATTGATGGCATCAACATATTAAAGTATGCTGTGAAGAAAGGGATATTTTGATGTTTAAAATCTGGGGAAGATGGGAATTTCTAATTACTTCAAAGTTTTTTTTTGGATGGTTGGGGGCTGGTTTTTGTAGAAACTTTAGTTTGCTAAATCTATACATGCAAGGTGTGCTAACAGTTCTAAAGTTGCATATTATTGTAGCAATCTTGGGTAGCTATAGATTTTGGACAAGTTAGGAGAATAATTCTATTGTAAGTTATTATCTATGTAGGACTGGCAAATATGGCTAGAGCATTATCATTTGTGGTGTTAAGAAAACTACAAGTAGTGTGCTGAATTTTAAAATATGTTGTAGTCTTGGTAGGAATGCAGCTAACTTGATCCTTAGAGGTTGTGTGTTGGAGGATATGATGGTGATACTTATATTGTTATTGGGAATCCAAACTAAATATAGCTATGCTAAGTTTGGATAAGGGGAATCTTGACACCATTCTTGGAGGCTTGCTATGGTAATTTCTACTACAACAACAACTACAGCAGCACCAAATTCTACTGCACCATTTGCTTCTTATCATTATTGTCGTAAGAGTGTAAAATTGCTATGCATAGAGGTTTTTTACTGCATCATGAAGAATTGGTAGGACAAAGAGTATAAACAGGTGTACTCAAAAGTCATGAAATTGTTAGGAGCCATAGTTGAATTTTGCAAATGAAAAGAATGGCTAAAGTATACAAAGTCTCAAAATTCTAAAGGAGAAGCTTTAATTGTTGATGAAAACAAATATTGAACCTAGGTATATTGAGAGGTAAAGACTTCTATGAGCTATTGGTTGATGGGAATGAATATTGTATGTAGTTTCAAGCATTACTATGTGACTACCTATAAGAAACGAAAATTGTGTCATAGTTGCTATTATTATTGGATGATCCAAACATTCAAGCAAGCTGAATCTATGGCTGGTAGAAACATTAGAAATTGTCATAGGGAGAATGTTGGTATCTATAGATGGCTACTTGATGGTGCCAATATCAACAAAAATAAGCAATATTGGGGGTTCTTTGATAATGTTTTTTAAGGATTACTGCTACAGTGCAAATGCAATAGAAAATGCTACAATAGTAACTACAGTAGTAGCAATTTTCACTATGGTTATTGCTTCTCCTCATTGTTGCTTGATGTGTATGAATTTGGTATGCTTAGATGACAATTGCTGCACGATGAATAATTGGAAGGGCAAGGAGTTTAAGAATGTGTGTTCAAGAACCTTGGAAAATTTGGAAGTTTTAGGTGAATTTTGCAAAAAGGAAGAATGGAAAAAGCATACTAATTTTTTAAATACTAAAGAAGAGACATTAATTATTATTGGCAGCAACTATAACATCTTGATATATCGGGAGGTACAGTTTGCTATAGGTTATTATGTAATGGGACCTAATATTGGAGATGTTTGTAAGCATTATTATTTCATTACTGGTAGAATGACCTTGTTCAATGTATTGTGTAGCTACTGCTACTAAAGGGAGGGTGGAAAGTGTAAGCAATCATATTATATGAATGGTAAAAACATTATAAAATGCCATGGAGAGAATGTGAGTACTCATGTTTTGTTGTATGGTGATGCAAATAGTAGTAATAATAAGCATGGGTATGGAGAATTTTGGTAGCATTTGTGTTGTCATTTTACAACAACTATAGTAACAACAATTGTAGCAATAACTACAGCAGTAGGAAGGTTAGGGAAGAGCACGAGGAAGAAAAGTGTAGTTCATAAGTGTTGGCTACTCGTTTGGTACTTGGAAACAATATCAGGAAGATCAAGGGTTGAGATCGTGAACAACATCTCACATTTGTTATTACTACAACATTTTGAAAATCAGATGGGTTTAATGCTTGGTATAGTAGGGTAAACACTTATCTCATTTTTAATTAACATCATGTTCTCATAGATTGTTTAGAACATTAAGGGGATTCAAGAGACCAAAAAAAGTTTATTTACCTCATATTATTAGAGAACACAATGCTTCAATGGTAGTATTGCTAGAAATAAGAGTTAGGAAGTTTGATAGAAGCCATGTGGATAAAGTGTTAGGAAAAATATGAATGTTTCATAATCAGCCTTCAGTGGGGCTTTCAGGAGGGATTGTTTTTGAAGTGGAGGGATTGGATGCCGATTGATATCACCTATACCTCATCGTAGATGTTTTCCTATTGTGCCAAAAATTGTATTGTTAGGACATGGCAGTGCTCGATTGTTTATGCTTCGAAGAATCACATAAAGTATAGAGATGTTTGGAACAACATTAGAAACAATGTTCAGTGCTTTGAGCCTCTTATGCTTATCGAGAATTTTAATGTGCTTCAATCATAGGAGGGAAAGAAGGGTGGAAAAAAATTCCTACATGACCAACCATAATAGAAATTCATTGATTTGTTGTAAGAAATGGAGCTTACTAGCCTTTCTTTTATGTGCAAATAGATATACTTGTTGCAACAACAAAGTTGGAAATTCAAGGTTTTTGGGAGAAGTTGGATAGGACCACTCTTAATGAAACAGGGCTAAGTGCCTTTCCTAACACTACTGTTACTAACCTCCCCTGTGTTGGCTCATGTCATTGGCCCATGTTGATTTCCTTTAAGGAAAAGTTGTTTATAAGATTGGAAGAAGATTGCAACTAAAAAATGTGTGGCTTACATTACTTAAGACATAGAAATTGTTCGTGGAGAATGGCATAGACCTGTAGGAAAAGACAAAATGCTTTGTTCATCAAGAAGCATTCGAAGGGCTATTGTTGCATTGAGAAGGTGGAGCAAAACGTAAATTGGTATTATTCATGAAAAGCATAGGAAACTGCAACTAGTAATGTAAAATATATAGATAAAAGAATCAAATTGGGGACTCAATGAGGATGAAAATAATGCAATGGTTGAGGATATAAAGGCATATCTTAAGATGGTGACCTTGGAGGAGGCATGTTGGTGGTAGAGAGATAAAACTCAATGGGCCAAGATAAGGGACCATAAAACTCACTTCTTTGATATTTCTATAGCTATAAATTTCAAAAAAATTACAGCCACTAGAGGAAAGATCAAGCTAAGAAATTATATAACTCACATAATCACATCAAGGAATCCTTTATGTGTTTTTTTTTTTAAGAAATAGAGAAGTTAAGGTGACCCCAAAGATATTCCATCTGGTTCCCACTTGAAGAAAATTATGGTTGAGTAGGGAAACTTTCTTGTAGGCACGACTACTAATGATGAAATTAAAAGTGTTGTAATGTCAATAAAGCGGAACAAAACACGTAGCTTGGATGGTATCTCAGTTGAGTTGATTACAGGTTATTGACACATCACACATCCAGATATCTTTATGATACATAAACAAGTTTTAATTGACTAAAAAATTCCTATGTAGTAGAAGGATACATTGGTTGTTCTAGTTTTAAAAATTTAAAGGGCTAACAAGTTGGTGCAATTCAGAGCCAACCTTTATAATACACACAAAATTATTGCAAAAATTAGGGTGGAAAGACTTAAGAGAGTTCTCCTAGCTATTATGGCAAAGGAGCAGGGGTTTTGTTCTAGGTCTTATAATCTCTGATAAATTTTTTTGGCTCAGGAATTGGCAGCACGTATGCACGCTTTGACATCCAAGGTTGGTCTCATGGTATTAAAGTTGGATATGGATCATGCATATGACAAAGTTAATTGAAACTTTACTACTTATATGTTGAAGCAGCTCCACCTCCCCAATAGATGGCGTTAGCAGGTGGAGCTTGAATTAAGAACCTCAGGCTTGGCATCCTTTTGAATGGGGTGCACCTACCATGGATTGGCTTCCAAAGGCATAAGACAAGGATGTCCTTTATCCCCATATTTGTTTACTATTATTTTTGATTATACTGCTATAGGTGGAGTACGACTTAGACATTAGGAATAGTATTATCTTAATTCTCCTCTTATTACTCATCTTCTTTATCTAGATGATGTGATGATTTATGCCCCTAGTATATATGCTACAACAAAAACTATTAGGGAAACATTAAAGCTCTATGAGAATCATTTAGGCTTGTCTATCAACATCATGAAGTTAAATTTATATCAAGCTTCTAATATGAAATAATTGGTCCTTTTAGTTTCAATAAAGAAACTATAAGGTAAGGTTTTTAGCCACATAATTGATAAGGTGCATACATTTTTGGCAAAATGGATGGTGAGACCACTATCACTCACTAGGAGAATCACTGTGACTAATTCAATAATTTTATCTATTCTTGCTTACTATTTGGGACATTACTTGATGCCAAGTGGAGTTATTAACAAATTAAGGAAGGCTATATGAAGTTTTCTTGATTGGGGATGCTGCACAGAGGTCCATTCACTATGTTAACTAGAAGTTGGCTACCAAACCAAAGGAGCTGGGTGGATTGGGTATTCACAACTTGTTAAGGTGGTAGATTGCTGTTATTGGCAAGCAATTCAAACTCTTAATTGCAAGTGAGGATGATTGGTGGGTTCAAATATTTAGTAAGAAATATTTCACATTGCAAAACATGATGAAAATCTCACGTGGGGCTTCACATTCCTTTAAGCTTTTGGATCTAGCGTTGGATTGGGCACAACAAAACATAGTATGGAAAATTGTAAATGGTAAAATGATATACATTCTTAATGACTTGTAGCAATTATTGGAATGGATGAATTGCAGCATTAATTGTAGGAAAAATCATAAAATAATAAAGTTTATGGTTGGTGCTTTGTTCTTCCAATGGTTTAATAGGAATAAGTAGAAACATGGTGAAAATATGCTCAATTTTTAAGCTTTCCATTACCATATTCTACTATTATGTCTTCTATACTTGAGGCTCCAGCTTTTCTAATTCACAAAGTTGGAATCCAATTAGCCCCATGGGGCTCTCCGTAAAGCTGCAATGGACTTCTCCTCCCACGGGCTAGATTAAATGTAACTGTGATGTGACGTTGGCTATGAATTCAGTGGCTACTATTGGCCCAATATTAAGAGAATACATGGGTAAACCTCTCAAATTCAAGGGGCAGAAAGTCATTTCAACCTCTTCATTATGGTGAAAATAATGGCAATGTTATATGCTTGGAATAATCGAACTATCATTATGTAAATGCTACTATAATTAACTTGGAATTAGACTCCAATGATGTAGTTTTGAAGCTCAATGTGGTAATTCATACACATTCTGATGCTCCCCATCCTTTCTAATCTATGTTTACCAATGTTATCAACTATGATCATTAACTGAAGGCATTTAGAATGATGCATGTGCTGTGGGAAAGGAATACTGTTACACATTGGAATGCACATGAGGCCTTGTATTTTTTATTTTTTGGAGGAAAGTGGTATGCCTATTCCGAAACCACTTAGTAAGCTTTAGTTTATTGATTATGTATTGCAACTTCCATAAGAGGAGGTAACCTTGTAGGCTTTGTCTTTTTAGATTATCAAAGGAACCCAAACACTTTGAGAGAGAGATTTGGAGAGAGGAGATTTTGAGGTTTGATGGAGATTTCAAATAAATACCTCGACGATGGTACGGTCGGTGGTGCTGTTGATGTGCGGGACGTGGGGCTCAGATTTGTGTAGTAGTGCATTCAAATTGGTGTGTGTGTACAGGAGTGTGGAGAGGTGCACACTGGGCAAGCAGAGAGGCACATGGCAGGTAACATGCATTCTATAGTAGTACATGTGCACGAGAATTTTAATTTGGTGCTAATGTGCTTCAAAGGACACTACGTGAGGTAGATTCTACAAAGTGCACTTTGTTAGGTGCATTGTGCACAGTGGGCTACGAGAAGCACATGTTTCACAAAAGAGAAAGCATAAGAATTCAAATTTGGTTCTTATACGATGTGAAGGGTGCTGTGTGAATAGAATTTGGCTTCTTGCATGACATTTCCTTTGCACATTATTGCAGCAACTATGAGGCTATTTCTATTGTGCAGGTAATTTGTACACTTAGAATTCAAAATTTCATATTGTTGTCTTGTTGATTGGTTTTATTACTATGTTGAAGTGTTTGTTGGTGCTACTAGAAGTGTTTGCTATTGTTGCTAGCAGTAGTTTGCTATTGTTATTACTCTATCATGCTATAGCTATCTTTTTAATCACAAGGTTGTTGTGTTGTCTTGCTAGAAATTGTTTTTGTGTTGTGCTATTATTGTTGAGGAAGTGTTGGGAATTGCTAGAAGTGATTCTTTAAATGAGTAGGATGGCTGGCAGTAAAGCACGCAAAAGTAACAAGAAAGGCTAAGGAAATGAATATGTTTCCTCAATGTGGAATAGACTACAGATGTGCAAATGCAGCTATAATGCATTTTCAATCAATAGAGATGTCGTTTTAAATGTTTCTATAGGTTAATGTGTGTTATTGTAGAGCCAATTGAAAGTGATACTTCAACAAAATCTGAATCAATTGGGGTTAGTGTGGGTGTAGGAATTACTAAAGATACTGATGAGTTTAATTAATGCATGTAAAGGAATGAAAGTGTTGGGGAGACCATATTATTTATTTAGTGGTAGTAGAGATAGGAAAAAGTGTATGAATGTGGATGCTATAGTGCTGGATAATACTGAATGTGATGCTGGGAGGAATGAGGCTTGGAACCAGGGATTGATGATGTGGTCCATCAAATAGGGTATTATGGTGAGGAAAAGGGGAAAATTCTAGCAAAGTGAGCTTCAAGGATGCTTTGATAACTAAAACAACATCCAATGCAATAAATAAAATAGCTACTGAAAGGCCTTCATACATTACTATTAAAGAAGTTGCTGTAAAGTTTGTTGATTATGTTATCCAAGATGAGATCATCATGTCAGATTCAACACGTGGTAGGTATAAGGAATTCTATCAATTTGATCTGATTGGAAAGAACTATCATATCAACCTTCCATTTTACATTATTATAAGAAAATTACAACGTAGATGGGGTCATTTTTAAAAATTTTAGAATATTAGATCTCTCATCAGGTTTATTTTTATTGCATTTCAATTTAATAGAAGAAAGAAATGTAGTGTGGCTTAGGGGACCTTGGAAGAAGAGTTAGAGGGGAAGGTAGTAAGCAAGAATGATGAGATTGATAAAGCAAGTCAAGGCAATCAGGATCATTAAGAATAAAGAATTTAGTGAGATGAAGGCTTGGGAACAAGGAAAGGGTTAGGCCCTTAGATGCTTGTACAACCAAGGAGAATGAGGGCTACAAAATATTTCTCAAAACTATAACTATTCCAAACTATTAGAGGTAGTCTAGTGGGCTTGAAAACTATAGTGGACTTAGCAAATTCTCAAGTAAGCATAGAAGTGTCTCCAATGCAAAAGGTAAGGAACCATTTAGGCAAATGTGGACCCTAAAAAATTCATCAAGACAGTAGGTTAAGATGTAGCCGAATCAAAGCACCAATAGGTGACAGCTCAAGGAGATTTATGAGGACACCAATGGGAAGGGGAGGATGCATCAGGATTGAGGCATACATGGGGAGTCCAAATTAAAAGTGAAGAGAGGGGGTCCTTTTAGATGCAGTTCATGGGCTATAGAAATTATAATAAAATTTATGGATAGGGGAATTCTTGGAGCTTTAATGTGATGACATTGTAATGTATTAAGCATAGTAGATGGTGGAAAGCTTTGTTGGGGAGCTGGGGTGGTCAATGTATGGATTGTTTAATTGATGGCTATGTAGTAAGATGAAATTCCAAGGCAACCTTATGCAGTGTTGGGTTTATGCATCTGTTTCTTGGTGTTGTTATAGAAGGGGTTAGAATATGGAGATTTTACTAAATGGATACCACAATGTGGGTGTTTTGATGATGAATTACACATCTCTTTTTAGTTCTCATATTACAAGCTATAGCAAGAGTGACGTGACTGTAACCATGTTACACAGCCTGTTAGGAAGGAATTTGGTGCCATGGAAGGTCTATGTGAGGGGATGTGTTGGTTTGGTTTGCAGGATGAATACGACTGAAGTATGCTAATGGGGTTCAGCAAAGAGTGTTGTTATTGGAATGGTAATGAATGTGAGCAATGAAAACAAATGGCTGGGGAATTAACGAGTTGCTGTTATAAAGGATGTTTTACTATGAATTGGGTGTTGTAGGTAGGAAATATTTCTAGTAAATGCTATCACGGTTGTTAGACTTTTTGAATGATATGGTGCTAGTCTTGTGTTTTGAGGCATGCCAATTGTTGTATGAAGAATCAAAGAACTTGTACATGTAAAAGAGGCTGGAGACATAATGGACATCGTACCAAGGGAAATTCTAAAATATGCTGGAATTCATGGTGAACCACTTACTGGATGACAATTATATGGTATGGCAAGCTACACCTATTGCATACAGCTGTGTGGAGGATTTGAAGATGAATGTTGAGCACCTTTTGAAGATAAACACTAGTGGTTTTGTAATGCTAAGAAGAAAAAGAATGGTTAGGGAAGTTGTAAACGCATTTTTTTGGGGTACAAGTTGCTACTTGAGAGGTGCATTATGGTATGTCAATTACTATATGAAATGGATGCTATAGGTAAGCATTTTGTTGGGTGACAAGCTACTATTGGAGAGGTGCTGGAGAGATGCATTGTGGTTTGTTAATTGATGTATTAAGTGGATGGTATAGGTAGGAATTTTGCTGGGTGACAAGCTACTACTAGAGAGGTGCTGGAGAGGTGCATTATGGCATGTTAATTACTATATTAAATGGTTGTTATAGGTAGGCATTTTTTTGGAGACAAGATGTTGTTGGAGAGGTGAATTATGACATGTTAATTAATATATGAAAAGTCCAAAAATTTTACATTTAAAAGTGGATGGGGACACAATAGATATGGTGATAAGGAAAGTTCAACAACATGTTGAAATTCAAGGTGGCAAAGCAAGCTACTGCTGCTCCGCACAACTATGTGGAGGATTTGAAGAAGAATGGTGAGCACCTAGTGAAGATAAGCATTGGTGGGTATGTATCATTGGGAAGGATTTATGGAACCATGTGTTTAATTCCTTTTGAAATGCAATGTCTGGGAGAGGAATTACGTGAGTGTAACAAGGGGAATTTTTGCCACTACCTAGGGTTGCTTATTGTTACTAGTGTGCGGTGTTGTGAGTTGTTGAAGTGGATGAAGAAGTCAAGGAATGGTCTTCAATTAGCTAGGAGGAATTCCATATATTGGGTAGCGCTAAATGTCTTTGAATACTATTGCAGTGAAAGGAAATGACTAGATATCAAGGTTGGCTTCAAATTATGTCAAGGAAGGGACAAGAAATCGACGGGATATTTATGGTGGGTTATTAAAATATATGACATCTTAGTAGTGGCTCTTGTAGAAGCCAAAGTGGAAAAGTTCAATAGGAAAGATGTGAATGTGCTGCTTGGTAAAGATTAGGAGTTTGTGGTGCAACCCTCGGATGGATTGCATGGAGGTATGGTGGTTCTTTGGAGGAGCTGGGTGGATGTCAAAGTTATTAAACTTTTGTTGCAAGTCCTTGTGTTGAAAACAAGGGTTGGGGATACTAAGGTGCTGAAATGCAGTGTTATGTACGCTTCCAAGGAGCCTACTAAGAGGATAACTATGTGGAATATCTTATGTTGCAGATGGCGAAAAAAGTAGGGAAGATGTCTTTGAGTGGGTTAGGTTAGCAAGAATTTTTTAGGATCATATAGGAACTTGAGTTGACAAACTTAAGATATGTTGGCCATAGCTTATGTGGTTCAACAAGAAAGAAGGAAGTGTTATAATTTTGGAGAGACTTGACAGAGTGTTGATGAATCTCCCCTGGATCCAAGCTTTTCCAAAATTATGGTATCTCATTTGTCATGAATTGGATTGGATCACTACCCTTTGCTTATTAAGATGGGTACATAGCAGGGGATGGCCATAGCCTATGTGGAGTGGGTTAGGTTAGCAAGAATTTTTTGGGATCATATAGGAAGTTGAGTTGACAAACTTAGGATATATTGGCCATAGCTTATGTGGTTCAACAAGAAAGAAGGAAGTGCTATATTTTTGGAGAGACTTGACAGGGTGCTGTTGAATCTCCACTGGGTCCAAGATTTTTCCAAAATTATGGTATCTCATTTGTCATGAATTGGATTAGATCACTGCCCTTTGCTTATTAAGATGGGTACATAGCAAGGGATGGCCACGACAAGAAGAAATCAATTTGAGAGTATTTGACTCAGGTTTCCTTCAATTATGGCTGTTGTGTAGAATGTGTGAGACAGATCAATTATAAGTAATCCCTTAGAGAGGCTATCTATGAAATTTAGTAGATCCTTAGTTTCTTTAAGAATGTGGAGCAAGAATGACATGTGCAATCTTATCTACAGAAATGGTGAACTAGAAAATGATATTCAAGTTTTACAACTTAAAGAGTCTAAGGTGAGTCTGAATGATCAAGAGCACATCTTGCTTGGACATCATATTTCTTCTTTTCATATGGCAGCTGTGAGGAGAGGTGGTGGTGGCAAAGAGCAAAGTTTTAATGAGCTCAATTGGGGGACTATAACACTAGGTTCTTTCAAGCTATTACAATTTCTAGGTCGAGGGTGAAGCATATATTGCATTTGAAAGATGACAAAGGGGAACTGGTTAGCTCTACAAAGAATATAAAGTATTTGTTGGTTATCCATTTTGGAGAAGTGGTGCAAGAATGATGTGTATCATCCTCCATTCCATTACCAACTATACAAATGCATTGATAGGGAACAGGAGGGAATGCTTATTATGCAAGTTACTATAGAAGATGTCAAAAGTGCTATTAGATCAATTAGAAAGAACAAGGAACCAGAGATGAATGAGGTCATAATAGAGTTTGTGCATGGATACTAGCCTATTACTTAGGGTGATACTATCGAGTTGTGCTGCACTTTTTTCATTATAGACAAATTCCAAAAGTTTGGAAGGATACTCTCATTATGCTCATTCATAAAAAGTGTGAGGCATAGATAAGCTAAAATAGTTTAGGTCCATAAGCTTTTGTATTGTTATATATTAAATTATGGCAAAGATCTTGTTGGCAGGACTGAAGAAAGTATTACTTGAACTCATTACAAAGGAACAAGGTGCATTTGTATTAAGAAATCTATCTCAAATAATATTTTTATTGATTAAGATATGACAACCCAAATTCACACTTTTACATCTAGAGAGGGTCGTATTACAATCAAGTTGGATATAGAACAAGCACATAATAAGATGAGATGGTAGTTTTTTATTTATATGATGACATTTTTGAGCTTTTCTTTATTATGGTGTAAGTGGGGGAATGGTTGTATCTCATATCTAAGGTTTGGGGTGTTACTAAATAGGTTTAGACTCCCATGGATCGAGGCCACTAGTGCCTAGAGGCAAGGGTGATTGTTGTCACCATATTTTTTTTACGATTGTATCCGAATTTTTTCTTCGCTCAATATGAAGCATGAAATTATGACAGTAATATGGTTTCATTATAGGCCATCCTCCCTAATCATTTCCTACTTGTTATTTTTTGATGATGTGATTTTATATGCACTTGCTACATGTGTTGTTGCTAGTCTATGTGGCAAATTATGGAGGAATACACGAAGCATTTAGGATAAAGGGTAAGTCTTGTCAAATATAGAGTCTATTTTAGCAAGAGAATTGTAGGCAAAAGGGAAAAAATGGTAGCTAGAAAATTTCATATGACTCAGGCAAAAATTTTCAATTATTTAGGGATTCCTATTTTGGCAAATTTGCAAAGTAAGGGAGATTTGAATTTTATAATTCAAAGAGTTGAAGAATAGGTTGAAAAATAAAAAATTAGGCCATTATCTTTGGCAAGCAGGATTGTTATGATCAATTCGATGTTGACAGCAATTCTAAATTTCTATTTTATCCATTGTGTGATGCCAAAAGGGTTGATAAATGAGTTGGAAAAGCTATTTAAAAGCTATTTATGGTGTAATGCAAATGATGGCCATGCCATGCGTTATGTGGATTGGAGATCCATCACACTGTCTAAGGAGAAGGAAGGATTAGGCATCCATGACCTTACTGTTTTGCAACATTCTTTGATTATGAGGCAATGTAGGAGGATTTTAGAAAGAGAGGATTGTGTGTGAGTGGAGGTGATGAGGAGGAAATATTTGTTGGAGGAAAGATAAAGGGTGTTCCACGAGGTGCATCGCAAGCTTGTAAACTCATTGTGGATGCAATGTCATGGGTTGTTTCCAATTTTGTGTGAACAATTTGAGATGGCATCAATGTGTATTTATCCAAAGACAATTGGCTTGGATTTCTTCAAATTTTGTGCTGGCCAATGCACATAAATATGGAGGTGAGTGTTTGAATGAAGTATAGGAATGCATCCTTAAGCATGTGAAGTGAGATGTCTGTAGAGTCAAGGCATAGGCAAATGATTTGCTACTTGGTAGGGTGCTGCATCTCCCTTGGGCATTGGATGGAAGTAAGGACCAGCTGCTTCCACTGCAAACCAAAACCATGGAAGTGAATAATTCTAGCCTCTACTCCAGATGATTCATACTGTGATTTTGGATAATACTGGGGACTCATGAGTTACTGTAAGTAAGTATGGCTGGATTTGGAAGCTCAAGGTGCTGTCTATGTTCAAGATCTTCATTTGGAGATCAATAAAAAATTGCATTATACTATTGCATGGTTGGTCAAAAGGAGAATTATGAAGTGTGACAGATGCATTTGGGGATGCAAAGATGCTAAAAGAATGTAGTATTTGCTGTGTGATTACTGGAAGGTAGGGAAAATTGGGATGTGCATTGCAAGAAGGGGCCACTACAGACTTAAACTGAGTAGTAGTAGCAATAGTAGCAATGTGATGAAATTACAGAATGTTTATAGTAGCATGGAGACAAATAATATGAAGCATGGTGACATGATGAAGTAGGCAAACAATATGAGCAAGTAATGAAAAATGTTGTTTTTGTGAGGAAGATTCACTAAGATATGGGGTCTACTCTCAAACATTGCAATTTGGATTCATCCATGTCATGCGACAATCCACACAACTCACATGGGTTGAATGTTGCTTCAATTTGGGCTCCTCCAATTGGATTGGCTAAAATAAATTATGATGTGGCTATTTGTGGTGATGTTGTGGGTTTGGAGATTGTAGTATAGACCATCAAGGAAAGCCACTTCTTGTTGTAGGAAGAAGTGTATACTGTCAGAAGAGCATTGCTATGGAGGTTCATGCCATATTGGAGGCTTTTAGTTTGCTCAGGTGACAGTTCTTGGACTTTCAATCTGTCGAGATCCAGAAGGATTTTATTATGGTAATACAAAAGGTTGGTAATCTTCTGTGGCACCCTTCATGTGGAGGTAGAGATAGGGATGCTCTCATGTATGCTCGCAACATTGATGCTTTTACATTGTCTCATATTTACAGGCAAGGCAATAGTCCTGTAGATTAGGCGATGCACCATGCACATTTTCTTGATTTTACTTGGTACTGGGATATGCCCCTTCCTAAACCTCTTTTGATGTTATTATTTTTGGACTTTTTGTTCGGTCCTCCATTAAAGACCTTTTGTAGGCTGTGGCCATAAATATATTTTCAAGGAAGAGTGAATGTAATTAAAAAAAAAATTGATCAACTGGGATATAGAGTGAAGATCTATGGGAGAGATTGGCCAATAAAAATAGATGAAATAGAACAATTGGTTAAACTTTGAAGCATAATGGCAAGGAAGCCCACTACGAGTTTTGGAATGCTAGTTCCAATTCTCAATGTAGTTGTAAGACGGGGTGGAGAAAGTGTGCTAAACTTAATAACTACTATAATGTAGATGAATAGGAGGGAAATTATATACTTTCTATTAATGAACAAAATAAAAATAGGGGAGGAAGTTATGCAATCAAGTGACACAGAATTTAGGGAGATCCTTGGCATCACAAGAAGAATGTCTGAA
The DNA here is from genome assembly GCA_023846275.1 of Vanilla planifolia. Taxonomy (NCBI): domain Eukaryota; kingdom Viridiplantae; phylum Streptophyta; class Magnoliopsida; order Asparagales; family Orchidaceae; genus Vanilla; species Vanilla planifolia. The sequence goes on from JAIUJO010000290.1 coordinate 323,618, forward strand.
TAGAATTACTAGCTTCAACATACTAGAGTACACAGTGAGGAAGGGGTTATTTTGATGTGCAAAAGCTGGAAAAGATGGGAATTTCTAGAAAATACAACAATTAATGTTGCGACAGGTGCTAGTGAATGTAGTAATTTTAGGTAGATATAGATGTTGGGCAAGTTGGGAGCATAATTCTATTGTAAATTGTTCTCTCCTAGAAAGTTTAGGAGCTAGGGAGTGTAGCAATTTCGGTGTACTCAATGCTTATAGGCGAAGCAATTTAATTGTGCATAAGAGTTACTAAAAATATTGGGTGAAGAGGTGCTGGGGGGATGCATAGCTTCGTGGTAGCTATTATATAATTGTCAAAAGAGTATGTTTTAGAGGTAGGTGCAGGTCTAGCAGTGCACTTAAAGTTTCAAATACGCTGTACTCTTGGCAGCAATGTTGCTAACTTGCTCGTTAGTCGCTCTATGTTGGAAGCTATGATGGTGATACTTATATTTCTATTGGGAATTCGAAGTAAATACAATTGTGCTTAGTTTGGATGGGGAGAGTCTTGGGACTATGGTTGGTAGCCTATTGCAACAACTACAATAGTAATATCTGTAGTAACAGCACAAAATTCTGTTACAGTTATTATTTCTGATCACTACTATTGTAAGAGTGCAAAATTGCTATGCATAGATGATTTTTACTACATCATGAAAGATCAATGAGGCAAAGATTGTAAGCATGTGTACTAAAAAATCATGAAAATTCTAGGAGCCTCAACTAAATTTGGCATGTTAAAAGAATGGCTAAAGTATATTAAGTCTCAAAATGCTAAATAAGAGACCTTAATTATTGAAGAAAGCAAATATGGAACCTGGGTATATTGGGAGGTGAAGGTTGCTGTGAGCTACTATATGTCAAGAATGAATGTTGTAGGTAGTTGCAAGCATTACTATGTGATTACCTATAGGGAATTAAAATTGTATCATAGTTATGCTATTTCTAGAAGGGGAAAAAGTTTAAGCAACCAGATTATATAGCTAGTAGAAATAGTACATGATGAGAATGTGGGTACTTATAGATGGCTGTTTGATGGTGCCAATATCAATAACAATAAGAATGTTTGGAGGGTTCTTTGTTAATGTTTTTTTAGGCCTATTAGAACAACAAAATACAAAAGAAGCTGCTTTAGTGATAATTACAGTAGTAGTAGCAATTTCTAGTGTAGCCACTGTTTCTACTCATTGCTACTAAATGTGTGTGAATTTTGTATGCTTAAACGACAATTACTACACCTTGAACAACTTAAGGGGCAAAGAGTGCAATCATGTGTGCTTAAAAACCATAAAAATGTGGAAGTCTTAGGTGAATCTTGTGAGTGGGAAGAATGGGCAAAGCATACTAAGTTTCAAAATCTAAAGGAGACAATAATTGTTGGTGATAACAATTATAATACTAAGGTATATTTGGACGTAATGTTTGTTATGGGTTGCTGTGTGGAGAGAACAAATGCTAAAGACATTTACAACCATTACTATTTGAATACCTATAGGATCAAGTTGTTAAATCTATAGCTAATACTAGTATTGGGTGGGCCAAAAGTGCAAGCAATCATACTATATGAATGGTGTAAACATTTTAAAAAACCATTGGAAGAATGTGGGTACTCATGGATGACTATATGAGGGTGCAAATAGTAGTGAGGGGAATTATGAACTGCATGTGTGTTGTCTTGCTATAGCAACTATAGTAGTAAAAGTAGCAATAGCAACTACAATAATAGGAAGAAAAGTGTTGTCCAATTGAGATGGCTACTCATTTGGTGCCTAGAGACAATGTCAAAAAGGTCAGTGATTCATGTAGTGAACAACATCAGTTCATTTGCTATTATTGTACAATCTCATAAATCAGATGAGTTTAGTGCTTGGTAGAGTAGGGTACACATTTATCTCATTTTAACTAAGATCATGTTCTCATTGATTGTTCTAAACATTAGAGGCATTCAAGGAAACAAATCAAATGGTTATTTATCGTGCATTATTAGAGAACATAATGTTGCAATGGTAGTGTTGTTAGGAACAAGAGTTAGGAAGTTTGACGAAAGCCTTGTGAACAAGTTGTTGGGGAAAACATGTAAGTTTCATACTCAACCTTCAACATCATTTTCAGGAGTGATTGTTCTGACGTGGAAGGAATGGATATTGATTGATATCACCTATTCCTAGTCATAGATGTTTTGCTTTTGTGAGAGAAATAGTACTATCAAGACATCTGGATGCTTAGTTTTTATGCTTCGAAGGATCATACAAAGTGTAGAGATGTTTGGAACCACATTAGAAATAGTGTTGAGTGCTCAGAGCCTCTTATGATTACAAGGGAGTTTAATGTACTTCTATTGTAGGAGGAAAAAATGGTGGGAAAAAGTTCTCATAATCCAAGGACAACAGGATTTTATTGATTTCTTATAGGAAATAGAGATTACTAACCTTAGTTTCATAGGCAATAGATATACTTGGTGCAACAAAAAAGCTATAAATGCAAGGATGTAGGAGTGGTTTTGATAGAGCCTTTCTTAATGAAATGGGACTAAGAGCCGTTGCCAACACTAATGTTACCTCCCCCAAATTGGCTTGGATCATTGGCCCATGTTGATCATCTTTATAGAAAAGATGTTCAAAAAGATTGAGAGAAGATTGCAATTCAAAAATGTGTGGCTCGCATTCCCCAAGACTACAAAACTTGTTCATGGAGAATGGCATAGATCTATAGGAGGGGACAAAATAACTTATTTATCAACAAAATTTCGAAGGGCTACGGTTGCATTGAAAAGGTGGAGTAAAACAAAAATTGGTTATATTCATGTAAAGCATAGGAAACTACAACTATCAAAACAAGAAATATAAATGAAAGAATCAAATTATAGACTTAATGAGGAGAAGAATAATAAATTGGTTGAGCATTTTATGGCATATCATAACGTAGTGGCCTTAGAGGAGGCATGGTGGTGGTAGAGAGCTAAAATTCAATGGGCCAAGATGGGGGACCATAATACTCACTTCTTTCTTACTATTATCACAAAAAATTTTAGAAATAATTAGATCCATTAGATGAAAAATCATAGTGGACAATTATGCAACTTACATAATTTCATTAAGGAATCCTTCATAAGTTTTTTTGCTAAGAAATGTTGCAGTCAAGGTGACCCCAAAGACATTCCATCTATTCTCCCCTTCAAAGCAAATATAGTTGAGTAGGGAAACTCCTTTGTAGCCACGATTACTAATGATGAAATTAAAAGTGTTGCAATGTCAATAATGAGAAACGAAGCACATGACATGGATGGTATCTCAACTGAGTTTATTGTAGGTTATTATCACATCACACATTAGGATATCATTGTGATAGTTAAGCAATTTTTGTTGATGCAGACATGCCTAAGTAGTGGAAGGATACATTGGTTGTGCTGGTTCCAAAAATTCAAGGAGACAAGAATCTAGAGCAATTCAGACCCATCAGCCTTTGTAATGTTATATACAATATTATTGCCAAAATCCTCTTTGAAAGACTTAAGAGAGTTCTCATAGCTCTTGTGGCAAAGGAGTAGGGGGCTTTTGTTCCAAGTCACTACATCTCTAACAATGTTTTTATAGCTCAGAAAGTAGCAACACATATGCATTCTTCTAGATCTAACATTGGTCTCATGGCATTGAAATTGGATAAGGATCAAGCATATGATAGTTAATGTGAAATTTGTCACTAATATGTTGAAGCAAGTCCTCTTCCCTAATAGATAGTATTTGTGGGTGGAATCTTACATTAGAAAACAAAAATTTGGCATCCTTTTGAATGGGATGCACCTAGCTTGGATTGAATCATTTAGGGTCCTAAGACAAGGATGTCTTTTATCCCCATATTTATTTACTATTATTTCTAATTATTCATTATGGCTTAAGCAACAATAGGTGGAGTGGGACTCAAACATTGGGAATAAGAGTAATCTTGATTCTCCTCTTCTTATTGACTTTCTTTTACATAGATGATGTGATGATTTATGCACTTACTATATGTGTTGTAGTAAAAATTATTAATGAAACATTAAAGCTCTACAAGAATCATTCAGGCTTGTCTATCAACTCCACAAAGTCAAGAGTTCTATTTAGTAAAGGGATGGGGCCAAAGCATAGGAAAAGAATTACTGGCAAGTTACATTTGCTTCAAACTTTTAATATGAAATACTTAGGTATTCTATTTTTATTAATAAAACTATATGGCAAGGATTTTAGCCACATAATTGATAAGGTGCATACATTTATGAAAAAATGGAGGGTGAGACCATTGTCACTCGCTAGGAGAATCACGATGATTAATTTAGTAAGTTTGTCTATCCTTACTTAATATTTGGAATAATGCTCGGTGCCAAGTGGAGTTTTTGACAAATTAGATAGGATCATGCATAGTTTTTTTATGGATTGGGGATGCTGCACAATGGTCTATTCCTTATGTTCACTGAGAGTTGGCTACCCAACCAAAGGAGCTTAGTAGATTAGGTATTCAAAACTAATTAAGGTGGTAGGTTGCTCTTATTGCCAAGTATTATAGATGCTTACTTGAAATAGAGCATGATTGGTGGGTTCAAATGTTTTATGAAGAATATTTCATATAGCAAAACACGATAAAAATTCCATGTGAGGCTTCAAAAACCTACAAGATTATTGATCTAGCATTGGAGTAGACAAAACAAAACTCAATATGGTAAATTGTAAATGATAAAAAGATATCCTTTCTTAATGATAATTGGATAGCTTTCCACCCCCTAAGTAGGTGGCCAATTTACATCAACATGCAAGAGTTGTAACCCAAGTGAGTCGACTATGTTGTGGATTGCTATGGTCTTCAAAATGTTAGAAATTTATAAACTTATTTTGGGAAAGAACTTATAGACCATATTACACATCTACCCTAGGTAAAATAGGTGCATGAGAATTGCCCTTACTTTTTTGAACCTAAAGACAAAGTGACCAATGCTAGATTTATTTGCTATAATTTTTCCTTAGAGTAGTACTCCTAAGAACTTTTCTTGGGTTTGGAAAATTGAGCTAAATTCGAGAATATTGCCCTTTATGTGGCACCTCCTTGGTAGGATGGTTGGTAGTAAAGCATGCATAGGTAACAAAAAATGCATAGGCATTAAATATCTATCTCCAATGTATAATAAATTGTTTGTGGCAAATGTAGTTATAATGCAATTTATTTCAATAAGGATGTTGTGTTAGCTATTTCTATTATCGAATGAGAGGTTGTTGTAGAGCCAAATACAAGTGATACTTTAATAGAATCTACTTCTATTGATGTTGGCCCTAGAATTGAAATTGTTTGAGATGTAGATGAGATCAACTCATACATGGAGAAAAATGTTTGTCTGGGTAAACTACGTTGCTTATTTCAAGGAAACAAAAATAGAAAAAAATTTGTGAATGTGGATGCTGCATTGTTGGAGAACAATGAATGTGTAGTTGAGAAGAATGAGGCCAGTAGCTAAGTGATCCCATTCAAGGTGAATGAAGCCACAAAAAGTGCAATTGTGAATTAGCTTAAAATTAATGTAAGTTTGGATGCTGTAGGGATGGGTGATGTGTTCTAAGAAACTTGAATTATAATAATGGAAAGTGGGAACATTCTAGCAAAGTGAGCTTCAAGGATATTTCGATAGCTAAAAGGATAGCCATGCATTAAATATTGTAGCTATAGAAAGGCCATCGTACATTGATGTTGAAGAAGTTGCTACCAAGATGGTTGATTATATTATCCAGGATGAGATCATTATGTCAAATTCGATGTGTAGTAGGCATAAGGAGTTCCATCAATTTGATATAGTGGAGAGGGTTTGTGATAGTAACCTCCTATTTTTCGTTATTACAAGGGTATTATAGCATAAATGGGGCCATTTGAAAAACTTTAGAATGTTACATCTCTCATCAGGTTGTTTTTGTTTGCATTTTGAATCGATAGAAGATAGAAATGTTATGTAGCTTGAGGTACCTTGGTAGGTTGCTAGCATATTATTAGGCTAGATGTTTGGACCCTTAAGTTCAGGCTAAACTCTATGTCTTTGATGTGTGTACCCCTTTGTGGTAAGATTTCTTACACTCCCATTGTTGTACTAAGATGCAAAGAATATTTTGCATATTGCAAAAGCTATTGGAGAACCAATACTACTTGATAGGTGGACCACTAATTTGTAATGATCATCTTATGAAAGAGTTTGTGTGAGGATGGACTTATCTAAACCCATTAAAGTTGGGGTTATGGCTAAGAAGATATTTGGAGGGAACTTTCCAAACATTTGAGTATGACAGCCTCCCCCAAATTTGCTTTCAATGTGACCATGTTAGCCATTATGTAAAGAATTGTTCCATTAGTAGGAATGATGCTAATCTATAAGGAGAAATGGATGGGACCAAAGTAAGCAAGAATGACAAGAATGGTAAACAAGTTAGTGTAATCGTGATCAACAGGAACAAGGTGCTCAACGTGAGGGTGACTTGGGGAAAAGTAAAGGGTTAGGCCCTTGGATGCTTGTACAACCAAGGAGAACGAGGGTTTCCATGGAATGACAACAAAAGTTCTTCAAACCTATAGGTGAACTAAACAATCAAAAAGAGACCAGTGGGCATGAAAATAAAGCTAGACCTAGGAAATACTCAAGTAGGAATAATTGTGTCTCCAATTCACAAGGTAGGGAACCATTAGAGAGAGTGTGGACTCTTAAGAATATAGCTAGGTAGTATGGAAACTTGGGTGGGGCTGAGAATAAAAAATTTTAGCAAGGTGTTATGATGCAGGGGACCCTAGGTGTAAAAATGGGGTAGCTGGAGGAGATGTTTAAGGAAGAGGCCATCAATGTGACAAGGAATGAACAGTAGGATGGAGGCATACATGGGGGTGATGACATACACATTTCTTCTTAGTTCTCAAACTACAAGCTATAGATGGAGAGGTATAGATTGTAAACATGTAATACAAGAAGTTAGGGACAATCTTAGTGTCTTGAGAGGAGTATGTAGATCGCTATACTTGCTTGTACATTCTAAATTTTACAATAAGGAAGGGGACATATCAAATGCATACTACATAACATGCAAGATTTGTGTATGATGGGAGCTTGAACTTGTCATAAATTGCTATTTGCTTGGAAGTGTAGGAGCTAGTGTTTGTAAAAATTTTGGTGTGCTAGATGTCTACAAATAAGGCATGTTAATTAGGCCTTAGAATAGCTGTGGGTGTTGGAGTGAGAGGGAATTTAATAAAAGAAAGTGTTTTGTTGGGGATTTCACCAAATGTTGTCATGGAGGGCGTGGTGTTAGGCTGGAGCTACTATTTGTCGGCTGCATTTTTAATAATTATTGCCATGGCTACTGAAAATCCTATGTTCTAAGTTGCTGGAGGGATACATTGCTTCTTGTTAATTGCTGTATGAATGCTCCAAGAGTTTGTTCAGGTGGCAAATGCAAGACATGCAAGTACATAACAGCATTAGCAAATATGGTGTCAAGGGGACTTCGAGTAATATGTTGAATTTTAAAATATGTTTTAAGCTGGGCGACAATTTTGTGGCTGTGCCAACTGTTACTATCCTTATAGTTGTACGAATGATTTGAAGTATAGAGGTTCTCACTAAATGAAAGCCCATCTTAGTGGCTATATTTAGGAGAGAAGTATATGTAGATTCATGTGCTTAATACCTATTGTAAAGCAGTGTCTTGGTGGGAAGCTCGATGAGTGCAACAAAAGAAATTGCAATTTTTCCTAGGGATGCTTGCTGGTGATTATGATGTGTCCTGGGAGCTACTAGGGTAAGTGAAGAATTGATGAATTAGTTTTGGGTTAGTTGGGAAGTGTTGTTTATGTCTATTAATACTAAATGTACTTGAGTACTACTACAGTTGGAGAAAGTTGTTGGAACTTAAGGCTTTCTTGGTAACATGTCAAAATGCTGTAAGTTTGAGGGCCTTCATACCAAAATAAGTGATCAAGATCACTATGGAATATTTGGAGAATATGGTATAAGAAATCTAAGGGATATTTATAGCGAATAGTTAGAACATGTGCCATTGCAGTGGTGGCACATATGGAAACAAATGTATAGAATTTCAATGGGAAGGATGCAAATTTGCTACTCTATAGAGACTAAACATTTGTGTTGCAACCTTCGACTAGGCTATCTGAAGGCATGGTAGTTCTTTGGAGGAGCTAGGTAGATCTCCATGTGATCAATTGGAGCTTAAGTTGATGGATTGTAGATATGTTGGCAACATGTATACATGTTATAATGGAAAGGAGGGAAGTGCTAGAATTCTATAAAGGTTTCATAGGGTGTTGATGAATCTTAAGGGAATCCATGTTTTTTCAAAAACTATGTTATCTCATCTATCACACATTGGACTAGATCATTGCTCTTTGTTCATAGAGATTTACATCAAGCAAAGGATGGCCACTGAAAGAAGAAATTAATTTGAAAGTGTTTGGCTTGATTTTCTTCAAACTGTACGTATTTGTGTAGAAAGTGTGGAATAGATCAGCTAGAGAGAATCCCATGGAGAGTATTTCTACAAAAGTTTGCAGATCCTTTATTTCTTTGACGAGGTGGAGCAAGATTGAGATGCATAACTTAATATGTTGGAATTGTAAACTGGAGAAGAATATTTAGGATTTACAACTTGAGGAGTTTGAAGTGTGTCTAAATGAGCTAGAGCACATCTAGCTTGGGCATCTTATTTCTTCATTTTGTAAGGTAGCTGCACTTAAGGAGCGATGGTAGTGGCAGAGAGTTAAGGTTCAACGGGCTCAACTGGGAGATCACAATACTAGGTCCTTCTAGGCAACAACAACATCTATGTGAAAGGATAAGCGTATCTCATATTTGAAGGATGACATGGAGGATGTGTTCAACTCTATAGAGGATATTAAATGCTTACTAATTAGCCATTTTGAAAAGAAGTGGTGCAATGATGATGTCTACTACCCTCCACGACACTTCCAACCACACAGATGCTTCGATAGGGCATTCTTATTATATAGGTTATTGAGAAAGAAGTCAAGAGTGTTGTTAAATCAATCAAAAGGAACAGGGCACCTGGGATGGATTGAGTAACAAACTTTGTGAATAGGTACTAGGTTATTACTCAAGGTGATATTGTTAAAGTTGTGATGTAATTGTTTCATGAAAGACAAATGCCAAATGTTAGGATGGATACTCTGATTTTGTTGATCTCTAAAGTGTTAGGTGTAGATGGATTAGAACAGTTTAGGCTTATAATTATGTGTAATATTATCTATAAAATTGTGGCTAAGATCTTTGTAGTAAGACTGAAGAAGGTATTACTTGGGCTCATTGCCAAGGAACAAGGTGCATTTGTGCCAAGTAGATCTCTCTCTGATAACAGTTTTATTGCCCAAGAGATGGTAACCTTTATGCACTCTTCTACATCTAGGGAGGGTCTTATTGCAATGAAGTTGGACATGGAACAATCTTATGATAAGAGTGGAACAATCTTATCAGCTATTCCTAATTTCTATTTGAGCCACTAAATGTTGCTAAAGGGTTTTATAAATGAGTTGGAAAATCTATTTAGAAGCTACTTATGGTGTAGTGCAAATGAAGGCCACGTAATGCATTATGTGGATTCAAGATCTATCACCATGCCAAAAGAGGAAGGAGGCAATATGCTTTAACGATAAAATAATGCAGAAGGATTTTAACAAGAGAGGATAGTGTGTGGGTTGATGTAATGAGAAGAAAATAGTTTTTGGGAGAGATGATGCAGTGGCATTCCCTAGGGAGTCTCACAAGCTTGTAGGCTCACCAAGGATGTAATGCCATGGGCTACCTCCAACTTTGTGTGGAGAATTGGTGATGGCATCGATGTGTAGTTTCTTGAAGAGAATTGGCTTGAATTTCTTCCAATTAAGTGGTGGCCAATGTATATCAATATGGATGGGAGTGGCTGAATAAAGTACAAGAGTGTGTTCTTATGCATGAGGAGTGGGATGTGTGTAAAGACATGAGAAGATTATTTTCTACTTAATAAAGTGCTTCACCTCTCTTGGGCATTGGATGGTAGCAAGGACCAGCTTCTTCAAGTGCAAATTGAGAGCATTAAACTGGATAACTCCAACCTCTATTGTAAGATGATATATGCAAAAGTTTAAAATGCTGTTGAGGACTCACAAGTTGTTGCAAGTAGATTTGGATGGATTTGGAAGCTCAAAGTGCTACCTAGAGTGAAGTTCTTCATTTTGAGGTCAATCAAGAACTATATCCTTATTGCGGTATGGTTGGTGAAAAGGAGAATGCCAATGTGTGAGGCTGCATTTGGTGCTGCAAGGAGGTGAGATGCTGCAGCACCTACTGTGTGCTTGCTGAAAGGTGAGGGAAATTTGGGACGTGCCTCGCATGATGGAGGCTATTAAAAAAATTTATCCCAGCAGTAGTAGCAATGTATTAAAGCTATAGGACATTTACAATAGCATGGAGACCAATATTTTGAATTATAGTGGGTGAAGAAGCAAGCTGTAGTTGTTGCAACAACCTTTTATTATCCTTAGAGGAATATAAACTTAAGAAAATATAATGAACATATCAATAGTCGTGTTGTTTTGCTGAGAAAGATCCAATTAGGTATGGGGGCTACTTTGGAATGTTTTAATTTGGTTTCATCCATGTCTTGCGGGAGTCGACACAACCTACAACGGTTGAATGTAACCTCATCTTGGACACCTCCTCCAACTGGATGGATTAAAATTAACTGCAATGTGGGTATTCGAGGTGATGTCATGGAGGTGGGGTTCGTGGCCAGGGAACATCTTGGCAGGTCTCCTCTTTAGCTAGTAGATGTGTCTACTCTAAGGTGAGCATTGCTATGGAGGTTAATGCGATCTTGGAGGCTATGTGCTTGCTTAGGTCTAAGCTCTTGAATTTTCATGTAGTTGAGATTCAGTCGGACTCTACTTTAGTGATACTGGAGGTTGAAAAACTATTACATGACCTTACATGTGGAGGTAGGTATATGGTTGCCCTTATGTATGCTGTAGATATAGATGCTTTCACGTTGACTAACATATACAGGCAAGGCAATTATCTTGCTGATTTGGTGGTGCACCACACTCTCTTTTCAATTTTGTCTATAATACGGGTATGCCCCTTCGAAGCCCCTTTTGATGCAATTGTATTTAGACTTTTTGTTTGATCCTCCATAGAGGATTTTTTGTAGTCCTTGATCATTTATATATTATGAAGAAACGAAAATATTTTGCTGTATATACTCAGGTGGGCAGTAATGTTGGAGTGACCCCTCTTGAACTTGTTGAGAAGGGACTAGAGTCACTTGGAAAGGAATTAAAAAGTTTGGAACTAGTTCCATGCTTAAGAATATATTTGAATTGGATGGAGATTTAGCTACAATAGACAATAAAAGTTATGGGAATGTGTGGAAGAGCTAGAGGACAATAAGTGCACACGATTAGGTTAACAACAATGTTGTGGTAACCATTTGCTATAATGTACATATTCTTGAACTTCTTTAATCAAAAAACTATAAATCTCTATTGAATACCAATGTAAGTATAGGGAAAGAGGTGATTGGCAAGGGAACTAAATCTTATTTGATGTCAATTGCTATTGGGATAATTGGATCAACATATTCGAGAGCCTATTATCTTGATAGAGATGGGTAATAAGAAATGGAAACATTTACTTGGTTAAAATAATTGTATGGAATGTAAATGGAATCAAGGATAAAAATCAAGGGGATTTTTGTAGTGGATGGTTAGATGGCATAATTCTATAGGGCTTACTTTTGTAGAGACCTAGGTGGAGAGATTTAATAGATAAGATGTGAACAAACTATTGGGAAGGGAATGATATTTTAATATGCAGCCTTTGGGGGGACTATCAGGGGGAATTGTCATGACATTGAAGAGGTAGCTATAACTTTAAATTGTCAAGGGGTATCACTATAGAGTAGAGATAGAATTGATAAAAAATGGAAGTGTTTTGTTGTGTATGCATCAAAGTAGATTTCCACTTGAAGAGTTGTATGGAATTTTTTCAAGAGATGCAGCAAGGTGAGGGGGCCCAATGATTATAGCTGGTGACTACAATTTCCTCTTATCATAGGAGGAGAAAATGGGGTAAGGAAGTGGAAACTCTCTTGTCTCATGCAGGAGCTTGAGCTGATGGATATAGGCTTCTTTGGAAATAAGTATACATGGTGTAATGGAAAGGTGGGGAGTGCCGAAATTGAGAGGTTAGACAAGGCCTTGATGATCATAGAGGGGATTCAATTGTACCTGAATACCATCGTCATGCACTTAGCATGAATTGGATCTGATGATTGCCCATTGCTTATTGAGTTGAGTTCACTTCAAGATTGGACTGTTGAAAGGTGTTAACTTGGGAGTGTTGGCTATCTTTTCCTTTGACAACTAGAATTGTGTAGAAGATATGGAGCAAAACCTTCAAGGGTAACTTGAAGGATGGCCTTTCAACAAAATTTGGTAGATCATTAGTTGATTAAGGAAGTGAAGTGACGTATAAATGAAGAATTTTGTCAAGAGAAATCATCAAATTGAAGGGGATATTCAAGCTATTCAGCTTAAGGAATCAAAGGAGTGTCTCACTCAACAAGAGAACAATCTATTGAGGCACTATAATACTAGATTTTTTTAGGCAATAACTACTTCTCTTAACATGAGCAAATGCATATATCACATGAGAAATGCCAACAACAATCTTGTGAGCTCCCCATCTAGTATTAAATACATAGTAATGAAGGATTTTACTATGAAATGGTGTAGTGAGGATAGTTATTGCCCACCTCAACATGTTTAGCCTAGTAGAAGCATTGATGCGGAACAAGCAGCTGAGCTTATTGTACCAGTTTTTGAGAAGGAAATTAAGTGTGTAGACAAAACTATTAAGAAAAAATAAGGATCTTGGAAAGGATTGGATTATAATAGAATTCATCCATGGTTATTGCGATACCATGTAAGGAGATATCATGTCCATGTTAATTACTTTATAAAGTGGTTGCAAAGATTATGGTTGAAAGATTGAAGAAAGTGCTACCAAATCTCTTTGCAAGTGAACAAGGGGCATTTGTGTCTGGTAGAACTATCTCGAATAATATATTTCTGGCATAAGAGATGGGTTCTTGCATGCATTCATCATCATCAAAAGAGGGGACAATGGCTATCAAAGTAAATATGGAACAAGCTTATGACAAGGTAAGAAGGCAATTTGTAATTAACATGATGAAAATTATATGATTTCTTTGCATATGGTGTGAGTGAGTGGAGGCATGTATCTCATCCCCAAGTTTTGGTATTTTTTTTAAATGTGTCTTGGCTCCCATGGATTGAGCCTAGTAGAGGGCATAGACAGGGTTGCTCCTTATCTCCTTACCTATTTACTACTATATTAGAATAAATTTTCTTGCTCGTAATGGAGTAGGCTGTTAAGGCAATGCTGGGTTTTGATTGTAGGAAGGACTTATAGGTGGTCACTCATCTCCTTTATGCCAATGATGTTATGCTCTATGCACATGCAACTTGTGCAATGTACGAACCATTGGATAGGTGATTCAAGCATATGGTTTGCACTCAGACCAACAATTGAATTTGAGTAAATCAATAATGTTGTTTAGCAATGGAATGATAAATAAAGGAAAGAAAATTGTGGCATGGAAGTTGCATATGACACATGAAAAAACACTCAACTACTTGGGGATTCCCATTTCATCGAAGCTTTTGAAAAAGGGGATTTTAACTTCGTTGTTCAAAGGATGGAGGATTAGGTATCTATATGGCAGATTAGACCACTCTCACTAGTAGGGAGGATAGCTATGATAAATATAGTGCTAGTGGCCATCTCACTGTATTATCTTAGCCATTTTGTGGTTCTAATAGGGCTGATTAATGATTTGGAAAGGCTACTAAGGAAATATTTGTGGTGTGGAAGGAATAATGAGAATGTTATCCATTACGTGAATTGGAAAGTGGCCACATTACCAAAGGAGAAAGTTTTATTGGTATGCATGATTTGACTATTTGGTAGACAACTCTATTAACAATGCAATGAAAAAGGATTATGGCGAGAGAAGAACATCCATGAGTCAATGTAACAGGAAAGAAATATATTTGGGGTAGAAACTACATTGATGTTCCTAGAGGAGCCCTACAATCCTGCAAACTTCTACAACAAGCTATGCATTAGACTGTTTGTAACATGGTGTGGAGAATTGAGGAATGCAAGTGCATGCCTTTTATGGAGGATAATTGGCTGGGGATTTTCCTAATCTACTGGTGGCGAACATATATTAATATGCAAGTTAAAATGTCAAATAAAGTAGAGAAAACTGTCATTAAGCATGGTATATAGGATGAAAGTTAGATTAATTGCATGGTTGCAGCTGAGTTGAAGGAAAGGATTCTTCATCCTCCTTGTGCTAAGAACTACAACAATGATGAGATGATTTATGTTAAAATCGAGTGCCAAAAGATGGAAAGCAAAAGCATATACTATTGCATAAAGAGTAAATTAAATATAGCAACTTCAAGTTGTTTAAATGCAACTAGTTTGGGCTTGGCTTGGATTTAGAAATTGAATGTGAGCCAAGGGTAAAGGTTTTCTTTGGAGGATGATTAATAACATTATTCTAACTTTAGTTTGGATGGAAGCAATAAGACTTGCATCTAATGACAATTGCCCATTGGGTTGCAGTGAAAAGGAATCAATGCAGCATGCTTTGTTGGATTGTCCAAAACCCAAGCAAGTAATGGAGGCACCGAACATAATTGCTACATTGAGTATATTGGCGACCTACTACAACAGCTCTATTTTAAAATTGTAGGAGATTTTTATGAATATGGAATGTAAAACTTTGAATCATAATGGGAATGAAAAAGCCTTCAATCTTCTTGCTATCGAACTGTACCATATATGACTGAATAGTAATAGGAAGTTGCACAAAGAAGATGTGATTAACATTGTTCCTTTGCAAAGAAATATCTAGCTAGATATGATTGCTACAGTGGGATGCACTCATACTAATCTTGTCTTGTCCAATAGAAGATCGGTTAACCCATTTGGGTTTGTAATCTCAAAGTGGGCTTCCGTTCCAATGAGATGGACTAAGATTAATTGTGATGTCATAAGAATTGGTGTGGTTGCGAGAGATCATTATGGCAAGCCATTAATCATCATTGGAAAGATGTGCTACTATCAGGCCAGTCATACTATGGAAGTCCAAGCAATTTTGGAGGCTATATATATTTGGAAGATCAAGTTTCATAACTATTATGTGGCTGAAATTTAGATAGACTCCACTACAACTATCTTTGAGGTAACTAGGATGTCGGAGGTTGGCACATTGATGAGTTGCATTTTGTCAATGGTATTTCTACTTTAAACTTTCAAATATAAATAGGAAGGGGAATGCTACTATGGACTAGGTAACGAACCATGCACTTGTTACTAATTTTTGTTGGGACTGGGGTATGCCCCTTCCTAAGCCTCTTTTGTTGTGTTTGTTCGTAAACTTTTTTTAATCCTCCTTGTGGGAAATTTTTTGTAAGCTTTGACTATTTTATTTATATTACTAAGCAATCCAAAGACTTTGGAGGTAAACTTTGGATTGGAGGGAGATTATGGAGTGGAGGTAGAATTTGAAATTCCCAGTGGTGGGAAGGCCAGTGGTGGTTCTACTCACCGATGGTGGGGGTGCAGGTTGCAGCTGCCACATGGCTTGTGCTAGCACACATTCAGGTGTGCTAAGAACTTCATTCCTAGATGTCACTAGTGATGTGTGTGGGGATCTATAGTGCAGCTTGCTCCTACAGACACACGAGTTTGGTGGAGGCATTTCTGCTCAATGCGAGCATGTGCACTTTCATTAGACTACTATTTTTCAGCATCTTGTAGCTATTTGCTTCGAAGGTCAATTTCTTCTACTTAACTAAAAATTTATTTTTGTTTCGTTTTTTATGCTGTTCAATAAATTTGTTGTGAGAAATTGCTACTACTAGTTATGTGTTATTGCTGGGTGAATGTTGTAACAATTGATTGTGTAATTACGATGAGTTATTGTTGATTGGCTGGTTAATTGCTTGATCTTTTGTGAGTAAATTGAAATTATATTTGGATGTGATGGTTGGTAGCAAAGCATGCAAAAGTATTAAAAAAAATAAAGGCCATGTTCCATCATCTCCAATGCCAAATATGGTGCTTATCGTTGAATGAAACTACTATGTAGAATCAAGAAATAGAAATATTGTATTAGCAATCTCTACTACAAAAGATAGGATAATTACTAAGCTAAATAAAAGTGTTACAACTAAAATCTCTGCCTGAGTTGATTTTGACATAGAATTTGGTTTTCTTGATAATGAGGGTAAAATTAATTAAAATATCAAAAAAGTTGATAGAAATGACATATTCAATTCTCCAATCAGTAGCCAAAATTTTGCAAAAAATAATGGAAATGTTGATGCTCAATAGTTGGATAATAATGAATTTTCAATAAGGGTAAGTGAGGCTAGAAACAACTTGATCCTAACAGAGGAGGGTGTAGATTCAAGGGGTGCAAGCGCAAATTAGTTTTAGAAGGCTGTAGTTTTCATTGAAGTTGTGCAAAATTCATTAAAAAAGGAAATTGATTACTATGGTGTAGGGAAGAAGGTATTTTCAAACAAGGTGAGCTTTAGAGATGCACTGTTAGTTGAGAAAAATGTTGTTTCAGTATGATTGGTGTTACTAAAAGGCCTCTGTATATTGATGTGAAAGAAGCTACTCCTAAAGAGGTTAATTTCATCATTCAAGATGAGATCATTATGTCTGACTAAGCATGTAATAGGTAGATGGAATTTTGTAAACGTGATCTTGTGGAATGATCTTACCTTTTTAATCATCTAAAGAGCATTACAACAAAGATGGGCCAATTTTAGTAGCTTTAGAATTTTAGATATATCATTCAACTATTTATGTTTGCATTTTGAATCATTGGAGGAGAGGAATGATGTGTGGCTTGGAGGATCTCGACAAGTAGTGGGGCATACTATTGGGCTAAATATGTAGGCCCTAGATTTCAGGCCAAACTCTAGGTCCAATATGTTCACCATTATGTGGGTAAGATTTCTTCCACTCTTGCTACTGTATTGGGATATAAAAATATTTTGTATATTACAAAGGTTATTAGGGACAAAATTCTGCTTGATTGGTGGATGCCAGACTTGCCAAGATCGTCGTATGCCAGAGTTTGTTTGAGGATTGATTTATCTAGACAACTAAAGCTGGGTAGGTGTCTAAGTGGACACTTGGGGAGAAGTTAACATTTGAATATGAGGCCCTCCATCAAATGTGCTTTTTGTGTGTTCAGGTTGGCCATAACACCAAGGAGTGCACTATTGGAAAGGAAACTATTGATTTGGCAAGTAAAGCAAATGAGAATGAAGTAGATAAAGGTGGGGATAATGAAATAGTCAGTCATAGTAATTAAGAATAGAAAGAACAAGAGGAATAGGGTGAGGATGACTTGAGGAAGATGAAAGGCCTAGGCCCTTGTATGCTAGTGCAACCAAAGAAGAAGAGGCCTATCTTGGCTGGGTAACAAAGGGAACAAAAAACTAGAGGTGGCTCAAATAGTTAGAGGGAGGCCAGTGAGCCTAAAAACAATGCAAGATGTAGGAAATATACAAGGAGTAGATGTATCTCTAAATCTTGTGATAGGGAAAGTTTTAGGAGAGTGTGGGTTCCAGAAATTCTAGTTGGGTATCATCTTTGAGTGGTACTGAGACAAAGAAAATAACAAAGGGTGTTGAAGGAGGGCAACAAAGGTGCAATCATGGGGTAGTTGGAACATAGTTCTAATGATGATGATGTTAATAAGGAAGTTAGGGACCATTTGGATGTATGTATTCTTGGGCTCATCCACATCATGCTGTGTCTTAAAACTGATGGTACTGAGTGGGGGTCCTCTCAGGAATAGTATGTGGGCTGCAAAATTTGGAACAAAATGCATGGTTGGAGGAAAACTAGAAGCTGCATTGCATTAACATTGAAGTTTTTTCTTATTAGTCACTGGATTAAAGAATTTTGGGACTTCTTGGGCATGAAGTACAGTGAAAAGAAAATTGTTTGTTGAACAATTAAGCATAATGAAAAGGAAATCTATAGTAATGAATGGAAGCCTGCTTGAATTACTCAATTTTGCTATAATCTAGGAAGTATTAAGGTTGTTATGCTTAATAGCTACTACATGATAAATGCCTTGATGGTGATGTGTACACATTTTTTGGAAACTCCAATAAATGGCTACAATTGTAGGGGTAAGTAGTGTGAACGAATGTGCTTAAGAACTGTAGAGAATTTATGTGTTTTTGGTGGCTGTGGTAAGAGGCAGGGGTGGTTAGAATGCACCAAGTTGCAGCATGCTAAATGTGGTGTATTGATTGTTAGAGGTAACAACTACAAAACTTGGGTATGGTCGGTGGTAAATTCTACTATGAATTGCTATTTTTTTGGAACTATTGCGGTTGGTAACTATAGGTATTTTTGCTATTTGGAGGACTGTAAGCTTGTTTTGTTAAATATTGATTGGCTTCATAGATGCTGCTCTACTAGATGGGGTATGAATGAAATCAATTAAACTCTATGGCTAGTGAAATCATTGTAAATAGGAATGATGAGTGTAGGCTATATTATTGGAAATGATATTCATGGTTGGTGAAAATATAAGGAGCTCTTTTAATGGGTGGCAATAGTCTTACACCATTGTTATTGTATGAATGTGGTATGGGTATGCTTGGGTGGTACATCAAAGGGAATCAACAATGATTGCTCTACAATTAAATTTTGTTCAAAGGAAACCTATAGGAATGTTTAAAAGGGTATTCTTAACTCTCACACCTACTACAGGCTGAGAGGAAATTTGGTAGTTATACTTGATGGATGCTCTTTGATTTATGTTTTGAGGATAGGGTTGTGCATCTTATGAAAGCCAAACTATGTGGATATATTTGGAGGGGATATATATGTGAGATGTTGTGCTAATAATCTATAGTGAATTATTGTGGAGGGAAGCTTGGTGGATGTAGTAAGAAGAAATGTTGGCCGATGAATGTTAAAAAGTAGAAAGGTATAATTGGTACATACAAATTCTAGGGATGCTTGGATGTGTTTGCTGGTATGAACTACTATATCTTGGGAGCTATTGAAGTTGGCAATAGCATGGAGAATTATTCTTGGGTCATCTATAGGGTTGTCATTTCTAAACATGTCAGAGCTATTTGTTCTCAATTACTACCGTAGATAGAAGAGGGTGTTGGAATGTAGGATAGCTATGGTAGAACAATAATGAGTTAGGATTTGGAGTGTGGAATGTTAGAGGAATAAGGGATTACAATTCAAGAGGATATTTGTAGTGGATAGTCAGATTAAATAATATTATAGTGGTTGTGGTTGTGGAGACTCAAGTGGAGTTATTATGTAGGCAATATGCTAATTTGTTGCTTGATAGGGACAGAGAATTTGTGGTGCAACCCTCAGTCGGGCTGTTTGGAGGTAATATGGTTCTTTGGAGTAGTTGGGTGGATCCCCATGTCATCAAACTTTTGCCTCAGGTGATCATGGTGTAGGCAAAAGCTATTACTGTAGAAATGTTGAAGTGCTGCATAGTCTATGTCTCCGATGATAATGCTACCTAGAGAGTTGGGTGTGATATCTTGAGAGATGTGGCTAAGGGTGGGGGCATAATGCTTGTTGCTGGGGACTTTATTGTCATCATATCACTGGACAAAAAAAAGGGGAAAGAGGTTTAAGTGTGGTGTTGGTCAGCAGGAATTTTCTAAGATTATGCATGAGCTTGAGTTGATGGACTGGGTTTGATTGGCAACAAATATATGTAATTCAATAAGAAGACGGGAAGTGCTAAAAGTTTTGAGAGTCTAGACTGGGTGATGATGAACTTAAAGGGTCTCAAGGTGTTTTTCAAAATAATTATTATTTGTCATGCATGGGATTGGATCACTATGTTTTACTTATTATGATGGGTGTGTAGTAGGATAATCACTAAAAGAAGAAATTAATTTGAAAGTATTTGGCTTGCCTTTCTTTAGACTTTGGGCATTATGTAGAAGTTGTGGAACAGGTTGATGAGTGGTAATCTCATGGAGGGCCTATTTACAAAATTCTATAGATCTTCAATAGCTTTGAGAAAGTGGAATCATAATGATATGCAAAACTTCATTAATAGGAATGGCCAACTAGAAAGGGATATTCAGAACCTATAGCTTAAGGTATTTAATGTGGGTCTAAATAAGCAAAAGCACATTCAACTTGGGCATCTTATTTTCACTTTTCATATGGCAACTACACTTAGGGTGAGGTGGTGGTTGTAATGTACCAAGGATCATTGGGCTCCATTGGGTGACCAAAATAGTAGATTCTACTAGGCTTCAATGACTACTTTGAGTGAGGACAAGCATATTTCTCATTCGAAGGATGAAAGGGGTGTTATGTTTAGCTCAACAAATGAAATCAAGTTCTTAATTATGAGCCATTTTACTAAGAAGTGGTCCAACGATGATATTTTACAAAACCTTAAAATGTATAATACAAAAAAATATAATAATGAATTAAACTAATTAAAATTAAATAATAAAAAATTATTGTTTTAATATTAAGTAAATGTATACTGAAATTGAATATGAGATAAGATGAAAAAAACATTTAACACAATGAAAGTGATATAAAATTCATAATATAGAGGAATTAGAGTTTCATAAAAATATAATAAATCATGTTGATTCATTTATAGAAATAACATAGACTATATATGAAATTTACATTCCAATATACTTAGGAGATCTAGTTTAACTTTGTTGATCCTTAAGTCAATTATGAATCAAAAAGCCTAGTAAAACTTGTCAAAACCCAAGAAAATAAAATGTTAAATAAAATATAAAAACTAATACTTTATTTGTCATTGATGTTTGAGATGTCACTAAAGATGTTTTTTTATCTCATTCAGACCTTATTTGGGATACTACGAATTACCAAAGTAATTAATCACAAATAATAAAAAGAAATTTAATATAATCTAAATATGTCTTACAACTGAAATGAGATAAATTGAAGCAATGTAAAATAACCAAACAAAATGATGTCAAGGTCACACAATAAAAGATATAAAGTTACATATTAATATATCCAACTCAAAACAAAAAATTTTAAAAATGACATAAGTTATACTAGAAAGTTGCATTATGAGATGCTAAGGTGATCGAGTGTAACATTCTCGATTATTAAATCACATAAAAATTAAAATTCTTTATTAAGGATGTCAAAATACTAAAAACTAAAACATTTAAATAAATAGAGCACATCAAGATGAGTTCAATGATTTTTCTTCATCATTAATATACCTCATTTAGAATTTCTCTTATTTTAAAAATATATAAGCACAAATAAAAATAAATTATTATTTTTAAAATAAACTAGATATATATTAAAGAAAAATAAGATAAATTAAAAAAAACGTAATTATAAGCAAGATAAATTGATATAAAGGTCACATAAGAGAAGATTCAAAGTTAGATAATCATAGCCAAAACAAAGGAAAAACATTGACAAATGAAATAACTTTTATTGGGAAGTAGGACTATAATATACTAACAATATTGAGTACAACTTGATAGTCAAATCTGGTGGTTATTAAAATATCTTGTAACATGTGAAAAAATGTTAGAAAAAATGATTTTTAAAATATAAAAAGGAATTGTTTTTCAGATGGAGCTCATCAAGATGAGTCCAATGACATTTCTTTCATCTTGATTAGCCATTGATATGCTTTCAAATAACAAAAGAATTAAACATAAATAATAATAAATTATTATTTTAATACTAAGAAAATAAATTTTTTAAAGCCAAAATGAGATAAATTAAACCAACACAATATAACCAAATCAAAGTTGTGTAAACATCACAAGAGAGCAGAATTAAAGTTTTATAGAATATAAAAAAATTAAAGGAGAAAATTAATTAAAGGAGAAAATTAAAGAAATAATATAAATATTATGAGAAAGTTGCATTCCAAAGTACTTAGATGATTGAGTTTAACATCATTGATCATCAAATCAGCTATCAATTAAAAGAACTCAGGAAACAAGTTTAACTTGCAAATTAAATTTTAAAAATATGAAAGTGAATACTAATTGGTTAGAGCTCATCTAGATGATTCCAACTATGTTTGCTTCATCTTGTTTGGACGTCATTTAGTATTACCATGAATATCCAAATTAATTAAACATAAAAATGCTTAGTTATAATTTAATATTAAGTAAATATATATTAAATTTGAAATGAAATAAATTAAAATAAATGTAATATAAGAAAATAAATACAATGTAAAGGTAAAATAAGAGGAGAATTAGAGATTCAGTCATATAACCAAATTAAAGCACAACATTTCTAGAAATGCAATAAATTGTATAAGAAAATTTCTTTCCAATATCATAAGAAGATCGAGAGTAAAATTACAAAAATCAAATTATATACAAAGGAAAATGTCTTATATAGCATGCCAAAACAATAGAAATTGAAATATTTAAAAATTTTAAAAATGAATATTTAATTGAAAAAACTCATCCAGATTGGCACAGTAATGCTTGTTTATACCTAATCAGACCACAATTGAAACAACTATGCTTTACCATAAAATTAAACTCAAAGAAAAATTAATATTATTAATATTAACTAAATATGTATTGAATATTAAATTAGATAAAATAAAGTAATATAATGTGACCAAATTATAGGAATGCAAATGTCACACCAAATCAATAAAAAACAATTAAAGGAAATGAGATAAATTATACAAAAAAGCTACATTTGAATCTCTTAAAAAATAAAATATTTAAAAATAAATATTTATTTTTCAAGTACTTTTAAGATGAGACCATTAACATTTGTTTCATTGATTTGACTTAGAAATACTATGAATTATTAAAACAAATATGCTTAAATAATAACAAATTAATATTTTAATATCAAATTATTATGTATTAATATTAAAAAGAGATAAATTGAAGAATCATAAGGTAACCAAATTGAAGTTATGTAATGGTCACATGAGAGGTGAATTAAATCAATCAAAAGAATTTAAGTAAATGTGATAAATTCTATATGGAAGTTGCATTCCCAGACATTAAGCATATCAAGTTTAACATCTTAAATTGTAAAATTAAGAAAAAATAAAAATTACTCTAGAAAATACCAAAAAATAAAAATAAAATACTTTAAAATATAAAAAAATATCTTAATGAATAAAGTTTTTAGAGATGAGTCCAACAAAAATTATTTCATCTCCATCAGATCTTGTTTGGTATTACTATGCCTTACCAATATAATTAAACATAAATAATAGAAAATTATTATTTTAATATTTAGATAAAATATATTTGTATTGAAATAATATAAATTCAAGCAATATAATTAACTAAATAAAATTTATATAAAAATCACATGAGAGAAGATTTAGAGTTAAATTGTAATGTAACTAATTCAAAATGAAATTTTTTAATAAATGTGATATATTTTATATGAAAATTGAATTTTCTAATATTAAGGAGATTGATTGCAACATTCTTGATTATCAATTCATATGATTCAAAACGTCTCATAAAATAAGCTAAAATCAAAGATACTAAAATATGTAAAAATATAAAAATGAATATTTATTTTCATTGACTCTTGGTCTTCAGTTGAATGACATTTATTTTTTTAAACAAACCTTAATTATTTTAATTAAGAAAATAAAACTTATCATATTAAATTATTATTTTTATATTATGTATATATAATTTTTGGTTGAGATGAGATAAATTAGAGCAATGTAATATAATAAAATTAATGCAAAGTAGAGGAGACATGAGATAAAATTTTGAGTTACATAGTAACATAAACAAATATAATAAAAAATTTTAAAGAAATGAGACATGTACAACAAAGTTGCATTTCAAGATACTTAGGGGAATAAGTGCAATATCATTAACAATTAAAACATTAACAAATACAAATGTATTATAATGCTTGCAATTTTAAAGAAGAAAAAAATTAAATTATAAAAGATGATATTTAATTAAATAGGGTTGTTTAAATCAAGCCAACAACATTTATTTTGTAATGATTAAACCTCATTCACAATTATTACAAATTACCAAAGTAAATAATCATAGATAATAATACATTATTATTTTAATATTAAGTTAATATATATTAAATATAAACTAAATTAAATTGTAGTTTTCAAATTTAACCACATTAAAAAGAGAAATTTTGATAGATGAGATAAATTATATTGAAAAGGCATTACAATATATTAAGGAGATCAAGGGTAACATCTTCGATCGTAAAATCAAGTTTGAATTAAATGTTCTTGTGATGCAATAAAAGCCTAAAAAATATTTTAAAAATTATAAAAATTAATATTTAATTTAATAGAGTTCATCGATTAGAGTTCAACGACGTGTGTTTAGTATCGTTTAGACCTTCTTAGGAATTACTATGAATTGCCATAGTAAATAAATAATAATAAAGTATTATTTTAATATTTTGAAAATTTACATTAAAAGTAAAATGCTATAAATTTTAACAATGTAATGTAACAAAATTATTATGACGTAATGCTTACACAAAATAATATTTAGAAATCCTTAGTAATATAACCAAATCAAAGTAAAATATTTGAAGAAATATGATAAATTATTTTAAAAAATTACATTCCAAGCCAATAAGATGATCGAGTGTAATATCCTCGATCATCAAACCAGGCACGAATCTAAACGTAATGGTAGGTCTTCTCAAAATGTAGAGAAAATGTTTTTTAAAAAATGATTACTTAATTATATAGAGGTTGATGAGTTGAGTTTAACAATTTTTGTTTCTTCTTAATTACAACTCAATTATATTTATTACAAATTACCAAAGTAAATAAGCATAAATAATAATAAATTATTTTTTAACGTTTAGTAGATATGCACAAAAGTTCAAATAAGATAAACTTGAGCAAAGTAATTTAACAAAATGGAAGTGATGTAAAAGTCATAAAAGAGAAGAATTAGAGTTTCATAGTAATATAACTAAATAAAAGCTAAAACATTTAGTAAATGAGATCAAGTGTATGAGAAAGTTGTATGATAAAATACTAAGAATATCAAGTGTAACATCATTAATCATGTACTAAAAGATAATTGAAAGTACTTTATAATATGAGCCATGATAAAAGAAAATAAAATATTTAAAAAATAAAAATAACTTTTCAAATGAATAGAGCTTATCGAGATGAGTACAATGACATTTGCTTCATCTCCATATGTATTCATTTCAAATTACAATGAATTAAAAAATTAAATAAACATGAATTATAACAAATTATTTTTTCAAAATAAAGTAAATAAATTTTAAAGCTAAATATAGATAAAATGATGTGATGCAATACAACTAAATCAATTCAAAGCAAAGGTCACATGATAAGAGGTTTGAGTTATTGGGAATAAAACTAAATTAAAGTGAAAAATTTTAAAAAATGAGTTATGCTATATAGGAAAATGGCATTCCCATATACTAAGAAGATATAGTTTAATATCCTAATTTTAAAATTAGGTATGAATTTAAATATCTCATAAAATATTTCAAATGTTTAAAAAATAAGATATTTAAAAATACCACAATAAATAGTTATTTGGATAGAGCTCATCGAGATCAGTCTAATAATATTTATTTCATCCAAATTGAATATCGTTAGAAATTACTACTAATTAATAAAGTAAAATGAATTCAATAATGATGAATTATTTTTTGAATATTAACTAGATATATACTAAATATGAATTAATATCAATTAAAGTTAATTTAATATAACTAAATCAAAGCATTGTGAAGGTTAATTGAGAGGGCAATTATAGTTTCATAGTTATATACCAAAAGCAAAGCGAATGATTGAAAAAAATTTGATAAATAGTACAACAAATATACACTTCAACATATAAAGGATATCGAGTACAATATCCTCAATGATTGAATCAGGTATGATATAAAATATCTTATAAAACATAAAAAAATTTTAGAAAATAAAATATTTCTAAATATAAAAATGATTTTTTATTAGAAAGTGTTTATTAAGACTAGCTCAATGACATTTGTTTATCTTGATAATACCTTATTTATAATTATATGAATTGTCGAATTGAATAAGCATAAACAACAAGAAATTATAATTTTAATATTAGGTAAATAGTTTTTAAAGCTGAAGCAAGGTTAATTGAGGAAATATAATATTTCTAAATGAATGCATTATAAATATTATATGAGAAGAGATTTAGAGTTACATAGTAATATAACTTAATCAAAGCATAACGTTTGAAAAAATGAGATAAATTTATTATATAAGAAAGCTATAATTCCAAATACTAAGGAGATTGAGTTTAAAATCATAAAGTAAAATAAATTTGCACAAATCTTGTAAGAGGGTGGAAGAAGGGGTAAATAATGGGTTTTAATATTTTTTGGGGTAATATTTTCTTTCAAAACTCTTTGTCAAAATAGTTTTATGCATGCAAAAACCTTAAATAATTCATAATTTTTATGATTAAAACAAGTGAAATAAAATAAAATGGCATACAAAAATTTTTACTTAATTCAATTCAAACTAGAACCTACGTCCTCTCTCAATTGTGGTTGAGAAAAACTCCTCTATTAAAAGTGTTGCAACATAAACTTTTTCTTTATGGTTCACCTTGAACCTATTTGAGATTTTTCTATATTAATCACCTCCAACATACTTGAGATTTTTCTTTAGGTTTCATCTCCAACTTACTCAATGTTTTCTGTAATGGTGCACTTACGACCTACTAACTTTAGTAGGTTCAATTATAACCCTTGCCTTTGTGGGCTCAATCCCAACTCATTCTTTTAATAAGATGAAACTAAACTCAAGCTTTTAATATCAGGTTAGCCAATCTTCAAAGAAAAGGAAAATACAACAAAAAAAATATTTTTCGTAAAAATGTACAACTTCTTGTGTTTTTTATTGAATATAACAGAGCATAGTG
The DNA here is from genome assembly GCA_023846275.1 of Vanilla planifolia. NCBI lineage: Eukaryota > Viridiplantae > Streptophyta > Magnoliopsida > Asparagales > Orchidaceae > Vanilla > Vanilla planifolia. Next base: position 350,756 of record JAIUJO010000290.1, read on the forward strand.
AGCTCAAAATTATAAAGAGAAGTAAGAAAATGAAATTTTAGATGTTTTGGGCTTAGTTGGGACAATTTTGGACTTGGAGTAATGCTAGCCATTAGGTATTGTTGGGAGAGTTTTACACCAACAGTTTATCATGTAGTGCTTTTATAAGATTTTAAAACTTGTTCACATTCATTAAAAATTTTATTAATAATAATTGGGTTCATATAAGATAATTTTTTCCTAGTAGTTAGAAAGTAAAGGAAAAGATGATTTTAAAAAAAGGAAGTATTAAATGATTAAATTATGAACTCTTATGGTTCCCAAGTCATTGAAAGGTTTAAGTAAAACTTTAAAGGATTAAATTACTCAAAAATAGGGTCCTATGTTTCCTAAATCAAGGAAAGTTTTAAGTAAGATTTGAAAGGAGTTAAATAGAGTGATGTGTCTTATAAGTAATAATAAAAAATCTCATATTTTATTTCATCATAAAAATTAAAGGTTTTTAAAAAAGATGTGCATGTCTTCAATCTTTAGAGCTTGCTAAATATTCAAACATACTTTGAAGACAACTAATTGATAATCTAGAAACATTTGTGGACTATAATTCACAAAAAGCTTGATATAAACTAAAACATAAACATTTGAAGAAAATGCTAAACATTTATGACTCTAAAAACCAGACACAAGTGTGACTTAAAACGTTGTCGATCATTAAATTAGGTATGAAACTAAACGTTCTGTAATGCATGACAAAACCTTACAATTAAAATATTTATTAAAAAAATCAAAATACTTACTTTATTGGATAAGTTAACTTTAATTTATATTTTTTTCTTACTATTATAATAATAATAATTTTTTATTATCTATAGTTGTTTATTTTGGTATTTCATAATACTTCTGAATAAGGTCTAATTAAGATGAAACAAATGTCAATGGGCTCATCTCGACGTGTTTTATCTAATTAATTATATTTTTATATTATTTATAATTTTAATTTTTTTAAGGCATTTTTTTGAGACCTTTCAATTTAAAACAAATTTGTTGATTAAAAATTGTCACACTTCATAAATTAACTAATTTCTTCAAATTTTTCACTTTGATTTAGATATATTACTTTGTGACTGCATATCTCCTCTAATGTGTCCTTCACATCATTTTTATTTTGTTATATTATATTGCTTAAATATATTTATTTTTAATTTTAATATATTTTTAATTAATGTTGAAATAATTATTTATTATTATTAATGTTTATTTTTTCTTATTAATAGTAATTCCAAATAAGGTTGATAGAGATGCAACAAATTTGATGTCATATTTTATTATGAAATTTTTTTTGTAACTAAATCTAGCATTCCCATACTCTATAATTCATTTAAGATTTTTCAATAGACTAGTTGTCCTAGGTTCCTACAACAACAATTATTATAAAAAACCATGAACAAAATATCCAATAATGTAGAACTCAAATATTGCTCAACCAACGAAATCAAAACGCATTGAATGAAAGTTTGAGCTAGAATTGCAGGGTGTATCTCATTTATGTGCTCATATAAAAAAACTCCCTTCAAGTAGGATTTATCAAAGCTAATAGCCTTCTTGTGGCTTTGGATGGACATTTATTGTAGGGTGGGTCATTTTTGAAGTTTTCATGCAGTTGATCTATGGGTAGATTGCATATTTTTCATGTTCAACCAAGAAATCCACATCAACTTGATAATATGTGTAAGATTGTTTAGGTTATGAAATTCTAAACATATTTATTTTTTAGAGTAAATATCTCTTAACATATCAATCTCAAGATATAGATTTAAAGATTTATCAAGGAATAACATGAACATTTAAGAACATATGATACATAACTTCTAGATACAAACATCCTCTTTTTGATTATAGTTAATGGAGATACATTACAAATTCTGATTGGCTAATATGTATAGAAGAAAATAATAATGATATGAAAAATAACTATACTTTTTTCTAATTGAAATGCAAACAAAAATTTTATTATCTTATAAGAAATTGCCAATGTTAACTTTTTAAAATTAAATAGATACATAAACAATTGTATACTTTCTTTATTAACTAATATAGTTGAAGACATACTATTAATGCAAGTACACCACATAGTCAAAATAGAAGGTATAATAAGATAATTATAGATGGAGAAAACAAATGAGGGTAATATACTAAGGATGGCCATGTTAGTTAAAAAAATTATATTGATTTATTTTTATTAGGTTAATGTCTTCCAACAATCTTTGTCTTAAATCATATTTTATGTTAGGAATAGTAGAGAGTAGCAAGAAATTCAATCCTAGGCCTCCACTTGAGGTCTTTTAAACGTTTTTTTATCCAATGCAAATTCATAGGATTAGGAAATCAAGGGCATGCCATAGACTTGGTCTAAGAAAAAGGAGGTCAGAGCTATAATCTAGGTATGACTTAATACTGCCCTAATGAACTTTGAATGACTCATTAGATTTGTGAGAAATGCTCTAGTTCACTTTATTTACATCAACTCAATTCATTGTCCCCTACTTTTGTTTAGTGATTGGAGTTTAGGATGCAAGGCAGCAAACTAACATTTAAGGATATCTAGTTAACTTTTGACAAAATCCACTTGGTTGTTACTTAAGTCTATTAGAGACGAATTTTAGGCCTCAATTTTGTGTTCCACCAAAAGTGTTCTCCTTCCTTCAAAACACTTTGTCCTTAGAGTTCAGAGCAAATGGGTAGCTTTTTACTGCTACAAATAGGATTAAAGAGAGTTACAATTTCTAGGTATTAGAGGATTAGGAGGTATTTGATAGGGTTAGTTACAAATTACAACACTTGCCTTGTAAGTATGGTGTTTTTGTTTTGGCAACACATCGAGGTTGTGTGGCAGAGTGAAAGGAACAAAACATTGCTTACTTTCACCATATTGCTACTACTGAGATGTGGAAAATAAGATTAGTTTATTTCACAAAGGGGATAATCCATATATTAATACTACTCAAGACATCATTGGCATGTTTCATGACCACTTCACCAAAAATTGGTGCCTATAGATCAAACCAACAACAAAACTTTAGCTTCCTCAACCTCATATATGCACACATACACACATTTACACACACACACACCATATTTATCAACTATATTTTCCTTTTTAAGTAGAGTGTTGATGACCCCCATTTACTCATGACAAGGGGCATGTTTTCTTCTCTCTAAGGGTCAACAAACTTTAAATGGGGATAAGGATAAAAGATACTTCTTTAAAAGTTACTAGGATGCTGGATATCAAACCCTAGTGATGGACAAGCATGCTAATTATGCTTAACTACATTGTGTAGGGAGCCAACTCACCTCAGTTGTTTTCACCCATAAGCTATAATTTGCTCTTCTTGCAATTAAGAGCCAATTCCATTAGATGCAAGCCCCCTTACAACTTCCATCAAGGTAGTCCCTAATCACCATATGAGACAATTCATCAGAAGGAATGTTTCTTAACATCGAAGCCTCATCTATAGCCAATCTAGATTTTTAAGGTAATTAAATACATTACTTCTATTCTTATTATTTATTTCCTTACCTATGAGCAATAGATTAGTAGAGGAAAGTTGTTAATCTTCTTTAGTAGAAGGGTTTCAATGCTTGGCCAATAGATGGTTGTTGGAAAGTTGGTGTGCTACAAAAGATTTCAAGTAGATACTTAGGGATTCTACCTTTAGTTCAGTCAGTTTGTTGCTATAGTTTTAGACAAGCCACTATGATGGTCTGGGATAAAATCCCTTGATGGGGTCTTAAGCTTCTCTCACATGATAAACAAGTTGTTTCCATCAATTATGTCTTGACCTCCCTCCTCATTTATTCCTTGTATCAGAAGAGCATTTTGAGCAACATCTTAAAGATCATTAAGGAGAAGATTCACAAGTTTCTCCATGACAGGGACCAATTGAGGCATGTCATTCCTTAAATAGCTCATGAGAGGGTGTCACAACATGTCCCTCTATAAAATTTTGTGAGTAGAGCATTGCTCTATTGGTTAAAAGTTTTACAAGGATCATTGTAATTGATTGCATTATTTGATTTGATTGTGTCAAGGTTTGACACGTTGACAAAAAAGTCTCTGTTTATATGAGAAACCTCTACATCTAAAAACTAATCTTCATAATGGCCATAAATACTGGAGGATAGATTGTTGTACTCAATAGCTTTGTGATGAGCTTCATCATAATGGAAGACTAATGGGATAGACTTCATCACTGTAGTCGACTTATCACAATCAACATTGGGGTTGGCATCTTGCTTGATGTTGATAGTCTAATCAATGATGTTGGTTAATAGAATTAAGGCAAATTAACTAAATGCTTCGGACAATATGTAAAATATCGAATATTGAAGCTTTTGTATAGTTCCACTAATAGTGGATGAGAGACTTGTTTGATGCACAAAGACAACCTTTTTATTGCTTTGAAGGTCTCTCTTTTGTGGGTGAAGAGTGTTCTAGCAAATAGTGTTTAAGGAATTGAGCTTCTCTAAGGTTTGTTGCCAACCTTTGGCAATACACTTGAGATTTGTTCCAAACTGCTCTTAGTTGTAGGTTTGGGGGCTTGCTAACTCTACTTATTGCCTATAAAGTCTTGGATACGAGAATTTGTAGCATGCTTCCTTCTCTTAAATGCCTACATAAGAGGTCCATCATCTAGTTGAACAATCTTTATAACTAGCAAAGACAACCAATGCCTTCATTGGACTTATTCTTTATATTTCTTCAAAGGAATTACCTATAAGTCCAATGCACAATGACAACTTCTTATTGCAACCCTCTAGCACATTTAACAAGATCACAAAACTAAGGTAAATGAATGTTGATCTTTACCTTATCAGTTTTTGTGGCTACTATTCTCCTAGTCTACCAATCTTATTTTCTTAATCTTACTTCTAGGAGTTAAGATACACTTAACTTACATGGATAAATTGCCTCTACTTAGTAGATCCTCTGTCTTAGAACTAAGCTTGGAGTAATTTCAATAAATCTACTCACCTTGATAGCTTAGCTAGTAAAAGGATGAACATCAAAGATTTTTGGTTCATCTCTTACACAACAAAAGGATCCAAATGATTTCAAATACACATAAGGTTGTTAATACAATGGATGCTTAGGAGGTTGCAACATTTTGCTAATGTTAAGGCCTACAGCACAATGTCTTATGGCTTAAGAGCAACTACATGCTTGCATTCACTTATAGTTCACAAAATATTTATGTTGACCAATCTAACTTAATAATGAAGTTTATCTCCATTATTATTTTTTCTTCTGAATCACAAAGTTACTTATTTATATAACGCTACTAATGAGGAAACAAGATTTTTGGGTCAAAGGCATTTTATGAAGATTTTTTCTTAAAAGTTAAAATGTTTGTCCAAAATGACTTTCATATAAAGATCATGCTTTTTTTCTTTGTTATGATGAATATCATATAACGTTTTGATCAATCTTAGAAAAAAAGAAGAGAAAACTAAGATAAGGAAATATAGATCAACTTTGATCAAATAAATCATTCTTATATGGAGAGAAAAAGACTTACACAATTTGCACATCGTGACCATATATGATATTATTACTAAGAAAAATAATAACAAAATTCAACAATGCCTACAAGAGTGTAAAACGATGACACAAGAATGCATTAATAGCATAAAAAGAGTACTAAGAGACAAATGGTAAGCAACCTCTTTCGTATTTTAGGATTTAGACATAGCTTAACATTAGGGCTTTGATTTGTTACAAAAATTTAAAAGACAAAGAGCTGTACACCTACAAAGAAAAGTCTTGATCAAGTTTATTTGCTCTACATCATGGGTTTAATTGTCAAAGCATAAGAATAAATGGATTTTCGAATTTCAAAAAAGTTGATCTACAAAGGACAAATGATATGAGAAAAGGACATAGTATAGGATACATTGCATATCAACTTATGCTTATTAGAGTAAAAGAAAGACTAGTCTTGTGATCACCATTAACATAAGAACTAATTATATATCTCCAATTCTTGTTAAATTTTTAGCTTTGTCGAACTTCTTTTCAACCACCTCTATTTGAAAAAACTCTTCATAAATGACATACTTATCATCACAATTCTCCACTAAATAGATTCTTACTAATAAATGTTATCAAGTAAGATATAAGTGAGAAAGGAAGATAATATAAAGTGAGCGAAGGAGGCAATGATAATTTACATGGGTGTCCTATTCATCTTGTATGCCTAATGCTTATTTTTAAATTCCACAAATTGTGTAGATGGCAAGAGTTCTGACTAGACCATTTTGTTTTTGTTGACCATAAGGGAATATAATAAGGAGGTAATTGATTTATTCTTTATCATGTTCTTGGTAAATGATATTCAGAAGATTGCTAAAAAAGAGAATGGGGTAATTCTCGAGGGTAATAAAAGGGAGAGGAGACTATACCTTGGAGCTTGCAAGTGGAAGTTGCATGGGAACGAAGATAGAGTAGAAGAAAAAAGAAGAGATCACCAATATGGATGGGTGTAATATTTTTACAGTTTCTATTGTAACAAAATTGCATTAATGTTAGCATCAATATATATATATATATGTTGGATACCTAACACAAAAAAACATAAAATGTTTGTTTGATGTTTCATAAAATAAGGTATATTCTTTGAAAAATAAAATACTTTAAAATATCTTAAAGAAAAAATTATTGGATAAAACTTGATGAAAAAAATCAATTGACATTTTTTTTCCATTGAAATCTATTTTCAATTATTATGAATTTTTTAATTTTAAAGGATAAATAAGAAACTATATTATTTATTATTATATATAAAACCCAAAAAATCTAGTCCTAACCCATAAAATTTTCACTTTCTCTTTCCTTTCTCTCACTTAGCTGAGTGCTTACAACTCAGTGGACTATATGGCTATTTAAAGATACCAAACACAATCTATTAAAGGTTTCATTTTATGTTGTAATTTTTGTAGAGTGATTTTATACAATTTCATGTTAAATCTTATGTAAGGTATTTTGATTCTAATTAATAATTGTTGTTTATTGCACTATTTGTTATAGCTATTCCTAAAAAATGTAAGAATATTACATTTATCTAATATTAAATTAATATTGATATTTTGAGGGTGACAAAAATATGGTATGTAAAATATAAAAATTTTAAATGAGATACTATATTTGTATTAGACACAAGTGAAAATGATCGTTAAACTTTTTTTTATCCATTCATGTCTTCTTATAAGGATTTGTTTTAATGGTAAGACTAGTTATAACTAAGGAGAGTTGGATCCATTAGTCACTACTAGGAGATTGAGCATAACATCTTCGATCATCCAATAAGGTGAGATTTTATTATTCACATAAAACATATGAAAAATATAATATGAAAAAAATATTAAAATTAATTTTAAATTGGGTAAAGCTCTTTGACATGATTCTAACAAGACTTATTACTTCTAGATCAGCCCTCATTTGGATTACTATAATTTACCAAAGTAAATATCAATAAATTAAAAAATTTAATATTTTAATATTATATAAATATATCTTGTAGAAAAAATAAGATAGATTGAAGTAATGTAATACAACAAAATCAAAAATAAGTAAAAGTAGTATAATAGGAGATGCTACATAATAATATAACAAAACCAAAGCAAAATATTTTAATAAATAAGAAATATTGTATTAAAAAGAATCAGTTTAAGATACTAAGCTAATCAAGTACAAAATCCTCAATCATTAGATCAAGTACGAATCATAATGACTCAAAGTATGCCAAATCCCTAGAAAATAGTATTTGAAAATGTAAAACTAGTATTTGACTGGATATGACAAGTTTGGTCTAGTCCAATGACATTAATTTCATCTCAATCAAATCTCATTTGGAATTGTTGCAAAATTCAAAACTTATAAATATTAATAAATTTTTATTTTAATATTAAAGAAATATATATTTATGCTAAAATAAGTTAACTTAAAATTTTGTAATATAGCAAAATATATGTACTACGAAGGTCACACAAGATGAGGTTTAGGGTAACATAGTAGTATGACAAAAACAAAGGAAAACATTTAAACAAATTAGATAGATCATGCAAAACAATTTCCATTTCAAGGTACTTAGAAGATCATCTACAGTAACCCTGATCAACAAATCTAGTTTGAATTAATATGTCACCTAAAGCTTTACAAAATCAAACAAAACAATATAATTAAATATATAAAAATGAATATTTAATTAGATTGAAATTATTGAGATGAGCCTAATGATGCCTATCTTGTCTTGATTGAATCTAGTTTGGAATTACTACAAATTAGTTGAAAAAATAAGCAAAAATATAATAAGTTATTAAAATAATATAATAAGTTATTATTTTAATATTACGTAAAAATATGCAAAAGCTTAAATTAGAAAAATCGAAATAACATAATACAATTAAATCAAGACATGTAATGGTCAAATGGGAGGAAATCAGAATTACATAGTAATATAGCCAATTATAAGAAAGATATTTGATAAAATTAGATAAATTATATGGGAAGCCAACATTCAAAGGTAATATGAAGATCAAATATAATGTCATTTGTTTCTAAATCAGGTACAAAAAAAAGTATCTCTAAAAGCATGTTAAAACCTAAAAAATATAATATTTCAAAAATATAAAAAGGAATAGAAAATTTGGCAAAGATCCATGAGAAGACTTGAATGACATTTGTTTTAACTTGATCGGACCACATTTACAATTTCAAAGAGTTACTAAAATAATAAACATAAATAATAATAATTGTTTATTTCAAAGTCATATTAAGTATACATTAAAACTAATATGCATTAAATATACATAAATTGAAGCAATTTAATATAAAAACATCATGTCAATGTAAAGTTTGCATAAGAGGAGAATTAGAGCCTCATAGTAACAGAACCAATTCAAGGCAAAAAGTTTGAAGAATTAAGAAATATTGTACGAGAAATTTGCATTCCAAAATATTAAAAAGATCAAGTGTGACATCCTTAGTCATCTTATTTGTTGCGAATCAAAATGTCTCATTAAATAAACTAAACAACAAGTAAATAAAATATTTAAAAATATCAAAATTATTAGCTAATTAGATATAGCTCGACGAGTCGATCCCAATGACTCTTGTTTAATCACGATCAGAGCTCATTTGAAACTACTGAGAATTATAAAATCAAATAAGAAAAAACAATAATAAAATATAATTTAAATATCTTAATATCTAATGATAGTAATATAACCAAATAAAAGCATAATTTTTGAAGAAATTTGATAAACTATTTACGTAAGTTTCATTCTAAAAAATTCATTTGATCAATTTTAATAATCCTCACACTTCAAATTAGATGAAAATCAAAATATGACACAAAGCATGCAAAATAACAAATATAATAGTATACTTTAAAAAATAAAAATTGATATTTAAAAGAAAAGATTCATCATGATGAATTGAAAGACATTTTTTTTTTGCCAATCGATCACCATTTAGAATTACTGTGAATTAAAAAATTAAATAGTGAAAAATAATTAAAAATATTATTTTGCTATTACGTAGATATATATCAAAGTTGAAATGAGATGAATTGAAGAGATGCAATACAACCAAATGAAAAAGTTGTATATGTCAGATGAGATAATATAGTAATATCATAGTGACAAATTTTAAAAAATCATATAACATTTACCACAAAGTTACAATCCAAGATACTTAGGAGATCAAGTTTAGCATCCTTGAAGGTCAAATCAAGTACAATTCAAAATATCTCATAACCAATGGCAACATTTAAAAAATAATAAATTAAAAAAATATAAAAATGAGAATTTAATTGGATAAGCTCATTAAATGGAGTCCAATGATGTTTGTTTCATCTTCATTATGTCTTATTTTGAATTGCTACAAACTACTAAAGTAAATAATCATAAACAATTTTAAATTATTATTTTAATGTTCATAAATATATATTATATCTAATGTTGGATAAATTAAAATTAATTAATATAAAAAAATCAAAGTGATTTAAAGGTCACATGACTAAAGAATTTGAGTTTCACTATAATATAACAAACTCAAAATGTCAATTTTGAAGAAATTAGAAAATATATTCTAAAAAGTTGTATTTTGAGATACTAAGGAGATTGGTTATAACATCCTCCATTATCAAATCATAAACAAATCAAAATATATTGAAAAATGAAGCAAAAACTTAAGAAAATATAATATTTAATAAATATTAAAAAAAGTTTTAGTTAGATAAAACCTATTGAGACAAGCTGAAACTTGATAGTATTACTTTGAATTATTAAAATAACTAAGCTTAAATAAGATAAATTTTTATTTCAAATTTAACTAAAAAAATATTTAAGTTGAAGTGAGATTAATTGAAGTAATGTAATATAACAAAATAAAAATGATATACGTCACACAAGAGGACACTTAAGAGTTGCATGAAAATATAACAAAATCAAAGTAAAATATTTAAATAATTAAGATATTTTGTATAAGAAAGTTACATTTGAAGATACAAATGAGATCATGAGTAACATCCTTGATCATAAAATTAAGTATAAATTAAATTTTCTACTAAAGCATGCCAAAACGAAGAAAATAAAATTTTTAAATATATAAGAATGAAAAATTAATTAGATAGAGTTCTCTGAGTGGACTCCAATGGCATGTTTTTTGTTTTGATCATTATTCATTTTGAATTATTATGAATTATGAAGGAAAATAAGTATTAAAAAATGATAAATTATTATTTTATTTCTAAGAAAATAAATATTAAAACTAAAACAAGATAAATTAAGGTAGTATTACATAATCAAATAAAAACAATTTAATGGTCATAAGAGAGTAGAATTAGGGTTACATAGAATGAAGGTGATAAATTTGAATAGATGAGGCAAATTGGATAAGAAAGCTACATTCTATGATATTAAGGAGATCCAGTGTAAGACATTAAATTGTGATATCATGTATGAATTAAAATGTCTCATAAAACTTCACAATATACTAATAAACAAATATTTAAAATATTAAAAAATGAATATTTATTTGGATAGAATTTTATGAGACGAGTCATGATCAGGCCTTGTTTGGAATTTCTTAGAATTACTAAAGTAAATGAGCATAAATGATAGGAAATTATTTTTGGAATACTTAGTATATATATATATATATATATATATATATATATATATATATATATATATATATATATATATATATATATATATATATAAATGTTAAAATTAAGTAAATTCAATAATATAATATAACCAAAGCAAGGTAATGTTTGGGTTACACCTAAGTGTTTTTAGAGTTACAAAGTAATGTAACCAAACCAAGACAAAAGTGAAAAATAAATTATGAGGGAAAGCTCCATTTTAAAATTAAGGTGTTTGAGTGTAAGATCTTTGATTATCAAATTTTGTATAAATCGAAATGCCTTGTAAAAAGAACAAAAACTCTAGGAAACCAAAAAAATTTAAAAACATAATTATTAATTTCATATTGGATAATGGACATAAGTTTAATGACATTTGTCACATCTTAATTAGAACTTGATTGGAATTGCTATAAATTGCCAAAGTAAATAATAATAAATAATAATAAATTTTTCTTTTTATTTCAAGTTCAAATATAATAAAACTAATATATGATAAATTGAACTGACATAATATAACTGAAAAACACAATGCAAATTTAAGATGAGAAGAGAATTGGAGCTTCAAAGTATCATTGAAAAAATGAAAGTGAAACTTTTCCATAAATGAAAGAAATGATAAAGAGAAGTTTCCTTCAAAGATACTAAAGAGATCGAGTATAACATCCTTAATTGTCAAATCAAATCCCATTCAAAATACCATAAAAGGTTTTGAAAATCTAACAAAATTGATAAATTAAAGTAATATAATATTACTGGATTAAAATAATTTAAAAAACACACGATAAGATTTATCAGTTACAAGTAATATAACAAAATCAAACTAAAAAAATTGAAGAAATGTTATAGAATATAAAGAAAAGTTGAATTGCAAGATAGTATGTAGAACAAATTTAAATTTCTTGATCATATTGATCTGAATAAAAATGCCTTTGAAAGCATGCAAAAATCTAAGAAAATAAAGTATTTAAAAATATAAAAATGAATATTAAACTTAAAAGAGATCATCGAGATGAGGCAAACAACAATTATTTTGCCTCCATCTCATATCATTTAGAATTATTATGATTTACCAACGTAACCAAACATAAATAATAAAAACTTATTAATTTAATATTAAGTATCAATGAAAGTGGAAATTAGTTAAATTAAGACAACATAATATTGACAAATAAAATTTATTCAAAAGCCATGTAAAATATCCAAATTAAGGTAAAATGTTTTAAAATTTGAGATAAATTATATAAGAAATTTTGGTTTCCAAGACGTTAAGAAGATTGACTATAAAATTCTTGATTGTTAAGTGAAGTATGAATCAAAATGACTCATAAAGTATGTCTTGAGCTTTGAAAATAAAATATTTAAAAATAAAAAAGTGATATTTAGTTAGATATAACTTGTAAAAATGAATTTTGCAATGTTTATTTCATTTTGAACAAACCACGTTTAGAAATATGTTGCTCAACCAAAGTAAATAAGTACAAATAAATCTAGATTTGAACAGTATAATTTAACCAAATAAAAATATTGTAATGGTCTCATGAGTGGATACCTAGAGTTGCAAAGTAATATAACAAAATAAAAGTAAAAATTGAATAAATGAGATAAGTTGAGGGAATTTTGCATTGGAAGATAATAAGGTGATTGAGTCTAACAACTACATTTATCAAATCAAATTTGAATCTAAATGCATCAAATCTTATCAAAACTATAAAAAATTAATTATTTTTAAATATCACAATGAATTTTTATTTACATGTAAGTTGTCGAAACTAAGCTAACAACATTTCTTTCATTTGAAATTGACAATGTTTTGAATTATTAAAAATTATCAAAGTAAATAAGCATAAATAATAACACATTACTATTTTGATATTAAGTTAATATACATTAAAGTTAAAATTTGATAAATTGAAGTAGTAAAAATATAGTAAAAAAAGTGTTGTAATTGTGACATAAGGACATATTTAGATTTTTGTACTAGTATAACGAAATCAAAATAAACAATTAGATTAAATGAGATAAAGTTTGTGAGAAATTTGCATTCCATAATATTAATGAAAACAAGTGTAACAACCTTTATAATAAAAAATTGTGCAAATTAAATTGTCTTGTAAAGCATGTAAAAATGTCGAAAATTCTTTTAAAAAATATAAAAAATAAAAACATAATTTGATAGAGCTCACAAAATTAGTCCAACAACATTTGTTTCATGTAAATTTGATTGTATTTGGAATTACTAGAAATTATAATAATAAATAAGCATAAATAATAATAAAGTATTAATATAATATTAAGTAAATATGTATTATGTTTGAAGCAATGTAAATCCCACACAAGAGGACAACTATGTTAAATTGTAATATAACCAAATCAAACTGAAACATTTCAAGAAATGAGAGAAATTGTTTATGAAATTTATATTTCAAGATACTAACAAGATTGATTGTGAAATCCTTGATCTTTGAATCTTGTTTGAAACAAAATATCATGTAAAAGACACAAAATCATAAAAAAATATTTAAAGTTATAAAATTAAAATTTAGTTAGATATAGCTTATTGAGTTGTTATTAAACACATTTTTTCATCTTAATCAAATATCATTTATAATTTTTGCAAATTACAATTGTAATAATTATAAATAATAAAAAATTATAATTTTATTATTAAGGAAATATATATTAAGATTAAAATGAGATAAATTGAAGAAATAAAGTATAACAATACGAAAGCGATTGAAAGAGAAAAATTAGAATTAGAATTACATATAATGTAACAAAAATAAACCAAAAAATTTCAAAAAAGTGAAAAATTATATTTGAATCATGCATTTCTTACAAAAAAGGAGAGTGAGCATAACATCATTAATTATAAAATCAAGTACAATTCAAATTGTTTTTTAAAATATGACAAAATATTACAAAGCAATTTTTAATAATATAAAAATAAACATTTAATTAAAAAGGGCTCATTGAGTTGAGTCTAATAATGTTTAATTCATCTCAATTTAATGTCATTTCAATATATTAAGGATTGCCAGAGTTAATAAGTTGTAAAAAAATATTACTTTAATATTAAATAAATAGATATTAATGATAAAAGCAGATAATGTGATATAATGTAATGTAATTTAATCATAGATATGTAAAGGTTACTTATGAGAAGATTTAGAGTTACATAGTAATGTATCTAAATTATTACAAAACATTTGAATATATGAGATAAATTATTTAGGAATGTTGTACTCAAATATACTAAGGACATCAAGCATAATATCTTCATTTGCTAAATTAGATATGAATCAAAATATCTCATAATAAGTTCTAAATCTCTCTAAAATAAATTATTTAAAGAATATAAAATGAATATTAAATTCTGTGTAGCTATTCGAGACAAATATAGTGATGGTTATTTGACATCTATCACACCATATTTAGATTACTACGAATCAAAAAATTAAATAAGCATAACTAATAATAAATTATTATTTTAATATTAAGTTAATATATATACAAAAGAGATAAATCTAAAAAATTTCATAAAACTAAATCAAAATGATGTTATGGTCTCACAAGAGAAGTATTGGTGTTTTATAGTAATATAACCTAACCTAAGAAAAAAATTGAAAAAAAGGTAAACTATTTTAAAAAGTTGCATTCTAAGGTACCATTGAGATTGAGTGTAACAACAACAATGGTACAAATCAAGCACAACTCAAAATATCTTGTAAAGCATATAAAAATGTGATAATCAAATTTTTAAAAATATTAAAATAAATGCTTCATTAGTTAGAACTCATCTAGATGAGTCAAAAAAATTTAGTTTATCTTCGCTAGATCTCATTTAGAATTACTATAAATTACCAAATTAAATAACCATAATTAATAATAAATTATTATTTTAATATTATAAAAATTTATATTAAATCTAAAATGACATAAATCAAAGAAAAGTTATACAACTATATCAAAGTAATGTAAAAGATCATATGAGAAGGGATTTAGAGTTTCATAATAATATAACCAAACCAGTGGGAGAAATTTACAGAAATTGGATAAATTACATGGGAATGTTCCATTTCATGGTACTAAAGAATCAAGTGTAAAATTCTCAATCATCAAATATGGAACAAATCAGAATTCCATGCAAAAGGTTACCAAAACAAATGGAAATAAAATATTTTAAAAAAGAAAAAATGAAAATTTAATTGCATAGTGTTTCTTTAGACAAGTCCAATGACTTCTGTTTCATCTCGATTGGACATCATTTGGAATAAACACAAATTACAAAAGTGAATAAACATGAATAATAATAAATTATTATTTTAGTATTAAAATATATATATTAAATTTTAAATAATAGATATTGAAGGAATATAACACTACAAAATCAAAATGATATAGTGGTCACATAACAGAAGATTAAGCAAAATAACCATGAATTACATAAGTAAAGACACTTAATTAAAAAATTTATTATTTTAACATTAAGCAAATATATATTAAAGCTTAAATGAAATAAATTGAAGCAATGTGATATAATGAAAAAAAGCAATACAACTGTCAAAATAGAGAAGATTTACTATTACATATCAATATAAAAAAATTAAAGCATGGACATTCGAGAAATGAGGCAAAATTCTTGAAAATGTTGTATTAAAAACGCTAAGTCGATCGGTTATAATAATCTCGATAGACAAAAAAGGCATGAATCAGAATATATCATAAAAAATTCTAAAACCTTTATAAATAAAATTTTAAAAAATTTAAAGATGAATATTCAATTTGTTAGAGCATGTTGAGACAAGTCCAACAACATTTTTTCAATTCCATTGAACTCTGTTTAGAATTTCTTTAAATTATAAAATAAATAAGAATAAATAATAATAAATTATTATTTTAATATTATGTAAATATATATTAAAGTAAAAATGAATTAAATTAAAATAATATAATATAAGCAAGTTAAACAAATGTAAAGGTTTAATAGGAGGAGAATAAGAGTTTTATGTTAACAAAAAAATTAATGGGAATGTTTTGAATATATAAGATAAATTATATTAAAAACTTGACTTCCAAGGTACTTAGGAGATCATTTATAATACCATTAATCATTAAATCAATTATGAATCAAAATGACTCATAACACAGGATTGAATGCAATATTTGTGATCATTAAATCAAGTATAAATCAAAATATAATATTTAAAACAATAAAAAGGAAATTTCAATTGGATTGAGATGTTTGAGATGACTCCGATGATAATTGTTTTGTCTCGATTAGACTTTGTTTGAAATTACTAAAATTTAGCAAAGTAAAAATGCATAAAATATTGATAAAATACATTTTAATTACAAAACAATATATATTAAAGTTCAAATAAGATAAATTAAAGTAGTATAGTATGACTAGATCAATGCATTGTAAATGTCACATGAGAGGAGAACAAGAGTTTCATGGCAACATAACCAAATCAATGTGATGACTTTGAGGAAAAGTGATAAATTGTAATGGTAAGTTAAATTCAAAGATACTAAGAAGTTTGAGTGTAATATCCCTGATCATAAAATAAGGTATGAATTTAAATACCATGCAAAGTAATATAAACTCAATAAAAGAAAATATTGAAAAAGAAAAAGTGAGCTTTTAATTAGATTATCCTCTCAACAATAATTTAACAACATTTATTTCATCTAAATGAGACCTTATTTGAAGTTATTAACAATTAAAAAATTAAATAAGTAATAATAATAATAATATATTATTTTCTTATTTAGCAAATATATATTAAAGTTGAAATAATATAAATTGAAGTATTCCAATTTGACAAAATCTAAGAGCTTTAAAGGTTACAATAGAAGAGATTTAGAGTTATATAAAAAGAGAACCAATTCAAGCAAAACATTTATAAAAAGGAGATAAATTATATGGGAAAGATGCATCATCATAAGATACTAAGAAGTAGAGTGTGACATCTTTGAACATCAA
Organism: Vanilla planifolia; assembly: GCA_023846275.1. NCBI lineage: Eukaryota > Viridiplantae > Streptophyta > Magnoliopsida > Asparagales > Orchidaceae > Vanilla > Vanilla planifolia. The sequence goes on from JAIUJO010000290.1 coordinate 367,934, forward strand.
ATTAAGTGTAAATCAAAACATCTTATTAAGTGTGCCAAATATATAAACAAATATATTTAAAAAATATAATAATAAATGTTTAATTTGATAGAACTATTCTAGATGTGTCAAACAAAGTTGTTTTTTCTCTAGCAGATCACATTTGAAATTTCTAAAAATTAACAAAATAAATAAATATAAATAGTTATAATTTCTTTTACTTTTAAGTAAAAGTATTTTAAAGCAAAAATAATGTAAATTAAAGTAATTTAAAATTTAAAAATTAAGGAGATGTATACATCACATGAGAAGAGAATAAGAGTTTTGTAGTAATATAAGCAATTCAATGAAAAACATTTTAAAAAAATCTGATAAATTACATAAGAAAGTTGTGTTCAAGGATACTATAGATTTATGTGTAACATAATCAGTTCTTAAACTAGTGTTGATCTAAAATGTCTTATAAAACATACAAAAAAAGTATAAAATAAAATATTAAGAATTTTGGAAGTTAATATTAATTTTGATAGAGCTCATTGTGATGAGTCTAATGACATTTTTTCATCTCCATCGAACCACAATTTGAATGGTTGTGAATTAGCGAAGTAAATAAGCATAAATGCAAAAAAATTATTATTTTAACACTAAAAAATTTTATGGTAAAGCAAAAAAGAGTTAATTTGATGCAATGTAATATGCAAAAAACAAAGTGGTGTAAAGGTTAAATGAGAAGAGATTTATAGGTTCGTAGTAATATAACCAACCCAATGAAGAAAAATTAAAGAAATATGATAAATTGTATGAGAAAATTTCATTTCAAGATACTAAGGATATAGCATAACAACCTCAATTATCAAATCAGATACAAGTCAAAATAGTTTGTAAAACATATGAAATCAATGGAAATGAACTACTTAAAAAATATAAGATGAATATTTAAATTGATGGAGTTTGTTAAGATGAGTCCAAAAATAATTTTTCTCCAACATACCTCGTTTTAAATTTCCACAAATTTTCAATGTAAACAAGTATAAAAGATAATAATTTTTTAGTATTAAATATTACTATATATAAGCTAAAATGAGATAAATTGAAACAATGTAATATTACCAAATTAAGGCATTGTAATTATCAAAAAAGCGGAAAAGTGGTATTCTATAATCATATAATTAATTCAATGCAAAACAATTGGGAAAATAAGATGAATTATATAGGAAAGTTTATTTCTAAGATACTAAGGATATCATTTGTAGTATCTTCTATTGTTAAAGCACTTATAAATTGAAAACTCCTTGCAAAGCATGCCAAAATCATAGAAAATAAAATATTTAAAATTATAAATAATAATAGAAGGTATGAATCCAACTCTATTTGTTTTGTCTCGATTAGACCTTCCATCGAATATTATTTCATGCCATCAAAATATATATTAAAGAAAAAGTGAGATAAATTAAGATAATATAACATAAGAAAATCAGAGCAATATAGAAGTTACACAAGAAAAGGTTTGAAGTTATATAATAGTATAACTAAGTTAAAGCAAACTTTTTGAGAAATTGGGTAAATTATATTAGAATGCTACATTGAAAGATATTATGGAGATCTAGTATAAATTTGTTTAATATCAAAATCAGGTCCAAGAAAAAAAACCTTATAAAGCATACAAAAATCATATAAAATTAAATATTTAAAAATATAATGCGGGTTATTTAATTTGATAGAAATGCTCAAGATGAGTCCAACAACATTTAATTTGTTTTGATCTGACATTATTTGGAATTACTAGAAATTACAAAAGTAAATAAAGATAAATAATTATTTTAAGATTAAGTAAATATGCATGAAAGCTAAAATGAGATAAACTGAAGCAATGTATTATAATAAAATCTAAATGTATTATAATAAAATCTAAGCAATGTATAGGTTGCTCAAATTATATTTTCATAGCAATATAACTAAATTGAAGTAAAAAATTTGATGAAATGAGATAAATCATGCAAGAAATTTGCATTCCACGAGACTAATAAGATTGAGGGTAATATTCTTGATTGTGAAATCAATTATAAATCTAAATATGTCTAACAATAAGCTAAACTTAGAAATATAAAATATTTAAATGTTAAAAATGAATGTTATATCTAATAGAGCTCATTGAGAGTAGACTATCACATTTGTTTTACCTTTATAGTGTCTCGTTTAGAATATTATGGATCACCAAACTAAATAGGCTTAAATAATAACAAAATTAATTTTAAGATAATATATATTTATAGCTAAAATAGAATAAATGAAAAAAATCTAATTTAATCAAGGAACCTAAAGGTTATATAAGAGTGCATTTAAATTTACGAAATAATACAACAAAATCATAAACAATTGTAAATATATAAGAAACATTATACTCAAATACATGATCCCATTAGTATGATTTGATAATTTAGATATTTTAGTTCATATATGCTTTGATAATTGAGTATCCTAGAGTAAAGTTTTCACATAATATGTCATTTACTCAAATTTTTATCTTTCGTTTTGCTATATTACCAAGCAATCCTAAATCTCTTCTTATGAGACTTTTACATCTCTTTGATTTAGTTTTATTATATTGCATTGACTTGCTCTTTTTGATGTTTAATATATATTTACTTAACATTAAAATAATAATATATTATTATTTATGAGTATTTTTTTGTAATTTGCATTAACATGCAATGATGTCCAACTAAGTTGAAATAATTATCATTATATTCATCTTAATAAGTTTTATTAAATTAAAACATTATTTTTACATTTTTTAAAAAATATTTTATTTTCTAAAGTATTTTCATGCTTTATGATTGATGTTGATATGGATGAAGTTCATGGTGTCTTGAAGTGTATCTTTCCTATACAAATTAGCTCACTTTATTCAATTTTTTTCTTTGATTTTCTTACAATATTCTGTAACTATAGATCTTCTCTCATGTGTACTTTATGTGCCTTTGGTTTAGTTATATTAAATTTCTTCAAGTTATCTTATTTTATCTTTAATATTTATTTGCTAAACATTAGAATATTAATTTATTATTATTTATGTTTATTTATATTTATAATTCTCAATAATTCATAATGTGATCTAATCTTGATGAAACAAACGTTGTTGCAACCATTCCTATGCTTTTAGAGATATTTTGACCTATGTAATTTGACAATTGAAAATGTTACAGTTGTTCTCCTTATTATCTTAGAATAAAATTTTTCTTTGAAAATTTATCTTAATAATTCAAATTTTTTGCATTCGTTTGTTCATATTACTACGTGTCTCTAAATATGCTCTTCTATTATCTTATAATTGTTTTGATTTGGTCGTATTAAATTGCCTAAATTAATCTATAATTAGTTTTGATATATATATATATATATATATATATATATATGTATTTATATATATATTTTAAATACTTTATTCTCTATGATTTTAGCATACTTCATAAGATATTTGGATACATAAATCATTTGATGATCAAGAAAGGTATAATAGATCATTTTAGTAATCTAGAGTGTTGTAATCTGTACATTATATTTTATTTATATTGGCAATTTGTAATAATTCTAAAGAAAGTCTTATTAAGTCATCTTGATGTGCTTTATTTAATTAAATATTTTAATTTTATAATTTAAATAATTTTGTTTTTATAATTTGGCATGTTTTATGAGAAAAAGCAATTTGTATCAAATTTGAAGATATATAATGTTACATTCAATCCACTTAGTATCATGGAATACAACTTTCTTATACATTTAATCATATTTCTTTAAATTTTTTTTTATTTGGTTATACTACTATAAAACTTTAATGCTCATCTCATGTCGGCTTTGCATTGCTTTTATTTGATTGAATTTATCTAGAATATATTTAGATTTGATTGATATTAAAATCATAAATTGTTATTATTATTCATATTTAATTTGGTAACTCATTGTAATTCCAAATAATGTATTATGTAGACAAAACAAAGATCATAAGAGTTAACTCAATGTGCTTTCCAAGACAAAATTAAAAATGAATAATATTAAGAAATTAGGTAAAGTTTGTTGGATACTTGTTTTCTTAAACAGTAAGTAGATGGAGTGTAAGCTCATGACATATAAGTTAAGTAAGAATCAAAATGTATCATAAAGTATGCCAAAATTTAAAAAATTAAAATATTTAAAAAAAGAAATGGCTTTTCTTATTTGATAGAACCATGTTTTGTTTTACAAAGAGTTACCAAAGGAAATAAGTATAAAGAGTAATAATTTACTACTTTAATGTTAAGTAAATATATATTAAAGTTGAATAGCAATAAATTAAAATGTTAAAATACATCCAAATCAAAATGTTGTGAAGGTCATAAGAGAGGAGAATTAGATTTTCATAGTAACATAAAAAACTTAAAAATAAAAATCTAAAGAAATGAGATATATTGTTCAAGAAAGTTACATTCTTAGAGACTAATGAGATAAAATGTAATATATTGGATCATCAAATTAGGTGCAACAATAAATTTCTCACTGTATTAGAAAACCCTCAAACCTTTTTAAAATAATGAAAAAAATAAAAAATTAAATTGGATATAGCTTATTGGGATGAGTGTAATAAAATTTGTTTCCTCTTAATTTGATCTTCTTATAATTGTTGTGAGTTGGCTAAGTAAAGATGTAAAATAATCATAAATTTTTACTTTAAAGTTAAACAAATATACATCAAAGTTGAAATGAGATATATTGAGGTAATGCAGTATAACAAAGTAATTGTGATGTAATAGTTACATAATAGAAGATTTAAAGGTACATCATAATATTAAAAAAAATCAAATCTAAAAATTTCAATAAATAAGATAAATTATATTAGAAAGTTTCCTTGTAAGATATAACAGGGATCTAGTGTAACACCCTCAATCATCAACTCATATATAAATAAAAATAACTCATAAAATATTTTAAACTAAAAAATAAAATACATAAAAATAGAATTTAATATTTAATTAGATAGACATCTCGAGATGAATCCAATCGTGTTTGCAACATCTCAATTGGACCACATTTGGAATTATTACAAATTTCCAAATCATATAAGAATGAATAACAAGAAACTATTGTTTTAATAATAATGTAATTTGAAACTAGTGCCTACAGAAGGCCACATCAAGTAGATATGGAGTTATATAATAATATAACCAAATAAAAGTAAAAGAAAATTGATGAAACTTGATATGTTATACATGAAAATTATATTTTATGATATTATGTAGATCAAGTGGAACCCCCTTGATTGTCAAACCATGTATGAAAGCTAATGTCTCTCAAAACAAGATAAAACATGAGAAAAAATAAAAAATTGGAAATAAAAATTTAATTACATAGAGCTCATCGAGAGAATTCAAATGTCATTTTTTCTTGTCGATTGGGTCTCATATGGAATTACGATCAATAAAAAAAAATTAAAAAGAATAAATAAACATAAATTACTACTTTTATGTAAGTTAAATATATATTATATAGAAAATAACTAAATTGAAACAAATTTATATAACCAAATAAAAAAATATAAAGGTTAAATGAGTGGAGAATTTGTATTTCATTGTAATATTAGAAAACCATAGTAAAGTATTTTGATAAATGTGATAAATTATGACAAGCACTAAGGAGATATACCACGATATCCTCGATCATCAAATAAGGTATGAATAAAAATGTGTTGTAAAGTTATCCAAACCATAGAAAATAAAATATTTAAAAATGTAAAATGAGTTTAACAATGTTTGTTTCATCTATGAAATTTTAATTGCACAAAGGTCATCAAAATGTGTTCAACTATATTTGTTTCATCACGATTGGACATCATTTGGAATCACAAGAATTACTAAATTAAATAAAAAAAAATATTATTATTATTTTAAAATTAAGTAAAAATATATACTATTACTATAATGAGATAAATTAAAGAAATTCAATATAACATAATCATAGCAATTTAAACATCACATAATAAGATTTTTAGAGTTACATAGTAATATAACCAAATAAAAACAAAACATTTGAAGAAATATGATAAGTTATGTTAGAAAGTAGGTTTCAAAGATACTAAGAAAATTGATTGTTAAATCCCTGGTCATCATAATGTATGAAACAAAGGATTTGAAAAAGTGTGCAAAACCTATAGAGAATAAATTAATTCAAAATATATGAATGAATATCAAATTTGATGGACCTTGCCAAGATAAGCCAAATGATGCATATTTCATTTTGATCAAATCTCATTTGTAAATATTATGAATTACCAATCAAAATAAGAAAAAGTAACAACAAAGTTTATTTTAAGATTAAGTAAATATTTATTAGAGTTAAATTGAAATAAGTTGAAGCAATGAAATCTTACCAAATGAAAGAAATGTAAAGGTTATAAAAAAAAGATTTCAGGTAACATAGTAATATACTAAAATTAATTAAAAAAATTGTAGAAATTAGAAATTGCATTAGACAGATGCATTCAAAGATACTTAGAGATCAGGTTTAACATCCTCGATCATTAAATCGTGTATGAATAAAGTTTTTTTTGAAAAATTGTCTGCAAACAAAAAAATTAAAAAAATATAAAGGTTAATATTTAATTTAATTTTTCTTATTGAAATCAATTCAATGGCATTTATTTTATATCAATTGGATCTTGTTTAGAGCTATTATTAATTTCAAAAGTAACTGAGGCTAGATAATTATAAATTCTTTTTTAATAATAAGTTAATACATGTTAAAGTATAAATGAGATAAATGAAAGTAAATTTAACCTAATAAAAATTCTATAAGGTTACTTGATAGGAGAATTAGAGTTTCATAGTAAAATTACTAAAGTTTCAAAAGGAAATAAACTATACTCTAAAGTTGCTTTGCAAGTTATTGAGAGGAATGAATATAATATTCGTGGTTGTCAAATCAACTATGAATTAAAGATATGTGATAAAGCATGATAAACATAACAAAAATAAAGTATTTAAAAAATTAGAAATAAATATTTAATTTGATAGGAATCATTGAGACAAGCTCAATTTCAGTTATTTAAAAAATGGACAAAACTTGTCAAGAATAGTGCAACAACATTTGTTTTATTTTTTTACACTTTGTTCAAAGTTATAATGAATTACCAGAGTAGTTGTGCATAAGTAAAAAATGTTATAATTTTAGAATTAATTAATATATTTTAAAGTGGTAATGAGAAAAATAAAAGAATGTAATACAAGTAAAGCAAAGCAATGTAAGCATTACATAAGAAGAGAACTAGAATTTATTAAAATATAAAAAAATCAAATAAAAAATATTAAAAAAATGGAATAAATTATTAGAATAGTTGTATTCCAATATGCTAAGGAGATTGAGTCAACCATACTAGATCATAAAAAAATCTACAAATAGAGTTTTATCTTAAAGTGTACTAAAGCTCAAGAAAAAATATTAAAAAAATATAAAATGAATTTTAAATTTCATAGAGCTCGATTGTATCAGTTAAATGTATTTTTTGTCTTCATTACATCTTATATAAAATTACTTTAAATCTACTAAATAAAAAACATAAATAATAAAAATAATGGTTTAAATATTAAATAAATAAATATTATAAATGAAAGAAGAGAAATAGAAACAATATCATATATCAAAATTAAAGAGTTATAAAAGTTAGATAAGCTGAGAGTTTGAGTTATAAGGTAATGAATCAAATCGAAGTAGAAAATTTGAAAAATAGCATAAATTCAATATGAAGGTTACATTATAAGTTATAAAGGAGAACATGTGTAACAACCTTAGTGGCCATATCATATAAAAGATATTTATGGTCACATCATCAATCACCTAATTTGGTATGAATAGAATTATCTCGTAAGGAATACAAAAATACTCAACAGTAAACTATTAAAAAGAAATATAAAAATAAATATTTAATTAGATAAAACTTATTGAGATGAGTCCAATGTCATTTATTTTATTTCGATTGGACGACATTGAATATTATAATGAATTAGAAGATTAGGAAAGTAGAAAAAATAATAGATTATTATTTTAATATTAAGTATACATACATACATATATATATATATATTTATATTTATATTTAAGTTGAAATAAGACATATTTTAGCAATATAATAAAACCAAATCAATGGGATGTAGATGTCAAACAAGAGTAGAGTTAGAATTCCAGTAATATAACCAAATCAATAAAAAAACTTTAAAAGGAAAAGATTGGCAAAATTACATAAGAAGATACCATGTAGATCGAGTGTAACATCAGTTGTAAAATAAAAAAAAATAAAAGGTCTCAAATGATGTGCAAAACATTAGAAAAAATGTATCAAGTTATAAAAATTAAAATTTTATGAAATAGAGCTAGTAAAGACAAATCAAAGGATGTTTGTTGCTTCTCAATCACACGTCATTTAGAATTATTATAATTTACTAGACCAAATATGTACAAATAATATGGAATTATTATTTTAATATATATTGTATACATATTAAAGTGGAATGACATAAATTGTAGCAATTTAATATATCCAAACAAAAATGATGTAAAGGCCATATGAAAATAGATTTAGAGTTATATAGCAATATATCTAAATTGAAGCAAAAAATTTAAAGAAAAGAGATAACTTGTAAAGGAAAGCTGTACTCTTTGATAGAAAGGAGATTGAGTTAACATCATTGATTGTTAGTTGAAGTAAAAATTCAAAATCCTCATAAAGCATGCAAAAGATTTTAAAAAAAAATATTCAAAAGATAAAATTAAATATTTCATTGGATGGAGATGCAAAGTTTGAAGTAATGTGATTTAGAGGAACCATATACAACCAAATATAAGCAAAAACTTTGAAGAAATTATAGAACAATTTATTAAAAAGGTATATTCCAAGATACTAAAAAGAAAAGAATTAATAAACTGAATTATAAAATGTAGGACAAATTAAAATATCTCATAAATAATACCAAAGCTTTAGAAAATAAATATTTAATAAGATAAAACCTCTACAGTTGAGTCTAATGACGTTTGTTTTGTCCAGATTAGAATTGTTTGGAATAGTTCTAAATTATCAAAGTAAATATGCATAAAAAATAACAATAATATATTTTTTTAATTTATTTTAAATATTTATTAAGGTTGAAATTGTATAAATTAGAGTAATGCATTATTACCAAATAAAAGAGATGTTAAGCTCACATGAAAGGATATTTAGAGATACATAGTAATATAAGAATTTTGAAATAAAAAAAAATGAAAAAATGAGATAAATTACATGAAAAATTTGCATTTAAAAATATTATATACATTAAGTGTAAGATTCTTGATAGTCAATTAAGGCATTAATTAAAATATTGTTTAAAGCACATCAAAGCATTAAAAAGAAAAATATTTAGAAATATAATAAAGAATTTTTTAGTTGAAAAAAGCTAGGAGAGTTGAGTTCAATGATACAATATTTTGTGTCCATTGAAGCTCATTAGGAGTTATAGCTAATTACCAAAGTAAATAATTATAAATAATAAAAGAACTTTTTTTGCCTTATTTTATGCATCTCTACTTTTGCAATTCACAGTTACTTTAAAGGAGGTCTGCTAGAGATGAAACAAACATTGTTGAACTCATCTAGATGAATTGTCTCCATATAAAAAAATAATTTATTTATTTATATCTATTTTTAAAATTTTTGTATTTTTCAATGCTTTAATAGTCATATTGATTCATGATTGATTTGACCATTGAGCATATTACACTCAATCTCCTTAGCATATCAAAATGCAACTTTCTTGCAAAATTTATCTCTTAATTTTAAATTTTTATCTGACTTGATTACATTACTATGTAACTCTAAATTGCCTCTCGTGAGACCTGCACATCATTATGACTTAGCTAAATTATATTACATCACATTAACTGATTTCAATTTTAATATGTATTTCTTTAACTTAAAAACAATAATTAATTATTTCTTATCTTATTTAATATTGTATTTCATAGTAATTCTCAATAATGTTTGATTGAGATGAAATAAGCATTATTGAACTAGTTTTTATGTGGTATATCCAATTAAATATAACGTTTAAATTTTATAAAAACATTTGTATGGCTTAGGCATGTTTTATGTGGTATACCTTGCAATGCAACTTTACTATATAAATTATCTTTTTTTTCTTAAAAATGTTAATTTTTATTTTGTTATATTACTATGTAAATCTAAATTTCTTATTTTTTGTCCATACATGACCTTGATTTGGTTACAATACATTCTGTCAAATTATCTCATATAAGATTTATTTTATATTTACAAAATATTGTAAAACATGTTTTTTTTTATGTTTATTTTATTTGGTAATTCATAGCAATTCCAAACGAAGTTTGAGCAAGACATAACAATATATTGGACTCATCTTTATGACCTCTATCAAATTAAATATTGATTTTTATATTTTAAATATTTTTTCTTATGGTTTGTTATGTTTTATGAGACAATTTAATTCCTATCTTAATTGATCATCGAGAATATCACACTGAATCTTCTTATTATATTTGAATGCAATTTTCTAGTATGATATTATTAGATTTTTTTAAAATTTTTTCTTAAATTTTGTTTTATTACTATGTAATTCTAAATATGCTCTGATGGTACCTACATATCACTTAATTTTATGCTTATTTACTTAGGTACTTTTAAGTAAATCCAAATGAGTTCCAATAGAGAAGAAACGAATGTCATTAGACTCATATCAATGACCACTATCCAATTATAAATTTATTTTGTAGATTTTGAAATGTTTTATCTTGTATGATTTTAAAATGATTTATAGCCCTTTTTCTTCAATCTAATTTTATGATAGAAGATGTTATACTCAATCATCATTGTATCAGATAATGCACCTTTATATTGAAATTAATATCATTTATTCAAATTTTTTGCTTTGATTTGCTTATCTTGCAAAAAATCTCTAATTTTTCTCTCCTAATAACATTACAATATTTTGATTTTATAATATTTCATTACATTTATTAATCTTATTTAAGTCTTATTAAATATTTATTTAATGATGAAGCAAAAACTTATTATTTATGCCTTTTTACAGTGTAATTCACTACAATTCCTAATATGGTTTATTCGAGATAAAATAAATGTTATTTTATTTTATTGGACTGAACTTCAAAAACTTGAAACTCATTTTTTGATTTTTTAGATATATTATTTTGTAATTTTTTTAGATTTTCTTAAAAGACATATCTATTTGTACCTAATTTAATGCTCAAGGATGCTACTATATGTCTACTCTATATCAAGAAAAACAACTTTCTATTATAATTTATCTCACTTTCCTCACATTTTTTTTATTCCATTATATTGTTAATTAGCTTTAAACCTCCTCTGCTGTGACCTTTACATCATTTTAATTTGCTTATAATACATTACTTAAATATATTGTATTTGTTATTTTTAATATTTTATTTTTGAGGGTTTTAATACTTTTTGTGTAACATATCAATTCAATTAGGATTTCATGATTGAGGATGTTACACTAAATCTTTTTTATATCTTGGAATGCAAAATTTCCCATACAATTTATCTTATTTCTTTTTTTTGTTTGCTTTGTTTAGGTTATACTACTACGAAACACTACTCCTATAACTTGAACATTACATCACTTTCTTTTTGCTATATTATAGTACTTTAATTTATTACATTTTAGTTTTAATTTATATTTATATTATATTAGGATTATAATTTATTTTTATTTGTACTTATTTATTTTGGTAATTTTAAATAATTACAAATGATTTGGATATATTATATTTCTTTAATTTATCTCAGTTTATATTTAGCAATTATTTAATAAAAAAATTAAAAAAAATAATTTATTTTTTTATGCTTACCTAGTATGATAATTGATTATAATACCAAATAAGATCTGATGTGAAAGAAATAAATGTTATTAGTCTAGTATTAATAGGATCTACCAAATTAAATAATTATTCTTACATTCATTAATATTTTATTTTCTATTTTTTGTATATTTTTTGAATTTTGTTTATTTATATCATAATTTACTATTGATGATATGTTATACATGATCTCCTCAATATCTTGTAATAAAATTTTATCATATATTTTATTTTAATATTTTAGTATTTTTACTTTATTTTGTTATATTATGGTGTAGCTCAATCTCCTCTCATGAAATGTTTACATTTCTTTGATTTTTTATACCTAATTACCAAAATTATTCTTCTCTTTAGAATATTTTTAAAAAATTTTCTTGATATAAAAACAATACTTATTATTTATGCTTATCTAGTCTTATAACTCAGTAATTCCAAACAATGCCTGATTAAATAAAAAAATATCATTGGACTTGATAAATGTTACCTAATTAAATATTTTTTTTATTTTTTTATAAATTATTTTTTTTGTAGTGTTTCACTATTGTTTATAACAAATTTTTATTCATACATGATTTATAATTGAGGATGTTATACTTGATCTCATTTGTATTTTTTAATGTGACTTTTGATACAATTTATCTCCACCTTCCAAATTTTTTTCTTTGATTTGGCTAGATTACAATGCAACAATAAATATACTCTTATGTGACATTAACATCACCTCAATTTTATTAGATTATATTACATCAATTTTTCTCATTTTAGATTTAGAATTTATGCACTAAATAATAGAAAAAAATTTATTATTATCTATGCTCATTTACTTTTTAATTCGTAATGCTTCTAAATGAGGGCTAATAAAGACATCAAATTTCATTAGCTTCACTTTTATGGCCTGTATCAAAATAATAATTTGCTATTATTTTTTTAATTACCTTGTAATTGATATTAAATATCATTAGACTTGTCTCAATGAGTTCTAAATAATTAAAAATTAATTTAAAATTTTTTAAGATATTATTTTCTATTATTTTTTCATGTTTTATGTTATTCATTTTATTATTACTTTTTTAAATGATTGAGGATGGTACTTTAGATCTCCTAAATATCTTATAGTGTAACATTCTTGTATAATTTATCTCACATTCTTAAATTTTTTTTGCTTTGATTTAATTATATTATTATTTAACTCTAAATCCCTACCATTATCACAATTATATCATTTTGATGTGGTAGTGCTACATTGCTTCAATTAAACAAATATATGCATTTTTAATATTTTAATTTCTAGGTATTTTCCATTTTGTGTAGTACATTTTAATTCAAACCAAATTAGTTGATCGATGATGTTACACTCAATTTTATTAGAACATTGGAATGTAAGTTTCTTGTGAAAGTTTTCTCTTTTCGTCAAATTGTTTTCTTTTGATTTGATTATATTACTTTGAAACTGTAATTCTCTTCTTAGGTTATCTTTTAGCAGTATCATATATTATATTTCTTAAATTTATCATATTTTAGTTTTAAAATACTTTCACATAGCATTAATATAATAATTTATTTTATAAGTGGAAATTTTGTTTGTAATTCATAATTATTCCGTAAGTGGTAAAATCGAGATTAAATAATCGTTATTGGACTATACTTGATGAGCTCTGTTCAATTAATATGTATTTTTAAAGTTTTAAATATTTTTATTATCTACGACTTCTACACATTTTATTATTTATATTGATTTGTTTCTCATTTGATTATTGAGGAAGATACTCTAGATCTTTCTAGTATCACTGAATGCTACCTTCTCATACAATTTCTCGTATGTTTAATTACTTTTGTGATTTTGTTATATTACATTGTAACTCTTAATCTACTCTCGTGTGAACTATACATCAATTTGAAAAGTTTTTCTTAATTTAATTATATTATTGTCTAACTCTAAGTCTCTTCTTATGTGATGTTTACATTGCTTTGAGTTTTTATCTCTAATTCTTAAATATAATTCATTTAGCCATTTTTATATGTAAATAATATTAAAATAATAAATTTCTCTTATTTACACATATGAAGTTTTGTAATACATTATAGTTCCAAATGTGGTCTAATCAAGAAGAAACAACGATAGTTTGACTTATCTTGATAACCTCTTCACAATTAAATATTATTTTTTTAATATATGTTTTTTTAGTGTTCTTGAAGTCTTTATGAGACATTTTCATTCGTACTTGATTTCATTATTAAGGATGCCAAGCTCGATCTCTTTTGTGTTTTGGAATGCAACTTTCTAGTACAAGTTATCTCCTCTTTAAATTTTTTTGCTTTGATTTAGTTATAATACTATGTTAGCTTAAATGTCCTCTTGGGTGACCATTACATCGTATTAACTTTGTTGGATTATATTTCTTCAATTTATCTCATTTCACCTCTAATATATACTTACTTAACATGAAAATAAGAATTTATTTTTATTTATTCGTATTAACTTTTGTGATTCATGGCAACTTAAAATAATGTCTGATTAAGATGAAACAAATGTCCTTTGACTCATCTTGACATGCTCCATCAATTTAAATATTCGTTTTTTTTTAAAAACCTTTTATAGGTTTGATATCTTTTCTGAGTCATTCAAGGATGTACCTTATTTATCTTAGTTCTTAATTTTTCATTCAATTTTATGACTTTGCTACTATAATATCCAAAGATTTGGCAAGAAAACATTGTTAAAGTTTATAACTTTTTTACATTTAACATATTTTTATATAATATTAAAAAAAAATTATTATTATTTATGTCTACTTACTTTGCTAATTTACAATAATTTCGAATTAGGATTGATCGTGAGGACTCATTTTGATTACTTTGTCATATTAAATAGTCATTTCTATATTTTAAAATGTTTTATTTTTTAATATTTTGACAAGCTTTACATGATATTTTAATTAGTACTTTATTTGAAGATTGAAAGGTTAAATTCAATCCTTTTAGTGTCCAAGAATGTAAATTTCTCACATTATATATCACATTTCTTCAAATTTTTCTTATTAATTTTCTTATACTATTATATAACTCTAGATATTTTCTTGGGTTACCTCTATCACTTTGAAACAAATTTCATTTGACTCTTCTTAATGGCCACAATCTCAATAAAAATTTAGCTTTTATAATTTATGAAATTTTTTCTTCTATGGTTTTCCAAACTTTTTGAGCCTTTTTATTCCCACATTAATTCATAATAAAGAATATTATGCTCAATCTCTGAAGTATCTTAGAA
Organism: Vanilla planifolia; assembly: GCA_023846275.1. NCBI lineage: Eukaryota > Viridiplantae > Streptophyta > Magnoliopsida > Asparagales > Orchidaceae > Vanilla > Vanilla planifolia. The sequence continues at coordinate 383,112 of JAIUJO010000290.1, forward strand.
TACAAATTAAATTTATAATTAATCACTTTTTTAAAAATATTTTGCTTTCTTTTTGTTATATTCAATGGAAACTAAAATTCTCCTCTCATGAAACCTTTACATCACATTAATTTTGTTATATTATCTTGCTTCAGCTTATCCAACTTAAGAAAATTTCTATACAGTTACTTTATATTGAAATAATAATTTATTATTAATTCTTGCTTATTTTATTTGATAATTAGTAGTAGTTCTTATTGATTTTTGATTCAAACAAAACAAACATTTTTGGACTCATCAGGATGAGTTCTTTACAATTAAAAACTTATTTTCAAACTTTTAAATATACTATTTTCTTGTTTTTTCAACACTCTTTTTGAGCAATTTTGATTCGTTCTTGATTTGATGGTTGACAAAGTTACTAGATCTCTTCAATATTTTGGAATTTCACTTTCAAACATAGTTTATCTGACATTGTTCAAATTTTTGGATTTAATTTGGTTATATTACTTTTTAAATCTAATTCTCTTCTATGGTGAGCTTTACATCACTTTAATTTTGTTGTACTATTTTTTTTAATTTATTGATTTTTTATTATTTTAATAATCTAATTTACATGATTTTTTGAACTCATATTTCAATTATGATTTGATGATCGAAGATGTTTTAATTCATCTTCTTAGTTTCTTCAGATGAAAAATGTTTGGTACAATTTGTGTCTTTTCTTCAAAATTATTACTTTGACTTCTATGTATTACTATGAAACTTTAATTCTCCTCTTGTGTTAGTTTTGCATCACATTCATTTGGATATATGGTATTGCTTCAATTTATCTCATTTAAGCTTTAATATACATTTACATTATATTAAAATAATAATTTACTTTTATTTATGCATATTTACTTTAGTAAATCACAGAAATTATAAATGAGGTCTGATCGAGACAAAACTATTATCATTGGATTTGTCTTGATGATCTATATCCAATTAAACATTAACTTTTAAAGTTCTAAACATTATTTTTGATTAATACATATTTTAACTATGGAGGATGCTACTTTATATCTCTTTTGTACCTTAAAATGCTACTTTTCTAATATAATTTCATATTTATTAAAATGTTTTAGTTTTATTTGGTCATATTATTAAGTTATTTTAAATATCATGTAACCTTTATCACATTGATTTCTCTTTATTATATTGTTCAATATGTTTTAGCTTTAATATATATTTATTTAAAATTAAAATAATAGTTTTCCTTTATTTATTCTTGTTTAGTTTGATAACTTATAGTAATTTTAATTGAGGACCAATCTAGATAAAAAAATATTATTGGAGACATCTTGACTAGCATCATCAACATAAATATTTATTTATTTATATTTTTTTGATATTTTATTTTTAAATATTTTTGCACCTTTTATGAGTCATTTGACTCGTGCCTGATTGAATGGTCAATGATATTAACCTCGATATCCACAGTATCCGCAATGAAATATAATAGTACCATTTGGCAAATTATGTTATTTTTCTTCTTTAATTTAGTTACATTATTATGTAACTAGTCATTTAGATTCTTTCATGATTAAATTTTTGAGATTATTGTGCTTGATCTCCTTAGCATCCTAAAGCACAACTTTTTTGCATAATTTATCTAATTTCTTAATATTTTTGCTTTAATTTGGTTATATTATTGTGAAACTCTAAATATCTTCTAATGTGACCTTTAAATTAATTTAAATTTTCTATTATATTTGTTTAATTTATCACAATTTTTGTTTAATATGTATTTATTTAATATTAAGATAATATGTTTTATTATCTATGCTTTTATTATTATAATACTTAGAAATTTGAAATGATGTCTAATCAAGACAAAACAAACTTCATTTGACTTGTCTTAATGAGGTTTATTAAATTAATATTCATTTTTTAATATTTTTAAATATTTTCATTTTCAAAAGTTTTTGGTACTCTTTAAGTCAAAATTTTATTCGTACCTCATTTGATGACCAATGATGCTAGAATAGATCACCTTTGTATCTTGTAATGCAACTTTACCACATAATTTATCTTATTTATTTAAAGTTTTCACTTTGATTTGTTTATTTTACTACAATACTCTAGTCATCTTCTTGTGCCTCATTTACGTTGCTTTGATTTGTTTATATTACATTGGTTCAATTTATATCTTTTTTCCTTTAATAGATAGTTGTTTTACATAAAAATAAAAGCATGTTATTGTTAATATTTATTAATTTTGAAAATTCATCATATTTCCATACAAGATATAATGGATAGGAAACAAATGTCATTAGAGTATTTCAGTACCTATCTTATTTGATGATCGAGGATGTTGTCGTCAATGTATTTTTTGCTTATAGCATATTACTTTAATTTTTATCATTTCAACTTTAACAAATATTTAATATTAAAATTAAAGTTATTTTTATTTGACCTTATTTATTTTAGTATTTCATAAAAGTTCTAAATGAGGTTTGATTGAGACAACAAATGCCATTGACCTCATCTCAATGAGATTTGTTTAATGAATATTTATTTTCATATTTTTTAAATATTTTATTTTTGGAGGATTTGTTGAGTTTTTTGGGATATTTCAATCATGGCTAATTTAATAATCGGTGATATTTCACTTTATCCACATGTTATATTGCAACATAGCTTTAATGAATAAATTATCTCATTTCTTTAAATATTTTTCTTTCAATTGGTTATATTATTATGTAACTCTAAATCTCTTATCATGTTGAGATTGCATTGCTTTAATTTTGGTTATATTATATTGTTTCAATTTATTTGATTTATATATATATTTGTTAAATTTTATGATTAGTTATTATTAATTTTTTTACTCATTTATTTGTTAATTAGAAATAATTTTGAATAAGTTTTGATTTAAATTAAATTAATAATGGTTGACTCATCTCAATATGCTTTATCCAATTAAAATTCTTTCTATAATTATAAACATATTATTTTGCAAGGTTTGCAAGCACTTTTCAATTATATCTTCATCTTGAAATTTAATGATTGTTATACATTGAAGATCTACTTATTGGTTATATTTCTATGTAACCCTATTTATAACATTTTTTTATAGAAAGTTACATTCTAAGATTGCCAATATTAGACCTCTTTCCTAATAATTAATGAAGTATAATGAGCATATATCAAAGTTATATTTTAATGAAACTCTATAAAATTGCTTATTGAGTTAGATAATGAATGCTAGGAGGTGTTTAATGACATTTGTTCATCATTATTAGAAGATGTCTTAAATTTTTATAAATTTGTGAAAGTAAACAAACATTAAAATATTAAACTATTTGTTTAATAATAATTAAATTATTATTAAAGTTAAAATAAGATAAATTGATGCAAAGTAATATAATAAAATGAACATAATGTAATGGTGACAAGGTAGAAGACTTATAGTTAAATCGTTATATAACATAATAAAAAGAAATCATTTGAAGATAATAAGATAAATAATCTGAGAAATTTACTTCCCAATATATCTAAGGAGATTGAGTATAACATCCTTTATTTTCCAAATCAAATATGAATCAAATTATCTAATAAATAGTACCAAACCTTGTGAAGAAAATATGTACAAATATAAAAATGGAAATTTAATTAGTTAAAGCTCCTAGGATCGAGTTGAAGATTATATTGAATTATAAAAGTAAAAAAAGCATAAATAATAATATTTAAAAAAACAATAAGTAAATATTAATGTCAAATTATGAAAAATTAAATAATATTGTATAACAAAATCTAAGCTATGTAAATTCCACCCAAGAGAAGAATTTTGTCTTCAATTTAATGTCATCAAATGAAAACAAAAGATTGAAAAAATGCAATAACTTTTATGAGAAAACTACATTCCAAGATACAAGAGAGACTGATTTTATGAAACTTGATTTTTCAAATTAGTTACAAATATAATTGATAATTAAAGAGTGCCAACATCTTATAAAATAAAATATTTAATATCATAAGAAAAATAATAAGATAAAGCTTGTTGAGATTATTCTAACAATGTTAGTTTCATCTTGATTTGATCTGGTTAGAATTTAATATGAATAAACAAAAAACAAAGAGTAATTAACATTTTATTTTTAAGTAAAAATGTATTCATGTTAACATAATATAACTTGAATTAATATAATTTAGCCAAATCAAATGGATGTAAATGTCACACGACTGGCTATTTAGGGTTACATAGAAATTTGATAAAATTATAGAAACAAATTTCGAAAAATGAGATAAATTATAAGGAGAAGTTGTATTTTGAGATACCTAGGAAATCTCGTATAATATTTTGAACTCCCAAAACAAACAGAAATGAAACTTTTTCCTAAAACTGGCAAAAATCTTAGTAAATAAAATATTTAAAATTAAAAATTTGAATACTTAATTAGATAAGGTTTATCATATTACAAAGAATTATTGATGTAAATGAAATATCAAATAATAAATTATTCATTTAATAGTAAGTAAATTTACATTAAAGTTGATGCAAGATGAATCTAAGTAATTTAAGATTATGAAATCAAATACATTTCAGAGTCACATAAGAATTGATTTAGAGTTAAATATTAAAAAATCATGTATGAACAAAAAATGACACAAAACATTCAAAAATTTAAAAAAAATTTTTTTAAAAAAACTAAAAAATTCAAATTTTATTAGATATGGCTCATCAAAAAGTGCATAACAATTGTTTTATCTCAATAAGACCTCCTTAGGACTTCTACAAATTAGTATATTAAATATACATAAATAATAATAATTTATTTTAATGTTAATTAAATATATATTAAAACTAAAATTTGATAAATTGAATCAATACAACATAAATAAATCAAAGCAATGTAATGGTCACAAGAGAGGACTATTATCCTTTCATAATAATACGTCCAAATCAAAGTGAATATGATGCAGATTAGGTGTAACATGCCAGATAGTCAAATCAGGTATGAGTCAAAATATCTCATAAAATATTCCATAACCTTAGAAAATAAAATTTTTAAAAATACAAAATTTAATATTTAATTAGATATAGCCAATGAAGACAAGCCTAACAATATTTATTTCATCTACATTAGACATCATTCAAAGTTTCAGTAAATTATTAAAATAAATGTGCATAAATAATTAATAATATAATAAAATCCACAAGGAGTAAAGGTCACATTGAAAAGAGCTATTGTTACATTATGTATAACAAAATCAAAGTAAAATCTTTGAATAAATGACATAAATTTGATAGAAAAGTTTCTTTCCAAAATATTAAGGAGATTGAGTGTAATAGCTTGAATCATTTAATGAGGTATGAATCAAATATAAAAATAAAATAATAAGTATTTAATCGAATAGTGCTCATTGAAATGAGTCTAACAAATTCCACTTTCCCAACATAAGACCTCTACTTAAAAAACAATAAGTGTAAATAATAATTAATTAATTTTTTAATATTAAATAAACTTATTTTAAACCTTAAATGAGATAAATTAAAGCAAGTAATATAACCAAATTAAGTTATTATATAAGTCACACATGGGAGATTTAGAGTAACATAGGAATATAACAAATTCAAGGAGAAAAAACTAAAATAAATGAGACAAATTATACAAGAAATTTTAATTCCAAAATAGTAACAACATAGACAATAGCAACATATAATGTTAAATAAGATACAAATTGGTATGTATCATAAACCATACCAAATCCCTAAAAATAAAATATTTAAAAAATATAAAGATGAATATTTTGTTGGATGGAGATTTTTGACACAAGTCTAACCACATTTCTTAATTTACATCAAACCTCCTTTAGAATTAATATGAATTAAAAAATAATTAAACATAAATAAAAATAAATTATTATATCATTAAGTAAATATACACAAAAGTTCAAGTGATATAAATTGAAGTAATATAATAATAAAAAATCAAAATGATGTAAAGGTCGCAAGAGAGAAGTTTTAGAGGTAGATAATAATACAAAAAATTAATGCAAGAGATTCACAAAAATGAGATAAACTACACTAAAACATTGCATTAAAATATGTTAAGGAGTTTGGGCATAACATCTCCAACCAAAATTGAAGATGGAATAAAAAGGTCTCATAAACCAAGCAAAAACCTATGTCATAAAATAAATCAAAAATATAAAATTGAGCATTTAAATGAACAAACCTCATTTACGTGACATCAATGAAATATGCTTCTTCTCCATCAAAGTTGAAATAAGAAAATTGAAACCACATAATATAGCCAAATCAAGGTTGTGTATTGGTCATATGAGAAGAGAACTTGGTTAACCAAATAAAAAATGAGAAAGTTAAAGAAATAAAATAAATTATATGAGAAAGTTGCAATCTAACATACTAGTCAGATCTATGTAAAATCCTTAATCATTAAATCATGTTCAAATTAAAACATTACGTAAAGAGTGATAAATCCCAAGACAATTTTGAAATATATAAAAGTGAGCATTTAATTGGATGTAGCTCATAGAGGCAGGTCCAACAATGTTCACTTTATCTCCATCAGACCTCATTTTGAATAACTATGAATTACTAAACAAAATAATTATTAATAAAAATAAATTATTTCCTTTAATTCTAAGTCAATATGTACTAAACTTGGAATAAGATAATTGAATGAAATGTAATATTACTAAAAAAAAATTATAAAAGTCACATGAGACAAGATTTAGAGTAACAAAGTAATATAACCAATTCAAAACAAAACATTATAAGAAATGAGATAAATTATATGAGAAAATCGAATACCAACATAACAAAGAGATGCAGTGTAATATCCTCGTTATTGAAATCAAGTATAATTCATATTGTGTCGTACAGCATGCCAAACCATTATGAAATAAAATATATAAAAAATATAAAAATGAATATTTATTTTGATTGTTTTTAATAAGATGATTCCATTGATGTTTGCTTAATCTCCATTGAACCTCATCTAAAATTACAATAAATTCTCAAATCAATTAAACATGAATGATTAGAATTTATTATTTCAATATTGAGTAAACATATATTAAAGCTAAAACAAGATAAGTTGACTTAATGCAACATAATAAAATCAAAGCAATGTAAAGATCAAACTAAAAAAAATTTTGAGTTAAATAAACAACAAAAATAAAAGAAGAAAATTTATAGATATATGATAAGTTGTATGAAAAATTACATCATAAGATATTAAGGGGTTTGAGTATAACATCCTTAGATAATTGAAGTACAAATTGAAAAAGTCTCAAAAAAGTGTGCCAAATCCTTGCACAATTAAATATTGTGAATTACTAAAAATTAATGTTTAAATCAATAACGTTCATCGAGGCAAGACAAAAGACTTATGTTTCTTCACCATTAAATGTTGTTTGGAAATAACATGAGTTGCTAAAGTAAATAACATAAATAAAATATAATTTTTATTTTAATATTAAATAGATATATATTAAAGTGGAAATAAAATAATTTAAGGAATGTGATATAACAAAATAAAATTTTAAGCTGCCACACATGATAGATATTAGGATTTCAAACAAATACAAAAATATCAAAAGAAAAAAATTGAAAAAATAAAATAAATTATATTAAAATATTGGATTGAAAATATTAAGGGGATCAAGTGTAACATGCTTGATTGTCAAATGAGGTAAAAATTAAAATGTCTCATAAAATTTGATAAATCTTAGGAAGATAAAAATTTAAAAAAATATTGAAAATAATTGTTTAATTGGATTTAGATCCGTGAGATGAGTCAAATAATAGTAATTTTGCCTCCATCAAAATTCTTTTAGAATTATTTGAAATTAATAAAAAAATTACCATTACTAATAATTATTTTTTAATGTTAAGTAAATATCTTTCAAACCATAAAGGATTTATAAAGTTCATTAGAGAGGAGATTTAGAGTAATTTCGTAATATTACCAATTCATAGAAAGCAAGTATAACAAATGAGATAAATTGTAGGAACAAGTTGCATTCTAAGATAATAAAGAGTTAGTGTAACATCCTCAATTGTCAAATTAGAGCTTATTGAGATGATTATTTAATTTGATAGAGCCCACTAAGATGAGTGTAACAATATTTGTCATTCCTTTATTAGAACACATTTAGAATTACTATGAATTATCAAAGTAAATAAAAAAAAATAATATTTCATTATTATCTAAATGTAAAGTAAAGATATATTAAAGCTAAAAAATCATAAATAGAAGAAATATAATATAATGAAATAAAGTGATATAAATGTCATACAAGATAAGATTTAGAGTTATATAGTAATATAAAAATATTAAAGTAAAACATTTGAAGACATTAGTTGAATTATATTGGAAAATTACATTCCAAAACATGGAGGAGATCTAGTGTAACATCCTTGATCATAAAATCAAAAATGAATTGAAATATCATTAAATGAATGCCAAAATCCTATTAAATAAAGTAATTATAAAAATAAAAATTAATGATTAGATGGATAAAACTCATTGACATGGAGACAAACATCATATACTTCTCTATAAAGTCATATTAAGAATTTTTATGAATTGATAAAGTAAATAAATGAAATAATAAAAAACTATTATATTAATAATAAATATAGATATATTACAGTTGAAATAAGATAATTGAACTAACATAATATAACTAGATTAAAGTGATGTACAAGTCACATGTTGGAATAATTGGAGTTTTATAGTAATATAATAAAACTAAAGAATTAAAAAATAAAATAAATTATGTAGCAAACAAGCAATTGAAGATTTTGATTAATTGTGTGCAACATCCTCAAAAGACAAATCAGGCACCAATCAAAATGTCTCATAAAGGATGACAATGTCCAAGAAATTAAAATATTTGAAACGAGTCATAAACATGACTATTTAATTGGATAAAGTATGTCAAGATGAGTGCAACAATCTCATATCATCCCTATCAAACCTCATTTATAATACAATATTTTATCAAAGAAAATAACATAAATAATAATAAATTATTTTTTAATATTAAGTAATTATAAATTGAACCTAAAATGAGATAAATTGAAGCAATATAATATATCTAAATAAAGGTGTCTACATGCCAAACAAAAGAAGATTTAAAACAACATAGTAACATAACTAATTAAAACTGAAACATGATAAAAAAATAAGATAAATTATATGAGAGAGTTTCATTCTAATATATTAAAGAGATAGAGTTAAACATACTTGATTATTAATTCATGTACAAATCAAAATTTCTCATAAAGCAATCAAAACTATTTGAAAATAAATATTTAAAAATAAATAAAATAAAAGTTTAATTAGATAGAACTCATTGAAAATGAGTCATATGATGCTTGTTTCATCTCTATCAAACCTCATTTCAAATTATTATGAGATTTCAAATTAACTAAATATAAAAAATAATAAATTATTATTTTAATAATAAGTAAATATATACTAAAACTAAAATGAGATAACTTGAAGCAATGTAATATAGTAAAATAAAAGCTATATAAAAGTCACAGATTTAGTGTTATATTATATTATAAAAATATTAAAGCAATAAGTTTGAAGAAATAAGGCAATTTGTGTTAAAAACTTGAATTCTAAGATATTAAGAAATCAAGTGTAACTTTCTTGATCAAAATATCAATTACCATTAGAATTTCCTCATAAGATAAGGCCAAATAATTTTCCAAATAAAATTTACAAAAAATATAAAAATTAATATGTTATTGGATAATACTCAGTATGATAAGACTAATGATGTAAATTTTGCCTCCATTAAACCATGTTTAGAAATATCATTAAAATAAATTAAGATAAGTAATAATAAAATGGTACTTTAATATTAAGTAAATATATATTAAAGTTGAAATAAGATAATTGAAATAATGTAAAATAACTAAATCAAAGTATTATATCAATCGCATGGGAGGAGAAATAGTATCATAGCAATATAAACAAATGAACGCAAAATATTTCAAAAAATGAGATAAATTATATGATAAAGATGCACTCTAACATGCTATGGAGAATGTGGAGAGCACCCTAATCATGAAATCAGGTATGTTTTGAAAAGCCACAAAAAGCATGTCAAAACATGAAAAAATTAAATATATTAAAATATAAAATTAAATATTTAATTGCATAGAGCTTGTTGAGATGTGTCCAATCTTGTTTGTTTTGTCTTCATGAAACCTTGTATGAAATTGCTGCAAATACAAAAGAAAGTAAACTTAAATGATAATAAATTATTTTTTTCATATTTAGTTAATATATCATAATACAAAAATAAGATAAACTGAGAAAATGTAATACAACCAAAGCAAAGCGATGTTGAGCTCACATCATCAGAGAATTAGAATTTTATAGTAATTTAAACAAATGAGAGCCAAAAATTTAAAAAGATGAAATAAATTGTATGAAAAAGTTATCTTCTATGATACTAAGGAAATTGAGGGTAATATTCTCCATTATCATATAAGGTATGATTTAAATATCTCATTAAGCATGCCAAACCCCTTTAAAAAAATTTAAAAATATAAATATAAATACTCGGTTGGTAATGCTCCTTGAGATGAGTCCAACATTTTTTGTTTTGTCTTCAGTAAACCTCATCTAGAATTATTATGAGTTACCAAAGTAATGAAATAGAAATAATAATAAATTGTTATTATTATATTAATTGAATATACATTGAAACTAAAGTAAGGTAAATTTCAATAATATAAAGGTTACATGAGAGAAGACTTAGAGTTACATAATAATAAAAAAAACTAAACATTTTAAGAAATATAATAAATTATAATAGGAAATTGCACTAAAAAAGTCTCAAAAAGCATGCAAAAATTCTTATATGTAAAATATTAAAAATATAAAAATGAATATTTAAATTAATAACGCTCGTTGAGGTGAGACCCATTTCGTATGTTTCTTCTCCATCAAAACCCGTTTGGAAATACTATGAATTACTTAAGTAAATATTAAAAAATAATACATTTCTATTTTTAATATTAAGTTGGAGTATATTAAAGATGAAATACGTTAACTAAAGCATTGTAATGTCAAAATCAAAGTGATGTATAGGTTACTTAAGAGGAAAATTAAGGTTTCTTTATAATATAACACATCAAAAATGAAATGTTTGAAAAATGAAAATAAATTTTATAAAAAAGATAAATTCCAAGATACTAAAGGGATCAATTATAACATACAAAATTATTAAGTTATGTATGAATCAAAATGTGTTTTAATGACTGACATATCCCTAGAAAGTGAAACATTTGAAAATACAAATAGTTTTATATAATCAAATAAACCTCATTAAGATGAGTCCAATAACGTTCATTTCATTTCCACAAATCCATATTTAGAATACGATAAATTACTAAGGAATATAAGATTAAATAAAAAATATGTTTTAATATTAAATAGAAATATGCTAAACCTAAAATGAGATAAATTGAAGCAACACAATTTGACCAAATCATGACATTTTAATGGTCACACAATAGGGATTTAGAGAAACATAAAAATATAGTTAATTTAAAGCAAATAATTGCAAGAAATGAAATAAATTTTAAGATATAGTTGTATTCTAAGATACTAAGAAGATTGATTCTAAATTTCTCGATTTTCAAATTAAGTATGAGTCTAATTGTCTCACAATGAATGATAAACCTTTAGAAAGTAAAATATTTAAAAAATATTAAAAAATATTAAAAAATAATTTAATTAGATAGAAGTCATGTAGATAATTTAAAAATTTTATGTTTCATTTTCATCTATCCTATTATGAAATTAATATAAATCATCAAGTAAATTAAACATAAATAATGATGAATTATTTCTTTAAAATTAAATAAATATATGTTAAACTTGAAACAAGATAAATAAAAGCATTATAATGGTCACATAAGAGATGATTTCGAGTTACATTGCAATATAAAAAAGTCATAACAAAAACTTTGAAGAAATCTGATAAATTATATGAGAAAATTACTTTCATAGATGTTAAAAAGATCGAGTACACCCACAATTGCAAAGTAAATAAAAAATAAAAATATCTCATAACATATGTAATAACCTACTAAATAAAATAACTAATAATGTTAACATAAACATTTAAATCGATAAGGCTTCATTTAGACAAGTTCCAAGATATGAAGGAGTTTAAGTGTAACATACTCATTCGTCATATCATCTATGAATAAAAATGCCTTATAAAACAGCTAAAATTTGGAAAATAAAATATTTAAAATTATAAGAAAGGATATTTTATTGGAAATATCTTGTTAGGATAAGTTTGAGCACTTTTATTTCACCTTTATTGAACATTGTCACGAATTACTATGAATTTCTATAGTAAAGATGTGTAAATAATAATAAATTTATATTTTAATATTAAGTAAATATATGTTAAAGCTCAAATATAATAAATTGAATCTATGTAATCTAACCAAAATAAAGTGATATAAATGTTACAAAAGAGGAGAATTAGAGTTTTATTGTAATATTATAAAATTAAATTGAAGAATATCAAGTAATAGAATAAATTGTATAGAACTTCATATACCAACAAACAAAAGAGAATTAGCATAATATCTCCTATTACCAAATAAAGTATAACTCCAAATGTCTATTAATTATTGCCAAAACAAAAGAAAAAAATAAAAAATATAAAAATACATAGTTAATTGGATATAGCCCAACGAGATAAGTAGAACCACTTTTGTTACATTTTAATTGGACCTTGTATAGAATTATTACAAATTACCTAATTAAATAAGCTAAAAAATAATAAATTATTTTTTAGTATTAAGAAAATATATATTAATGATTAAATGAGATAAATTGTTGCAATATGATATAACAAATTGAAAATGTTGTAATTGTCACATAGGAAGAGAATTTGAGTTTCATTGCAGTATGACTAAATCAAAGAAAAATATTTAAATAAATGGGATAAATTGTACAATAATATTGCATTCAATAACAATAAGAATAGCAAATGTAATATCCTGACTTATCAAATCAAAAATGAATCAAAATGTCTCACAAAATATTCCTCAACGAAAATAAAATATTTTAAAATACATTAATGTATAACTAGATTGAGCTTTTTACAATGAGTCCAACTATGTTTGTTTCATGTTAATCCAAACTCAATTGGAATTATTAAAAACTACAAAAGTAAAAAGGCATAAACAACAAAAATTTTACTATAAAAAGGCATAAACAACAAAAATTTTACTTTAATATTAGTGCTTAATTAAAAATAAATTAAAGCAATGTAATATAACAAAATCAAAACAATATAAATATCACACAAGAGGATGTTTAGAGTTAGAAAGTAATATAATAAAATCATAGTAAAAAGTTTGTACAAATAAGGTAAATTATATTCAAAATTTGTATTCCGAGATACTAAGAAGGTCGACTGTAACTTCCTTGATCATCAAATTTGCTAAAAATTATAATAACTTTTAAAGCATGCAAAAACCCTAGAAAATATAATATTTAAAAATGTAAGAAAACTTAATAAAAAGGATCTTGTAAAAACAAGTATAATAAATTTCTTTCCTCTCGATTAGATTTAATTTCTAATTAATACAAATTATCGAAACAAATAAAAATTAATGGTGAAAGCTTTTATTATTTTTTTATTAATTAAATATACATATTTATGATGGAAAGATATAAATTAAAGTAATATAATAAAAAAAACAAAAGTGAAAATTGAATAAATTAGAAAAATCATATGACAAAGTTGTATTCCAAGATATAAAAGACAGAGATCCACATCCTTGATCGTCAAATCAAACAAGAATCAAATTTTCTCATAGTTTAAGGATATAACTTGAACGAATAAAATATTTCTTAAAAAAAGAATATTAAACTGGATAGAGGTCATCTAGATGAGTCAAATGATGTTTTTTGTCTTGATCAAACAAAATTTACTATTACTATGTATCCAAAATTTAAATAAGCATAATTAATAATTGAATATTATTTTTGTATTAACAAAATATGTCATAAAGTTTAAATGAGATAAATTAAAATAATGTAATATGACCAAATCAAAGCAATGTAAAGGTCACATAGTGATTTAGAGTTAATAAAAATTTAGCTAAATCAAAATAAAAATTTAAAGAAATGATATAAATTAAATATAAAAGTTGCAATTCAAGATACTAAGGTTATTGTTTGTAACAAAATTTATTATGATTTCATGTATGAAATAAAATATCTTATAAAACATGCAAAAATGTTAGAAAATAAATGACTTGAAAATAAGAAAATTTATTTTTTGCTAGAAAGAGCTTATTGATAAATCCAGTGACCCATGTTTCATCTCGAATGGACCTAATTTTGAATTATATTATGAATTCCAAAATGAAATAACAATTAAAGATAAATAATTTTTAGGTTAAATAAATATATATTGAATTTGAAATGAGATAAACTGATGCAATATTAAAAAAACAAATCAAAGTGATGTAGAGGTCACTTGAGAGAATATTTTGTGTTACATAGTACTATAACAAAATAAAAGCTAAACATTTGAAGAAATGAGATAAATTGAGTAGGAATGTTGCATCGCTTGCTACTAAGGACATTGAGTGTAGCTTCATTAATCACTAAATTATTTAGAACATTAAATGTCTAACAAAGCATCTCAAAACTCTAAAAAGTAAAACATTTAGATGTAGAAATGACTATTTAATTAGAACATACTAAATTGTGAAAACATTTTTTTATAGAATGTGTGCAAATATTGGATAATAAAAAATTTAAAAATTTAACAATAAATATTTAATGCGATAGTGCATGTTGAAACGAGTCCAATGACATGTTTCTCATCTCTATTTATCTCCAATTAGAATTATTATGATCTATCAAACGAAACAAATTCTTAAATAATTATCAATTTTTATTTCAATATTAATTAAGTATATATTAAAGATGAAATGGGATAAATTAAAGCAATATAACCTAACAAATAAGAACAATGCAAAGGTTTCACATAGAAGATTTAGTGTTTCACAAGAATATAATTAAATCAAAGCAATAACTTGAAAATAAAAATTTCATTTAAAAGTCTCATTCAAAGTTACTAAGGGCATTGAGTATAATATCATCTATATTTAAATGAGACACTAGTAAAAATATCTCACAAAGAATAATAAAAAAATCAAAGAAAACTAAATATTGAAAAATATAAAAAAAAATTTAATTGGATAGTGCTTATCAAGGTGAGTACAATAAAGTTTGTTCCACCTTGATCGATCCTCATTCAAATTACCATGAATTATAAATTTAAGTAAGCATGAATAATAATAAATTATTATTTTAATAAAAAATAATATTAAAGAGCAAAAAAGAAAAAAATGAGGCAATATAAGACGACCAATTTATGGTAATGTAATAGTTACAGAAAGGGAGACTTAGAGCTATATAGTAATACGACAAAACAAACAAATTTTAGACAATGGTATACTTTTTTCAAGAATGTCATATTTCGGGATACAAAAGATATAGGCTGCAACATCCATCATATAACATCTACCAAATTGCTTGAAAATAATATATTTTAAAATATAAAAATATATTTTTAATTAGAGGGGGTGTATCAAAACGAGTTAACTACATTTGTTCCATCTCAATAAGACATGGTTTAGAATTATTTTAAATTCAAAATAAAATAATCATAAATAACGATAAATATTTTTTTATATCAAAAAAATATTTATTAAATCTAACTTGAGATAAATTAAAGTGATCTAAAAAAACAAATCAAAAGAATAAAAGGCACATGAAAAGAGATTTAAAATTTCATAGTAATACGACCAAATGAAAAAAATAATTAACAAAGGAAATTGTATTGGAATGTTGCTTTCTCATAAATCATGCAAAATCAAATGAAAAAATATTTAAAAATATGTAAAAAAAATAATTAGATAATGATCAATAAGGCAAGTCCAATGTAATGTGTATCATCTTGTTGAAACCCCATTTGCAATTACTATGAATTAAAAAAGTAAATAAGCATAAATAATAAAAAAAATTTAAATATTAAGTAAAAAAATATTAATACTAAAAAGAGATAAATGGAGGAAATGTAATATAAGAAAATTAGGAAAATGTAAATCTTTTAAGAGAGAATAATTAGTGTTTCTTTGGAAAACAACAAAATGAAATATAAAAGTTTGATTTAATAAGATAAATTATAATATTTTGTTGCATTTCAAGATAATTTAGAGATTGGGTGTAAGACTCTTGATAGTCAAATCAAGTGCAAAATAAAATAACATATAAAATAAGAAAAAAAATGAAAATAAAATACTTGGAAAAATTAATAAAATAATATTTATTGAGTAGTGCTCATCAAGATGAGTCCATTGATTATTTCATCTCAATTAGCCCATACTTAGAATTAATTTTAATTATAAATGTGCATAAGAATAGTTAACAAAATGGTATTCCTTTTTTACTAAGTAAATGAATATTAAAGATGAAATAAGATAAACTGATACAATATAATATAACCAAATCAAAATATTATAAATGTCACACAAAAGAATAATTTATGTTTCATAGAATAATATCAAAATTAAAGTAGAAAAATGAAAAAATATATAAAAAATATATGAGAAGGTACATTATAAGATAATAAGGAAATTGAGTATAATATCTTTGAATGTGAAATTATGTACGAATCAAAATGGCATGCAAAACATGTTAAAACTCTTGAATAGAAAGAATTTAAAAATATAAAATGGAATACATAATTTGATGGAGCTTATTAAGAGAAGTTTTATGGTATTCTTTTCATCTGAATCAATAGTCGTTTGGATCTATGTCAAATTAAAAAAGTAAAGTAGCATAAAAAAATTAAAATTTTAATTTGAAGTTAGCAAATTTTCAAGGTGGAATGAAATAATTTGAAGAAATGTAATGTGCCTAAATCAAAGTAATGTTTTACAATATATGAAAGGAGATTTAGAGTAACATTGTAATATATCCAAATCAAAGCAAAAACTTTGAAGAAATAAGATAAAATGTAAAAGAAAGTTGCATTATAAGATACTCAGGAGGTCGAGTATTACATCCTTGATAATGAAATTCAATATGATTCTTAATATCTTATAAATATTAACAAAACTTTGGAAAGCATTATATTTAAAATTATAAAATGAATATTTTATTTGATAGAGTTCATTAAGATTTATATAATGATATTTTCTTTAACTGGAATTGACCTCCTACTAAATTACTAAGAATAATGATAGTAATTATACATTAAAAATAAAAAAAATATATATTATTATTTTATTAAGTGAACATATATTGAAGATGAAATGAGAAAAATTAAATTAATGTATTATAATGAATTTAAAGTGTAAAATTTGATTAAGGGAGATAATTTTTTGGGAAACTCAAATTTTGAGACACTAGGGAGATCAAGTATACAATTCTCAAATATTAAATTAGGTATAAATCAAAATGACTCATAAAACATCGCATAACTTGTGAAAATAATATATTAAACAAACAATAAAATGAATATATAATTTGATAGAGCTTGGCGAGTAGAATCCACTAACGTTTATTTCTTTTTAATTAGAAAAGATTTTGAATTTCTTTTAGTTGCAAAATTAAATAAGTCTAAATAATATTAAATTATTATTTTTAATATAAATAAAATATTTCTTAAAACTAAAATATGATAAATTAAATTAATATAATACAACGAAATCGAAGTGAAGTAAAGGTCACATGGTAGGAGATTTAGAGGAACAAAGCAATATGACCAAATCATATTAAATAATTTAAGAATTGAGACAAAATAGATAAAAAAGTTGCATTCCAATGTTTTAAAAAGCTAAATGTAACATTATTAATTCATAAGTTTGGTATGACTTAAAATATCAAATGTGTAAAAATCCTTGAAACTAAAATATTCAATAAAACATAGATAAATTTCTAATATAATAGAGCTCATCAAAGAGAGATCAACAATACTTCTTTCATCTCAATTGAACTTTGCTTAGAAATACTACATTTTACCCAAACAGTTTATCATAAGTAAATATTATTTATTATAAAAATATTAACTAATGATATATTAAAGATAAATTGAGATAATTAAATTAAAGTAATCTAAACTAACAAAAGTGATGTAAAGGTTAATATACGTGAATCAGAATGAAAATTCGAAAAAAAAAATGTGAGAAATTGTCTTAGAAAGTTGCATTATAAGATACTAAAGAAGATTCAGGTAACATTCTTGATCATGAAAAAAGGAATTAATTAAAATGTCTCACAAAGCATGCTAAAACACAAAAAATAAAATATTTAAAAATATAAAAATAAATATTTAATTTGATATACATTGTAGATACAAGTCCAATTAGACATAAGGTTGCATAGTTTTATGACAAAATAAACACAAAAAATTTGAACAAATTAGATTAGTTATAAAGAAAAGATGGATTTGAAAAGTCTAGGGAGATCTTGTGTAATATCCTCATTTGTCAAATTTTCTACAAATCAAAATGCCAAAAAAGCCTACCAAAATACTAAAATAATATTCCAAAAATAAAAATACAAACATTTAGTTGAATAGGACATCTTGAGGTGAATACAACAATTTTTCATTTGTATTGATTGAATCACAATTCGAATTATGTTGAATTACGAAATTATTTAATCAAAAATAATATTTTTTTATTTTTTTAATCTAAGCTAGTATATATAAAATTATATAAAATAAAATAATGTAATATAACTAATTCAAATGTAACCCTATCACTAATGAAATCATTTATGAATAAAAATGTCTAGCAAAGCATGTAAAAATAATGATGATGAGACATTTAAAAATTACAAAATGGATATTTAAATGTATAGATCTTGTCCATAAGAGTCCAATAACCATTACTTATTCTCAGTGAAGCCTAATTTGATGTTACTCTTAATTACAAAACTAAATAAGCATAAATAATATTGAATTCTTATTTTAATTTGAAGTAAAAATATATTAAAACTACAATAAAATAAAACGAAGCAATGCATTATAACCAAATAAATGACAAAAGGATAAGTGGCAAGGTGTTTCTACACTTGAGAGGGTATGATGTGGGTCGATGTATGTTCTGGGGTCAATATAAGTTCATTGCTCAGTTTATGTGGGCATAGGTTAATGCTAATGACAAGTGGGTTGACATAATTCATGACACAGATGAGTGAGTGGTTGATGTAGTAATGAAGCAATTAGGATGTTGGCTAACTAAGTATAAAAATAACTATAAATTTAAATTTGTCATTATCATCAAAATTTGCATTAAAAGAAACTAGAATTATTACAACAGCATCATAGATTGGATTTTGAGTGTAATTATTTGTAAAATTGCTAGCTAACTTGCAAACAACTCAAAATAAAGTATAACTAGATGAACTAAATTGAATATAAAATTTGTTCAAGTTAAAAACTGAAGTGTAATAATAAACAGGGTTTGATTATAATCAACCCCCTAAAGCGAGTGATAACGGAAACAAGAAGGAAGTGTAATCTTTGTAGGATCTACAAGATGCTATTGCGACACCCTTTCTTGTCCTTTCTCTCTATTACTTGCAATTATGTCCTATCTCTATTTTGTCTCTTTTCTCTTTCCTTATTCTTATCTTTACCCTCTCTCTTGTCCATCTCTTTTAATCTCTTTTCTCTCTTTTCCTTTGTGCCCCTTCCTTCTTGAATATTCCCCTAACATCACATACTGCTTTTCTATTTCACTCTATCGACAAACTCTTTTCATCTTTTTTCGTTTTCATTTTCTCACTTTATCATGTTTCTTGATCTCTTCAATTATCTATCCTATGTCTTATATCTCTTTATAGCTCTCTTCACTTCCTATTATCTATTTATTTTTCTTCTTTCTATCTATCTCCTACACTCTACTATGAGGTCTTATCTCTTTTCATCTCCTACTCTTTATTGTTTAACCTATTTACCTAACACTCTTATTAAAATTCCTTATATTTCCTTACTTTCATTTCTCTCACTTCTTGCATATCAATCGTCCTTCTTTTTCTCTCATTATTCTACTACCCTTTTCCATCTACTTTTCCCCACATTATTTACTACAATATTTCTCTCTAATATTATCTCTCCTCTTTCTCTTCTTTCTTTATTTTGCCTTAGCTTTCTTATCCTCTTTTCACCCTTTTATCCATTTTTCCATCTCTTCTTTTGACTTCCCCCTTTTTCTTCCACCATCCCTAGTCCTCTTTGTCAATTAGACTTTTTTTACTTTCTTTTTCTCACCTCTTTCTCTTACTTATCTCGCATTTTTTCATTTATTCCTTTCTCCAAAATTAATTCATTACCTCTATGACACCCTTTTATAATACCTAATATCTAATACTCAATCATTATCTATGTAATTCATTCAAATTTCACTTTGCTAAAATTTAAAAAGTAGTATTTTAAAGAATTTTAAAATAAAAATATTAATAAATGGAATAAGAATTTTAACTAATTATTTTATCAAAATTAAGATATTTTTTAATTTCTGAAGCCTATTATATGTAGCTTGTTATATGGAATTAGTAATTTTTATTACAATAATTATTTTCATTAAGAAGAATAACTTAGCTATTTACAACATTTATTTTTATTATAAATACTATTGATAACATGAAATAAACAAATATAAATTAAATAATTATTAAATAATTAAATAATATTTATAGTAACATTTATTATTTTTATTATGTTATATTTGCTAATTATAAGATGTAGCTATAAAAATTAGTTTATAATTTATAGTTAGCAATCAATACGAAATAATTATTATATTACAACCAGTATAATATTATTCATAATTTTATTCATTTATTATTAAAAATCAATTACATTGCATTATTATCATTATTTTAATAATAATAACTAAAAATATAATTTACAATAAATAAAATAGAATATTAATGAACTTTAATTAATAATTTATAAAAATAATTAGAATTCATATAACAACAAAATAATAAGTAATATTTTCAAATATTTTGTAAATATTTGATTTATAAATGAATAATAAGTATTGTTTTTATAATATAAAAGCTGTTGATTGTATATTTTATTAATTATTAGTATCAATATAATGTTGTTCCTTTTATTTTTTGTCTTCTCTTTCTTCTAATTCCATGTCATAAAGTATTTTATTTTTTTGTGTTCTACTAATTCTTTCTTCATTTCTTGCTCTATTCTTCTATTTCTATCATAAAATCTTCTTGATTTTCTCCCTAATCTCCTTTATGATTGATTCACATTCATGGTTTGCTGCAATTAATCATAATATTTTTTAAGGAATAGTATTACTTCTTTTAAGAATAACTTTCTTTTATGTTTTTAATTATTTTTTTATAAATTTTTAGTTAATAAGATTGAGTTTAGTACAATAGTTTTAATAATTTTGAAGAGTAAGATAACTTAAAACTTTTTAAGACATTTGAGTCCGATTTCATGACGACAACTACCATCAAGTCTTCTAATCCTGGTAATAGTTACTACAAAAAATTCGTAGTGATATAAAATTAATTATGTAATTTTTAAAAATAATTGATTCAAAGAAATTTAAAAAGATTTTATTGTTGTTAAGAAATTATAATTTTTGATTAATAATATTCATCAACATTATTATAATAATCATTAACGATAATAAAATAATGAATATTTAAGTGCAAAATTAATAAAAAATATAATTAAACTAGTTATCAAAAACTTATATCGCATATTTAATTTAATAGATAATTAGAGTAGTAAGAGCACTAATGAGAAATTTTATTTGTAATTATAATTAAAAAAAAATTTCTTAACAACTATCTAAATTAAGGAATAAATTATCATATTTATTATGAAAAGAATAGTCATCACTATATTGATACCTTTCATTTTTCTAATAATAAAATTTAAATATATTAATAGAAAAAAATAAGAATTATAATTATATTGATACCTTTCATTTTTTTTTCTAATAATTAAATTTTAATTTATCTTATACTAAGATAAGAATTAGTGATTGAATTGTGATTAATATATTTAAGAAAAAGTTGTAGGAATAATAATTTTTAATAATTTTCATGCATAATTTTAGTAAAAAGAATTTATTTTAGTATTATTTATTGTTTTTTATTTTAATTATCATACTGAACAATTATTTATATCAATAACTTGTAAGCATTCAAATCCTAAAGCCAAAATTAATTCTAACTATTTGTTATAAAAAATTATAATATTAATTAAAAATTAGAAAAATTAATTATTTTATAGTTGAATAACAAAAATAATTTGTTATGCTTATACTAAATATAAATAATTTAAATTGTTTCATAAATAGTAAAAATTATAAGTCATAATAATTCATCCCTTCGTTTAGTTTTTTTCCTTCACTTATAATGCTCTCACTCAATTTCTTTTTTTATTTAGTCTCATACCTACTCTCTTATCTCCCTTTTTTCCTACTTTCTCTATTTTATTCTCCCTCTCTTCGTTACCTTCTATTTATCATTTACTTCTCTCCTTATCCCCTCTATCCTTTAATGTTACCTTTAAATCACTATGATTTGGCTATTTTAGATTACTTCACTTCAACTTATTTTAGCTTTATCATACATTTTCTTAATATTAAAATAATAATTTATCATTATTTATATTTTTAAATATTTCATTTTTTTATTAATGTCTCTTGGTTTATAATGCATTTCTTGTTGATATATAAGGAAGTTTCACTAGATCTTCTTAATATCTTGAAATGTAACTTTCTTATATGCTTAATCTCTTTTTTCAAATTTTTTACTTTCACTTGGATATATTACTATGTAGCTAAAAACCTTTTCTCATGTGTTCTATGCATTGTATTGATTTGATTGCATTATATTGCTTCAATTTAACTCATTTTTAACTTTGATGAAAATTTACTCAATACTACATAGTTATTTATTATGATTTGTGCTCACATAGTTATATACATCTTAATGAGCTCTATCCAATTGAATTTTGAATTCTATATTTTTCAATAATTTTTTTGATTAACTTGGCTTGATTTATAACACATTCAAATTCTTATTTTTTTTTTATAAATATGGAAGTTACACACGATCTTCTTAGTATCTTGAAATGCAACTTTCTTATGTAATTCATCTTATTTCTTCAAAATTTTCACTTTCATTTGAATATATTACTATGTAGCTAAAACCTTCTTGTGTGATCTTTACGTTGTATTGAATTAGATCTTCCCAAGTTAAACATTCTAATTTATCAAATCATGTACAAATTAAATATTCAGTTAAAATATGCATAAAACATGATGATAAAACATTTAAAAAATACAAAATTGAATTTTTAATTCGATAGATCTCATTAAGATGAATCTAATTGTTTTTGTTTCATCTCAATAGAACCTTGTTTGGAATTACTATGAATTATAAATCAAAGTGAATAAATGCTAAATGAGAATAATTGAAGCAATCTAATTCACACAAAAAATGATATAAATATCACATGAGAGAAGATTTAGAGTTACATAGTAATATAGCAAAATCTTAGAAAACTAATTGTAAAAAATAGATTAATTGTAAGGGAAATATGTATTCTAAGATATTAACGAGATGGAGAGCAACACCTCAATTATCAAATAAGATACAAATCAAAATATCATAAAAAGAATGTAAAACTCCTTAAAACTAAAATATTTAAAAATATCGAAAAGAATATTTAGTTGGAAAGACCTTGTTTACATGGGTTGAATGATATTTTTTTTATCACAATCAAACCTCTTTGGGGATTATTGTGAATTAACAAAGAAAATAAGCACAATTAATAGTAAATATTTTTTTTAATGTTAAGTAAATTTATATTAAAGTTGTAATAAGAAAACTTAAAGTAATGCAACATTAGAGGAGTTTCAGATTTTCAAAGTATTTTAGCCAAATCAAGGGAAAAAAATAAAAAAATAAGATAACTTGTACGAGAAAGTTTTCATTCAAAATACTAAGAAGATCGAGTGTAATATTCTCGGTCAATAAATTATATACAAATCAAAATGTTTTATAAAGCATGCAAAAACTATAAAAAATAAATTTAAAATATAAAAAAGAATATTTTAATTTATTTGTCTTATTGAAATGACTCCAAAAATGTTTGTTATGTCTTGATCCTCTCGTTTTGAATTACGACAGATGACCAAAGTAAATGTGCCTAAAAATATATAAAGTATTATTTCAATATTAAGTAAATATATATTAAAGCTAAAATAGTATAAATTAAAACAATCTAACGTAACCAAATCAAAGCAATGTAAATAACACATGACAAGAGTTTAGAGTTACATAATAATATAACCATGTCAAATCAAAAACTTTAAAAAACAAAGATAAATTGAATAGTAAATGTGTAATCCATGATACTAAGGTGATCGAGTGGAAAATCCTCTATCATTAAATTTGGTCAAAAATGAAGCGGCTCACAAAAATTTGCAAAATCCTTAAAAAATAAAATATTTGAAATTGTAGAACTAATTAATTAAATGGATAAAAATAGTTGAGATAAGACCAATAGAATTACTATCATCATGACAAGACATGAGACGAAATTACTTTGTATTACCATGGTAATTAAACATAAATAATAACAAATTATTATTTTAATATAAAATAAATATATATTAAACTAGAATTGAGTTAAATTAATGTAATGTAGATAACTAATTAATGATAATGTAATGGTCACATCAAAAGACATCTAGAGTTACATAATAAATAAACAAATTAAGGCAAAACTTTGAAGAAATAAGATAAATTATATGTGAAAGTAGCAATTCTAATATACTAACAAGCTCAAGTGTAACAATAATGATCGAGAAATTAGTTGTGAATCAAATAATGTTGTGAAGCATTCTAAAACCTTAAAAAGTAAATATTTAGAAAATATGAAAATAAATACTCAGTTGCAAATAACTCATTAAGATGAGTCCATTTGTTTCACAATGAGTGAACCATGATTGTAATTGCAATGAATTACCAAATTAAATAAGCATAAATATTAAAAAATATTAAAAAAATATTAAACTTATATTAAGTAAATATAAATTAAACCTTAAAATGAGATTAATTGAGGTCATGTAACACAAAAAAATTAAACAGACTCAAAGTAAAACATGAGAAAAATTAGTTTTAAAAAATAACATAACAAAATGAAAGGGAAAAAATTTGAAGAAATGAGATATACTATACAAGAAAGTTGCATTTTGAGATTCTATAGAAATGGAGCGTAACATGCTCATATTTCAAATAAGGTACTACTGAGAAATCTTGTGAAATGAGGCAAAATCATTTAAAAAATTTAAAAAATATATAAATAATTTTTTAATTGGATAGATTTCATTTCCACAATAACTTTTCACTTTGATTTGGTTATAGTGCAAGGAAACACTAATTTTCCTCTTATGTGAACTTCACTTTGTTTTGATTTGATTATATTACATTGATATGATTCATCTAATGTCAACTTTAACATACATTACTTAATGCTTAATTTGGAAATTTGCATTACCGCAAATAAGGTATGATCCATGTAAAACAAATGTCATTGTACTCATCTAGATGATCTCCATCAAATTAAATATTTATTTCTATAATTTTAAATATTTTATTCTATAAAGTTTTGTTATGCTTTAGAAGATAATTAGATTTTTATTTATTTCACAAATAAAGATTTTACAATCAATATCCTTAGTATCATAGAATACAACTTTCTTATAAAATTTTTCTGATTTGCTTAAACTTTTTTGTATAATTTGGTCATATTACTATGTCACTCTAAATCACATTTCTTATGACATTTGCAACACTAATTTATTACATACATTAATTTATCATTTTTACCTTAAATATATATTTACTTACTATTAAAAGAAATATTTATTATTATTTATGCTAATTTAATTTAAAAATTTTTAGTAATTCCAAATAATGTCTGATCAAGGAAAAACAAATATCATGTATTCAATCCCAATGATTTTTACTTAAGTAATTCATTTTTTATTTTTTTTATGATTTTAACATGCTCACAAGACATTTTGATCCTACTTCACTTGATGATTAAAAATATTTCACAAAATCTCTTTAGTATCTTGGGTGGGAGCTTTTCTATAAAATTTATGTCATTTTGTAAAATTCTTATTTGGATTTTGGTTATATTTTTATATAACTCCAAAGCATTTGAATTAATTAAATTTTAATTTTAATGTATATTTATTTATTATTTTAAAATAATTTTTTTTATTTATACTTAATTACTTTGGAAAATCATAATATTTCAAAATGAGTTTTGATCAAGGAGAGAAACAACGTTGGACTAACCTCAATGATGTCTATACAAATAAGCATTAATTTTTATATTTTAAATATTTTATTATGTAGGGTTTTGGCACTATTTTCACGATATATTGATTAGCAGCTAATTGGAGAATCACAGATGTTATATTTGACCGCTTCAACATCTTTCAATGTAGCTTTCTTGTATAATTTGTCTAGCTTCGTCGATGTTCTCACATGTGATGTGGTATATTACAAAGTAACATTAAATCACTTCTCGTGGTAGCTTTACATCACATTGACTTGCTTATATTACAATTGACAACATATATCTTATTTCAACATTAATATATATTTAATTTTTATGAAAATAGTAATTTTTTTAATTTATACTTATTTTATTTTGTAATTTTTAATAACTCTAAACGAGGTTTTATCAAGAAGAAACAAATATAATGGGACTAATGTTCGTAAGCTTTATCTAATAAATTATTATTTTTATGTTGTTTTGGAATTTTTATATGTAATATGAGACATTTTGATTCATGCCTGATTTGATGATTAAGGATGTTATACTATAGCTCTTTAGTATATTTGAATACAACTTTCTCATACAATTTATCTCATTTTTTTTATTATTTTTTATTTGATTTGATTATATCACTTTACAACTCTAAATCTTTTCCTATGTGACTTTTACATCACTTTAGTTTAGTAGTACTGCAATGCTTAAATTAATTTTATTCTAGTTTTAATATATATTTATTTTTTAATAAAAAAATAATTTATTATTATTTATGCCTATTTTGTTTAGTACATTATTGAAATTCAAATGACATCCATTCAAGACAAAGGTAACATCACTAGACATTTCTCCATATGCTTAATCCAATTTGAAAATATTTTTATATATTTAAATATTATATTTTTTAGGATTTGGGCATTTTTATTAGAAATTTTTATTGCCATATGATTTTAAAATAGAGGATGTAACACTCAATTTCCTTAGTACTTTGCAACACTTCTTTCATGTCTAATTTATTTCATTTCCTTAATTGTTTTGCATCGATTTCGCTAATGTTTTGTAAAACTCTAATTTCCCTTTCATTTGAACTTTACATCAATTTAATGTGGTTTTATTATAGTATTTCAATTAGTCCTGTTTAGCTTTAAAAAACATTTTTAATATTAAATAAAATTAATTATGTAAAGTTGTTTTGTTTAAAAAAGTTTTTTTGAGGTTTTTGCATTCTTTAAAAAACGTTCCATTCATACTTGATTTAATGATTGAGGATGTTACACTAAATCTCTTTAGTCTTGGAATGCAACATTTATATACAATTAATCTTATTCATGCACCTTTTTCTTCATGAATTTAGTTATATTACATTGAAAATCAAATTATCTTATTGTTTGAATTTTTATAAGACAATTTGATTTATGCATAATTTGAAAATCAAATACGTTGTAGTGGATAACTTTAGAATCTTGAACTAACGTTTTCACAGAAAATTCATCTTGTTTCTTCAAATTATTATTTTTAATTTTGTTACATTACTCTGTAATGTTATATCTTGTCTCATGGCACTTTTATGTTGCTTTAGGATTTTATGTTACATTGTTTAAATTTACTTTTAGTTATGCATATTAAATTTGTTAATTTAGTATTTTCAAATGACTTTAGATTGAGATGAAACAAACATTGTTAGATATGTCTTGACGAGCTCTATCTAATTAAATTTTCAATTTTATATATTTGAATATTTCATTTTTTTATTAACTTGGCATGATTTTTATTACAATCAAGTATGTATTTTTGTTTGATGAATAAGGATGTTACACTCAATCTTCATAGTATCTTGAACTGCAATTTTCTTATATAATTTATCTCATTTATTTAAATTTTTCACTTTCATTTGGTTATATTACTATGTACCTAAAAACCTCTTCTAGTGTGATCTTTACATTGTATTGATTTGATTATGTTACATTACTTCAATTAATCTTATTTTAAGTTTAATAAATATATACTCAAGATTAAAGTAGTTATTTATTATTATTTATGTTTATTACTTTTCTAATTCATAATAATGCGAATTAAGGTTAGATTGAGATGAAATGGCTGTTATTGGACTCAGGTCTATCCAATTAAATATTCAATCCTATATTTTTAAATTTTTATTTTATATTGGTTTTGGGATGCTTTTTGAGACATTTTAATTTATAACCAATTTGATGATCTAGTAAGTTATGCTCAATCTTCTTTATTTCTTGAGATTCAACTTCACCATATAATTTATCTCATTTCCTTGAATTTTATGATTTTATTTTAATAAGTTAATATGAACCTATACTTTTACTTTAATAAGATGTTTAAAACACCATAATTTGAATATATTATATTGCATCTATTTATCTCATGTTAGCTTTATTATATACTAACTTAAACAAATCACTATTATTTATAGTGATTTAATTGTGTAATTCGTAGTAATTCCAAATGATTTCTATTAGAGATAAAACAAACTTTGTTGAACTTTTCTTGACGGGTTCTATTAAATTTGATGTTCATTTCTATATTTTATTTTCTTATGGCTTTGGTAATACTTTACATGAAATTTTAATTTATAACTATTTCATCTAAAATATTATACTCAATTTAATTAATAACTATTTTAGTATCATAGAATGCAACTTTATTGTATAGTTTATCTTATTTATCTAAACGTTATTATTTCATTTGGTTATTTTATTTGGTAACTCCAAATCTTCTCTCATGTGTCCTTTACATTGCTTTGATTTTGCTATATTACATTACTTTAATTAATCTTATTTCACCTTTAACAGACATAAAAATAATATTAAAATAATATTTTTATACTTTATGCTTTTTTGATTTGGTAATTCGTAGTAATTTTGAACGATGTGTACTTGAGAAGATACAAATGTCATATGAATAATCATAAACATCTTTATCTAATAAAATATTCACTTTTATATTTTAGAATATTTTAATTTCTATGGTTCTCAAAAGTTTTATGAGATATTTTCAATAACGTCTAATTTGAAGATAAAGGATTTTACATCAATATCTTTACTTTCTCTAAAACTTATCTCATTTCCTCAAATATTTTCCTTTAATTTACTTATTTTTCTAGTAGGCTTTAATTCTCCTCATGTGTGACCCATATATAGTATTATTTAGTTATATAACATTACTTTAATTTTTCTTACTTCTTATTTATTATATATTTACATATGAATAAATTAATATTTTTTTTATTTTTAAGCATATTTTCTTAGGTAAATTGAAGTAATTTTAAATGAGGTTTGATAGGCATGAAAGTAGTGTGATTGTCCTCATCCTAAAGAACTTTTTCTAATAAAGCATTCGTTGATATTTTTTTAAAATATTTATTTTTTTAATGGTATGGCATGATTTATGATGTATTTTATCTCATACATAACTTTATTATCAAAGATATTATACTCAATCTCCAAGGCATCTTATTTTTCAAATTTTGTTTGCATTAATTTGGTTGTATTGCTATGAAACTATTGTTCTCCTCTTGTGTGAGCTTACATCACTTTGATTTGATATGATATATAATTTCATTTTACCTCTTTTTGACATTATTATATATTTAAAAAAAGTTAAAAAAAACTTTAGTACTATTTATGATAATTTATATTTGTAACTCATTGTAATTCAAAATAAGGTGCAATCGAGATAAATGAAATTTCATAGACTCATCACATCGAGCTCTATCCAAATAAATTTTCTTTTCTATAATTTTAAATCTTTTATGTTTCTATTATTTTGGAACATTTATGAGGCATTACATTTCATTCATGATATAATGGTCATAAGTGTTATACTTGATCTCCTTAGAACTTTAAAATGTAGTTTTCTCATACAATTCTTCTTATTTTTGCAAAACTTTTTTTAAAAGCTTAGATTTGTATGAATGTCTAATTCTTGTCTCATTGGTCCATTACATCACTTTGATTTGGTAGTATTACATTTTTTTAATTTATTTCATTTTTTATTTAATATATATTACCTAACATTAAAAAATTATTATTATTTTCCTTATTTACTTCAATAATTTGTAGTAATTCAAACCGAGGCTCGATCGAGAAGAAAAAAATGTCATTAGACTCATCTCGAATGGCCACCCAATTATGTATTATTTTTGGTATTTATGGATATTTCAATTTCAACAATTTTGGCATGCATTGTGAGAACTTTTTATTTATCCAATAAGGTTGTTACACTCGATCTTCTTAGCATATAGGAATGCAACTTTCTCTTAGATTTCATTTCATTTCATCAAATTGTTTGCTTTGATTTTGTTATATTAATATGAAATTTTAAATCTCTTCAAGTTTGACCATTAATATCTTTGAATTAGTTATATTACATTGATTTAATTTTTGCCATTTAATTTCCAATTTATATTTTGAGTTTTATTAAAATAACAACGTTTTATTACTTATGCTTACCACAAGAATTTGTAATAATTCCAAATGACATTTGATCATGATGAACAAACATGTTTGGATTTCTCTCAATAAGTTTTTCCAATTAAATATTTATTTTTATAATTTTATATGTTTTATTTTCTTTTCTTGGCATATTTGAGGCATTTCAATTCATTCCTAATTTAATGATCTACGATGTTACACTCGATCTTTCCATTGGCTAAAATGCATTATTCTAGTAAAATTCATCTTAATTCTTCAAATATTTTTGCTTTCACGTGCTTATATAACTATGAAACCTTAAATCTCCTCTTGTTTGACTATTATATTCTTTTGATTCGGCTAATCACATTGCTTGAATTTATATCTTTTTTCCTTTAATATATTCTTACCTTATATGAAAATAATAATTTGATATTATTTATGCTTATTTACATTATCAATTAGTAGTAATTCCAAAAGTGGTCTGATCGAGATGAAAGAAGCATTGTTGGGGTCACAACTATGAGCTCCAATGAATTAAATGTTGATTGTTTACATTCATAATTGTTTTATTTTCTTTGATTTTTGACATTGCAGGAAGTATTTTTAATTTCCTTGGATTTTATCATCGATGATGTTATGCTTAATTTTCTTAGTAAGTTTGAAAGCAATTTTATCATATAATTATCTTATTTCTTTAAATCTTTCAAGTTCATTTGGTTACATTAATATGCACTCTAAATCTCTTCTCATCTGACCTTACGTTGCTTTGATTTTGTTATATTAAATTACATCCAATTTTCATATTTTTTTATTGATAAATATTTACATAATATTAAGTTAATAATTTATTATTTACATAATATTTAATTAATATTTTATTATTATTTATGCTTATATATTTTAAAAGTTTGTAATAATTTTAAAAATGAATAGATCTTGATGAAACAAAAGTAGTTTGAATTATGGTGACATCTTTTATTCAATTAAATACTCATTTTTTAAATGTTTAAATAATTTATTTTCTAGTTTTTTTTCATAAATTACTAGAAATTTTGACTAATACTTGACTTTGTGATTAAGGATGTTACACTAACTCCCCTTACTATCTTTTTTTGTATTTTTTTGATAGAATTTATCTAGTATTTTTAACTATTTTCTTTAATTTTGTTATATTACAATTTATCTGTAAATGTTGTTCTACGTAACTTTCATATCACTTTAATTTTGTTATATTACACTATTGTTATTTTCCTCATTTTAGTTTTATTATATATTTACTTGATATTAAAATAATATTTTTTATCAATCATTTTCCTTTGTTTTGATAATTCATAGTAAAGCTAAACTTTGTCTGATCTTGAGGAAACAAACATTAATAGAGTTAATATTTAATATTATGTTTTAAATATTTAATTTTCTATACTTTTGTCACGATTTATTTGATATTTTGATTAGTATATGACTTGGCAAATGAGGATATTTTACTCGAACTCCTTAGTATCTTAGAAGGAAACTTTGCCATATAACTTGTCTTATATTTCAATGTTTTCACTTAAATTTTGTTATATTACTATGAAACTCTAATTCTCCTATCATGTGACACTTATATTATGATAATTTGGTAATATTACATTGCTTAAATTTGCTTCATTCCACCATTAAGACATATTTAATTCATATTAACTTAGTAATTTATTGTTATTTATGCTTTTTTAATTTAGAAATTCATAGTAATTATAAGAAAATAGTTTGCTCAATATAAAGGAAATGTTAATGGACACATCTTCACAAGTTTTAAGTAATTAAATTATCATTTTAACAATGGATATTATTTTATCTCATAGGTTTTTTTGCATGATTGACATGTCATTTAGATTAGAGAAAACTTTTACATTTGAGAATTTTACACACGAACTCCTTAGTGACTTGGAAAATAATTCTCTCTTAAATTTGTTTTATTTTTTCAATTGTTTTGCTTAGATTTTGTTATATCTATATGCAACTCTAAACCTTATACTGTGTGATCATTATATTACAATGACTTATTAATTTTATTTTACTTTAAATTACCTTATTTCAACTTTAAGACATATTGACTTAATATTCAAAATAATAATTTATTGTCATTTATGTCAACTTAATTTGGTAAATCATAGAAACTTCTAAGGCAGTAAGATATTAATGAAGAAAATGCCATTAGACATATCTTGATGAGCTCTAAACAACTAATTGTTCATTTTTATATTTTCAAATATTTTGTTTTCAAGGATTCTTTCCCTTTTCGAGATAATTAATTCATTGCTAATTTGGTGATTAAGGTTGTTGCACTCGATCTCCTTTGCATGATGAAATAAAATTTTTTATACAATTTAGGCCATTTCTTCGAATTTCTTGCTTTGATTTATTTATATAGTTATATAACTCTAAATCTCCTAATAAGTGACCTCACTATCGCTTTCATTTTGGTTAAATTGTAATGCATAATTTATTCACATTTCAATTTTAGTTTATATTTACTTAATATTTAAAAAAATAATTTGTTAATGTTTATGCTTATTCACTTTGATAATTCACAAAAATGCCAAAAACCTTCTAGCAAAAAAACGTCATTCATCTTAAGTTGATAAACTCTATTAAAATATGTTCTCCTGTAACTGTAAATATCCTCTCATGTAACTTTGCATCGCTTTTGTTTGGAAATATTACATACTTTAATTTATCTAATTTCTTTATTAAATTTTACTAACTTTTTTAAAACTATTAATCTTTTATCATTAAAGCTTATTTATTTTTGCAACTTATACTAATTCAAATCAAGCTCTCATTAAAACAAAATAAATGTTTTTGAAATCATCCCAACAAGGTCTATCAAATTAAATACTAGTTATGTTTTTTAAAAAAATTATTTTGAGGATTTTAACCATTTTTTACATGACATTTTGATTCGTATATCATTTGGAGATTGAGGATGTTACACTTGACCTCTGCTTTATCATTGAGTACACCTTTCTAATTAAACTTAACACATTTCTACAATTATTTTGTAATGATTTGATTCTAT
Organism: Vanilla planifolia; assembly: GCA_023846275.1. Taxonomy (NCBI): domain Eukaryota; kingdom Viridiplantae; phylum Streptophyta; class Magnoliopsida; order Asparagales; family Orchidaceae; genus Vanilla; species Vanilla planifolia. The sequence continues at coordinate 417,042 of JAIUJO010000290.1, forward strand.
TACTTTAAATCTTTAAATCTTCTCTCATGTGACTTCTACATCACATTGATTTAGCAATATATTTCTTCGATTTTTTTTATTTTTGCTTCAATATATGTTTAAATGACATTAAAATAATAATTTATAATCGTTAATCTCCTCTCATGTGAAGTTTGCATAGTATTAATTTGGTTATATTACATTGGTTTAAATTTAACTAGTTTTACCTTTAGTATATATCGACATGTTCTTGAAATAATAACTTATTAGTATTTATTTATTTTTTATTCAAATAACTTATAGCAACTCAAATTAAGGCTCAATTGAGAGGACATAATACATCATTGGACATATCTAGATGAGCTCTATTTAGTAAACATCCTTTATATGTATATATATATATATACATATATAAATGCATATATATGTTTGTAATATTTTTGGAAGTTTTCACATGCTTTACGAGACATGTCATTTCAGACTTTATTCAATTGTTAAGAATTTTACACTTGATCTCTTTAATATCTTATAGAGTAACTTTCCCACATAATATGTCTCATTTCTTCAAATTTTTTGCTTTAAGTTGTTATATTTCTATGTAATTCTAATTCTCCTCTCATTAATCCTTTAAATCATTCAAATTTTGTGTTACATAGCATTAATTTATCTTATGTTGGCAGAGATATAAATTAACTTAATATTAAAAAAATTCATTGTTAATAATGCTTATTTAATTTGAAAATTGGAAATAATTCCAAATGAGGCTAATAAAGATGTAACATATATCATTGGAATCATCTTTATGAGCCCTATCAAATTAAATATTTATTTTTATATTTTTATATATTATTTTTTTTAGAGTTATTACATGCTTTACATAATACTTTTACTTTATGCCTTATTTCATAAAATAAGATGTGACATTCAAACACATTAATAACTTGGAAGGAAAATTTTAAAGCAATTTATCTCATTTTTTCAAATTTTTTGCATAGATTTTGTTAATTTACTTTAAAGCACTAAATCTCATCTCTAGTGATATTTAAGTCGTTTCGATTTGGCAATATTATATTACTTCAATTTATCAAATTTCTCTATTAAAATGCACTACCTTATTATTAAACAAATACTTTTTTACTATTAATGGTTATTTATTTTAACAATTTATAGTAATTCCAAATAACCTCATGTTAAGATGATAAAAATGTTTTTCTAATTATGTCGAGAAGCTCTATCCAATTAAATATTTGTTTAATATATTATTTAATTTTAATTTGTGCGAGTTAACACATTTTATGAGACATTTTAATTCATAAATTATTTGATGATTGATGATGTTATACTCGATGTTCTCAGTATCATTGAATGCAACTTCCCTATGAAATTTAACTTATTTCTTCAATGTTTTCATAATCATTTTGTTTTATTATTATTTTTCCCTAAATTTCCTCTCATATTAATTTTATATTTCTTTGATTAGTTATATTACATTGTTTCAATTTATCTTATTTTAGCTTCAATAAATATTTAAAAGGCTTTAAAATAATAATTAATTGTCACTTATTTACATTTATTTTGCTAATTTACAATAATTTTTAATGATGTATGTTGATGTCAAAGCTTACATTCTTAGGTTCATCTTGATAAGAATTATTAAAATAAAATTTTATAACATTTCTAAATTTATTATTTTTGAATTGTTTTTGAAGATTTACAAGATATTTAATTTTGTGCTTGATTTGACTACTAAGAATGTGACACTTGATCCCCTTAGTATCTTACTTTGTAAGTTTCCTAAATAATTTTTTTTATTTCTACAAAATTTTTACTTTAAATTCGTTATATTTCTATTTAAGCTTAAGATGTTACACTTGATCTCCTCTTATGTGACATGTACATTACTTAGGTTTGATAGCGTTACATGTAATCAAGTTATCTCATTTCAATTTTAAGATGTATCTGCTTAATATGAAAATAATATTTTATTATTATTTTTACTTATTTTCTTTGGTATTTTTTAGTAATTCAAAGCTTGGTTTGATTGAGAGGAAATGAATGTCATTATACTAATCTAAAAGTGCTTTATCCAATTAAATTTTTTTGGAATTTTTTAATATTTTATTTTCTATGGCTTTTACACGATTTATATTGCACTTTCATTACAAGAAGATTTGATAATCGAATATGTTACACTTGATCTATTTAGTACCTTGGAATGTAACTTTCATGTATAATATATCTTAGTTCTTTTAAATTTTTTTTGTTTTTAATATTACTTTTTAACTCCAAATCTCCTCTCATGTTACATTTATATCATTATAATTTTTTTATATTACTTTATCTTAATTTATCTCATTTTTTATTTAAAACATAATTAATTAATCTTAAAATAATAATTTAAATTTATATATGCTTATTTACTTTGGTAATACACATTGATGCCAAACAAAGATTGATATGAAATGAACATTGTTAGGCTCATATTAATGAGTTTTATGTAATTAACTATTCATTTTCATATTTTAAATGTTTTTTATGGTTTTGGAATGTTTTATGAGTTATTTTGATTCATAACTCATTGTAAAATCAACGATGTTACACTCAATATCCTTAGTATCATGCAAAGCAACTATACCATAATCTTTACTAATTTTTTTTAAAGTAATCACTTTCATTTGGTTATATTAATATGTAACTATAAATCTCCACTAATTTGACCCTTACATCACCTTGATTTTGTAATATTACATTGCTTCAATTTCTTTTATTTCAGCTTTAATATTTTTTTACTTAATAATAAAATAATAATTGACAATTATTTATATTTATTTGCTTTGGTAATTCATAGAAATTCCAATCGAAGACCATTCAGGATGAAACAAACATCAATGGACTTGTATCAATAAGCTTTATCAAATTAAAGATTCATTTTTATAGTTTTTAGTCATTTTATTTTCTTGAGTTCTGGTTTGTTTTATGAGACATAATGATTCGTACATTATTAGTGATTAAAGATTTTACACTTAACATGCTTAGTGTCTTGGAACGTATATTTCCAATACACTTTATCTTTTTTCTTGACATTAGTATCTTTCCTTTTGTTACGTTATTATGTAACTTTAAATCTCCACTCTTGGGACAATTATGACATTATGAATTTTTTATACTATATTGCTTAAGTTTAATTTATTTCAACTTTAATATATATTTAATTATTATTAAATATTTAATTTATTTTTATTAACATCTATTTAATTTGAAAATTCGTAATAATTAGAAATGAGATCCAAGTTAGATAAAATAAACATCTTTACATTTTGATCAACTCTATCAATTTAAATGTATATTTTTAATATATTTTATTTTGAATATTTTGGATTGCTTTATAAGACATTTGATTTATACATGATCTAACAGTTGATAACATTATACCAGATTTCTTGAGTATCATGTAATGTAACCCTCTCATATACTTTATCTAATTTCTTAAAATTTGTTCCTTTTTTTCTTATAATAATTGGAAGTGAGTTGTCCTCTCATGTTATCTTTATGCTACTTTGATTTAATTACATTTCATTGCTTCAATTAATCTCATTTCAAATTTAAAATATATTTATTTAATAAAAAATGTCAAATTATTATCATTTATGTTTAATTCCTTTAGTAAATTAGAGCAATTCCAAATGAGATCTCATGGAGATGAAACAATTATCACTAGAATAGTCTCAATGAGTAAAATTAAATTAAATATTCATTTAACATTTTTTATCTTATTTTTTTTTAGGACTTTAGCAAACTCTAAGAATTTCCATTCTTACTAAATTTATCAAAATAAAGATGTTATACTTATTCTTCTTAGTATGTTAGAGCATAACTTTCCCATATAACTTATAACACTTCTAGAAAGATTTTCCTTAGATTTGGTTAATTCATATATAACTCTAAATCTCCTCTCCTATGTGCTTTTCCTAACTTTTAGTTGGCTATATTAAATTTATTCAATTTTCCTCATTTTAGCTTTAGCATATATTTTCTTAATATTAAAGTTATTTTTTAATTATTTATAAACATTATTGTGTAATTTATTATAATTCTATAGCAAGTCTAATTAGGACAAAACAAACATTGTTGAACTTTTCACAACAAGCTCTATCCTATTAAATGTAAATTTTTTTATACTTTTAAATATGTTACATCCATAATTTTGTGAGGCTTTTTGAGGCATTTTTATTCATATTTAATTCAATGATTGAGGATGTTGTACAAGAACTTCTTTATGTCTTAGAATGAATTTTTCTCATACAATTGATCTGATTTTTCAAAATTTTCTCCTTAATTTTGTTATATTACTTTCTAACTTTAAATCTTCTCTCAAATGATCTTTATATTGTCTTGAGTTTATTTTATTACATTACTTTAATTTATCTCATTTCAACTTTAAAACATCTTTTGTTATCATTAAAATAATAATTAATTATTATTTATATTTATTTAGTTTAAAAAATTCATAATAATTCTAAACATAGTCTTATCAAAGTAAAACAAATGTTATTGCACTTGTGTCAATGAACTATATTTATTTCAATAATCATTTTTACATTTTATCAATATTGTTTCTATGGCTTTGGCAAGCTTTATGAGGTATTTTGATTCATAGCTTAATTGGTTGTCAAGGATGTTATGGCCAATCAATTTAGTACTTAGGAAAGCAAGATTCTCATACAATTTATGTAATGTTTCAAATGTTTTTGTTTGATTTGGTTATTTTACAATTTAACTCTAAGTCTCTTCACATGGGACCTTTACATCGATTTGAATTTCTTATACTATATTATCATAATTTATCCTATTTATAATTTAATATATATTTAATTAATATTAAAATCATAATTAATTATTATTTATGTTTATTTACTTTTTTAATTCCTAGTAATTTCAAATAAGGTCTGACTGAAATTAAACAAAAGTGGTTGTCACACACACACACGCACAAAGATATATATATATATATATATATATATATATATATGTTGTTGGACTTTGCATGATCTGTGAGAGATGTTAATTCATATCATATTTAATGATTGAGGATGTTACACTTGATCTCCTTAGTGTCCTGGAATGCAACATTCTCTATAGTTTTTCTCCTTTCATCAAAGTTTGTTTGCTTTAAGTTGGCTATATTTTTGTTTAATGCTAACTCTCCTCTTGCTTGATGTTTATCTTGCTTTGGCTTAAACAAGTTTTTACCTTATATAAAAAAGTTCAATTTTAATAATTAATACTAATTTACTTTTTCCTTTGTAATCACTCCAAATGAGATCTAATTAGGATGAAATAATTTAATAAACATCATTGGATTCATCTTGATAAGCTTTATATATTTGAATATTTATTTTTTATTTAATTAAATATTTTAGTTTTTTACAATTTTTGCATGCTTTACTAGACATTTTTATTCTTGTCCTTTTTTATTGTTGAGGATGTTACAATGGATATCCATATCATCTTTAAATGTAATATTCTCAGATAATTTGATCTCATTTCTTGAACTATTTTGCTTTGATTTAGTTATTTTACAATAACATTATATGTTCTCTTATGTGACACTTAGATGCTTTAATTTTGTAAAATTTTAATTCTATAGTTTTTAATAATTTTAGATTTTATAGATATTTACTTCTTAGTAAAATAATAATTTTTTGTTATTAATGCATATTTATTTTTATAAGTTATAATAATTTCAAATGAAGTTTGATTTTGATGAAACAATTGTTAATGGACTCAAGTTGATGAGGTTTATTAGATTAAATATTCATTTTAATATTTTAAATATTTTATTTACTATAATTTGCAATATTTTATAAGTTATTTTTGTTTGTAACCAACTTTATAAATGATGAGACATTTCGAATCATACACTATTTGATAATCGAGAACACTACACTCGATCCGTTAGTAAATTCGAATGCTTCTTTATAATTGAATTTAACTTATTTCAATAATTGCTTGCTTTGATTTGGTAACACTAATTGTTTTCTATAAATCTTCACTTGTGTGATCTTTACATCACTTTGATTTAGTTATATTGCATTACATCAAATTATCTCACTAGCACTTCAATTTTATATTTACTAAATATTAAAATATTAATTTAATTTCATTCATTTTTTCCAATTTTGGTAATTTGTAGCAATTTTGAATATGGTGCCATCAAGAAAAAAATGTCATTGGACACATCTCAATGAGCTTTATTTATTGCATATCAATTATTCTATTTTTAAAACTTTCATTTTCTATGGCTTTTGTATGCTTTATGAGATTTTTCATTTGTTGCCTAATTTTATCATTGAATATGTTACATTCAATCTCCTTATTGTCTTCCAATGCAACTTTTTTACGTAATTTACCTCATTTATTTATATTTTTTTATTACTTGAATGCCCATCAAATTCCAAATCTCATCTTGTGTGATGTTTAGTTTGCTTTGATTTTAAGTATTAAAAAAAAGAAATTAATCTCAAATTTCGGTTAATATATATTTATTTAATATTAAATAATGTTTTTTACTATTTATGCTTGTTCTCTTTGTCAATTCATAGTAATTCTAATTAAGATTTAATTGATAGACTTCAAGAAGAATTTTCATTTGCATCTGATTTTTTTATCGGGGATGTTACACACAATCTCCCAACTTCGAATGTAGCATTGGCATTCAATAAATCTATTTTGTTTATTTTTTAATTTTATTTATTTATATTACATTGTAACTCTAAAATCTCCTCCTATGTGTCACTTAAATTAGTTTAGTTTCATTATATTACTTTGTTTTGAACTATATGATTTCAAGTTTAATTTATTTATTTATTTAATATCAAAATTAAAAAGAACTTATTATTTATTTTTATTTTCTTTGGTAACACAGTAATTCCAAATGAGATTTGACCTAGATGAAACAAACATTATTGGACTCATCTTGTTAAAAACTATTAAATTAATTATTCATTTTTATGTTTTAAAAATTTTATTTTCTAAGACATTTGGAATTCTTCATTAGATATTTCGATTCATAACTCATTTGTATTTGTGGATGTTATGCTAGATTTCCTAAGTATCTCAAAAACAAAGTTTCTCATAATATTTGTTTAAGTACTTGAAATTGTTGGCTTCAATATTATTATATTAATATTTAAACCTAAATCTTTTCTCATGTGACCATTACATTGCTTCAATTTTATAATGTTAAATTGCTTCAGATTTCATCATTTCAGCATTAACAAATATATACTTAGTTTTGAAATAATAATTTTTTATCACTTAAGTTTTTTATATTTTGTAATTCATAGAAATTCCATGCAAAATCTTGTTAAAACAAATAAAATTTTGATAGGCTCATGTTGACAAAGCTTATCCATTTAAAAATTCTTTTTCAAATTTTTAAATATATTATTTTTTAAGTTTTTGCCTACTTTAATAGGTTTTTTTATTTGTATATGTTTTGGTGGTTGAGGATTTAACACTTGATTCAAATGTATCTTGGAATACTACTTACTACTAAAATTGATCTTATTTTTTAAAAATTTAGCTTTCATTTGGCTTTAATTACTTTGTAACTTTTAATCTTTATTTGTTTCACCTTTACATCATTGTAGTTTATGTATTTACTTCCATATGTCTTATTTCAATTTTAATATACCTTTAATTAATGTTAAAATAATAATTTAATATTATGATTATTTATTTACTTAAGAAATTAATATTAATTCTAAACAAGATTTGATTGAGATGAAACAAACATCTTTAGACTAGTTTAAATGAACTCTATCAAATTAAATATTTAATTTTTTATTTTTAAATATTTAATTTTTGTGCATTTTAATGCATTTTACAAGACATTTGATTTGTACATGATTTGATGATTAATAATATTACACTCAATCTCATCAGTATAGTAAAATTCAACTTTACCAAACATCTTATCCCAAGTATTGAATGTTTTTTCTTTTGTTTTGTCATATTACCATGAAACTATAATTCTCTTCTCGTTTAATCTTTGTATCAATTTGATTTTTTTTTTATTATATAGAATTAATTTATGTCAATTGAGCTTTAATATTTATTTACTTATAATAAAATGATAATTTACTATTTTTTATATTTACTTTTTTAAAATATTTTGTAATAACTCTAAATGAGATCTCATAGAGTTGAAGCAATTTTCATTGGACTCATCTTGATAAAAATTTATAATTAAATATTCTCTTTTAAACTTTTTCATAATTTATTTTCACTAACTTTTTTCATTCTTTAAGGACATTTTTATTTATATCTTATTTGCAAAATGTACATGTAACAGTCAATCTTTTTTGTAAGTTAGAATGCAACATTTCTATAAAATTTCTCATTATTTAAAATTTTTTCCTTGGATGTGGTTATATTCTTATGTAACTCAATCATATTTCTTATGACCTTTTGATCACTTTGATTTGGTTATTTCCATTACTTTAGTTTATCTTAATTTATGATTAGTATACATATGCTTAATGTTGAGGGAGTAACTTTTTATTGTTTAATGTTATTTACGTTAGAAATTTGCTCTATATTGATATGAGATCAAGTCAAGACAATGAAATGTCATCCCAATTATCTCAAAGAGCTTTATCTAGTAAAATTTTCATTTTTTTATATTTTAAAATATTTTATTTCTAAGATTTTGAGAAACTTTAACAGGTATTTTGATTGATACTAAAATTGATGATCAATGATGTTGTAGTCGATCTCCCTAGTATCTTAAAACATAATTTTCTCATTTAGTTTTTGTAATATTTTGAAAATACATTTTTTTAATTTTATTATAATGCTATGTAAATTTAAAATTATACTACTATGACCTTTACATTGCTTTGATATTATTTTAATATGTTTCTTCAATTTATTTTATTTGAATTTCAATATATGTTTATTTAATAATAAAATAATAGTTTGTTATTACTTAGTTCTATTTACTTCAAAAATTCCTCATAAATTCAAATGAAGGATGAACGAGTGGAAAAAATATAGTTCGACTTGACTCGATGAGCTCTACCTATTAACTATTCTTTTTTTATAAAAATTTTACTTTTAAATTTTTTGTGATGTCTTATAGGTCATTTTGATTTGTAGCTTATTTAACTAGTGACGATATTACACTTGACCACTTTAATACCTAGGAAAGAAAATTTCATATACAATTTACCATAATGCTCTAAATGTTCTTATATTTCATTGCTTAATATTAATAAAATAAGATTTTATTATTTTGCTTATTTTTTTGGAAACACTAAGCAATCCCAAACAAGCTCCAATTTGAAGGAAACAAACATTATTGTACTGGTTTAAATGAGCTTAATCTAATAAACTATTAAGTTTTATATTTTTCAACATTTTATTTTGTAATATTTTCTTATGTTTTGTAAATATTTTAAATCATACCTAATTTAATGGTCAAGGTTGTCAAACTTGATCGTGCTAATATAATAGCCTACAGCTTTCTTACAAAATGTAAACATTTTGCTAATAATTTTTCTTTGGTTTTGCTATATTACTATGTAAATCTAAATGTGTGCTTGTGCAATATTTATATTGCTTAGATTTGGTTATAACTCATTCCTTAATTTATCTGATTTTAGTTTTAATATATATTGACATAATTTTAACGTAACAATTTATTATTAATTATGTTTATTTAATTTGGTGAACCATAGAATTTGCAAATAAGTTTTTATTTGGATAAAACAAAAGTTATTACACTTGATCCATCAAGCATTATCCAAATAAATATTTATTTTTATATTTTGAAGTATTTTACTTTCTAGGGTGATGACATGCTTTATGAGAAATTATCATTCAAACCTTAATTAAAAATTTATAATTTCAATTTCAATTCTCAATAGTATTTTGGAATGCAACTTTTTCTTATTTTATCTTCAATTTTATTGTTTGATTTGGTCTTATTACTCTATTATTTTCAATCTCTTCTAGTGTAACTTATACATTACATTGGTTTATTTACATTATATTACTTTTATTTAAATTATTTTATATTTAATGTATATTTACATAATTTATCCCATTTGTTTTGGAGTGTAACTTTTTTGTTTAATTTATCTCTTTTCTTTTACTTTGTATTTCCAAATCTATCGTCATGTAATTTTTACATTGCTTTGATTTTGTTATGTTACAATACATCAATTTATCTTCTTTTATCACAACATTTATTTATTTTACATTATAAATATTATTTTTTATAATATATACTTATTTATTTAGGTAATTCATAGTAATTTTATGGGTCTAATAGGGACAAATCAAATTTCTTTGGGTTCATTTTGATGAGCTCAATAAAAATAATATTCATATTTATATATTTTAAAATATTTTACTTTCTAAATTTTTGAATTCTTCATGTGACATTTTATTTTAGTTTTAATTTTATAATCAAGGATATTTCACTTCATCACCATAGTATCATGGAATGCAACTTTTTCATATAGTTTGTCTCATTTATTCAAATCTTTTGCCTTGATTTTTTTATTTTATTATGCAACCCCAAATATTTTCTCATGTGACCTTTACATAGCTTTGTTTAGTTTTGTTATATAGTTTTAATTTGTCTCATTTAAAATTTAATAAATTTTTGTTTGATATTAAATATATTTTTTATTATTTATTTATGTTTAGCAACTAGCAATTATTCCAAATGAGGTCTGCTTAAGATAAAACAAATGTTGTTTAGCTCAACTCAATGAGTTTTATCCAATGAAATATCACTTTTACATTTTAAAAATTTTAATTTTCTTATTCTTTTATATGTTTTATGAGGCATTTCAATTTTGCTTCTTTTAATAATTAACAATTATATAATCAATTTCCCTAGTATCTTAGAATATAGCATTTTTGTGTAATTTATCTCAAATTTTTAAAATTTTTAATTTGATTTGTTTATATTAGTATGAAACTTTAACTCTCAAATGTTATGACCTTTACATCACTTTGATTTGGATATATTATATTACTTAAGATTATATTTTTTTAATATATATTTATTTATTATTAAAAACATTTATTTTTTATGTCTAATTTGTTAAGCAATTTGCATTAATTCTTACCATTGAACTCCCCTTGATTAGCTCCATTCAATAAAAAATTTATATTTTTCAATATTTAATTTTTAAGATATTTTTATGTTTTATAAGATATTTTAATTCTTACCATAATTTGAAATAAAAAATATTACACTTCACCTCCTTAGACATTTCTCAATGAGCACTATCCACTTAACTACTCATTTTGTTTTTTAATATTTCTTTTTCAGAATTTTCACTTTTTTATAAGGAATTTCAATTCTTATTTTATTTGCTAATTGGGAATGTTGTGCTCAATCACTCTAATATCTTCAAATGAAACTTGTCATTTCAAATTTTTTTTCTTCAAATGCCTTTTTTATGCTTTAATTAGATTACTATGTAACACTAAATCTTGACTCATGAGACCTTTACATCATTTTGATTTTATTATAATTTCTTACCTCATTTTATATCTTCAATTTTAAAATAGATTTACTTTATATAGAAATAACTATTTGTTTTTATTTATTATTGTTTTCTTTAGTAATTCACCTTAATTCCCAATAATATCATATTAAGACTAGACAAATGTTGTTTGATTAATAATAGATTAAATAATCATTTTCATGTTTTTTAAAAAATTAGTTTATAGAGATTTGGTTTTAGAAGACATTTTAATTCGTAGCAGGTTTGATGATCAAGGATGATTTATTAGATCTCGTTAGAATCTTTTATTGTATCTTTCACATTCAATTTGTCTTATTTTTTAACATTTCTATGAAAGTCTTATTCTCTTATACTATGATATTTACATTTCTCTAATGTGGTTGTACAACATTTTCTCAACTTATCTTATTTCAACTTTATTATACTTAAACCTAGTATTAAAAGAAATAAGAATAATTTGAAATGAGATCTCATCGAGTCAAAAAAAACATTGTTGTTCTTATCCTCAAGAGCTCTATCAACTTAAATATTAGCTTTTATATTTTAAATTTTTTTAATGTTTTAGTAAGTTTTACAAGATATTCTTTTTTGTAACTAATTTGAAAATTAAGAATGTTATACTCTATCTTCTTAATATATTCGAATTCAACTTTATCAATCAATTTAACATGTTTCCCCAAATCGTCTGCTTTGAATAAGTTATATTGCTATGTAATTCTAATTCTCCCCTACTACCACCATTTCAACCTTCTTTATTTTGTTATATTACGTTGCTTTGATTTATTTTACTTTAAGTTTCATTTAAAATTAGGTAGCACTAAAATAATAACTCACTACTATTTATGTTGAATTATATTAGTAATTAAGAGTAATTTTAATTGAGATTTGAGTGAGATGGAACAAACCTCGTTCGACTTCTCATGATAAGCTCTATACTATTAAATTATTAATTTAATATTTTAAAAATATTTTATCTATTAGGATTTTGATATGATTTATAAGCCATTTGAATTAATACTAAATTTTACTAATGAAAATGTTATACTCTATCCCTTTAGTATCTTAGAGTACAACTTTCCATTACAATTTATCTTATATCATTAATGTTTTCATTTTGATTTTTTATAATAAAGTGAAACTATAAATCTTCTCTCATTATATTTTGTTATTTCAATTTATCTTAGTTGAGATTTAGTAGATCTTTTGTTAATTATAAAATAATAATTTATTATTTTTTATGTTTTTACTTTAATAATTAGCAATAATAAAAAATGAAGTCCATTCCTGGTGAAGCAAAAGTTCTCAGACTCATCTCAATGAGCTCTATCTAATTTAATATTTTTTTTTTATATTTTAAAAAATATTATTAATTGTTATTATTTTTTATTTTTGACAATTTGTGATAATTCAAAATGAGGCCAACCCTTGAGAACATAAATCTCATTACCCTTGTCCTAATGAGCTCTACTCCATTAAATGTCATTTTTTAATTTTAAAATTTTTATTTTCAAGTGCTTTGATAGATTTTACTAGACATTTGATTCAGGCATATTTTTTGTATTATGGATGATACACTCATTATCCATTACATCTTTGAAAATAGTTTTCTTATTCTATTTATCTAACATTTTAAAATTTTTTATTTTGATTTACTTCAATTTTATCAAACTATAATTCTCTTATCATGTGATATTGATAATGCATTGATTCTATTTTATTAAAATTCTTTGATTTATCTTATTGCTACTTCAAAGTATTTTTAATTAATATTTAAAAACATAATTTATTTTTAAAAATATTTTAAAATTAATTATAACTTCAAGTGAGGATCAATAGAGATAGGATAAGTAGTTAGACTCACCGTGATAAACTCTATCAAATAAATGTTTATTTTTTAGTTTTTAAATATTTTAATTTTTAGGGTTTTAACATGCTTTACTAAATATTTGACTGATACTATAATTGATGATTAAGGATATTACACTTGCCTTAGTATCTCAGAATGAACCATTTCTTTATAATTAATCTATTTTAATTTTTTTCCTTTTTTCTTATATTATAATGTAACTCTAAATCTATCCTCATGTGACTTTTTCATAACTTTTGTTTTATTAAATTACATTACTTGAATTTATTAAATTGGAATTTAATATACTTATATTTAATTACTTTGTTGATCCTCCAAAATTCAAAATGAGGTATGATCGAGATGAAACAAATTTCATTACAAACATCTCAATGAGATATATAAAATTTATTTTTCATTTTTATATTTTTGAAATATTTTTTTTTAAAGTTCTTTTGTGATTTATGAGAAATTTTAATTCTTTCCATATGTGATGATTAAAATTGTTACACTCGATCTCCTTAAAATCATGGAATGTAGCTTTCTTGTACAAACTATTTCTTGAAATACCTTGCTTTGAGTTGGTTATATTACTATATAACTTTAAATCTTCATTTGTGTGACGTTTTTAAGGCTTTGATTTGGTAATTCACTTTAATTCCAAATGAGGTATAATCTTGGCAAATGAGAAGATTTACAATGTTTTTAGTTTGTTGTATTATACCACTAAAAATTTTTCTTAATTCAAATTTAATATATATTTAGTTAATGTTAAATTGATAATTTGTTCTTATTTATGATTGTAAATTTTGGTATTTCATTGTAATTCAAAATATGGTCTGATCAAAATAAAACAAACATTATTGGATCTATCTTAATGAGCTTTATCCAATTTAAAATTCATTTTTTAATATTTTTAAATAAATTATTTTTACTATTATTTTTTCCCTTAGTAATTTCTTTAGTAATTCAAAATGAGATCTATTCTAAACAAAATAAACCAAATTGGAGTGGTCTTGATGAGCTATATATAATTAAATATCACTTTTTTTATTTTTTAAAAATATTTATTTTCAATGACTTGGACATGTTTCATTAGAATTTTTAATTCATACCTAATTTGATGATTATGGATGATACACTTTATCACCTTAGCAATTTAAAGAAATAATTTTTTAGTTTTTATGATTATTTTCTTTGGTAATATAATGAAATTCTTAAGGAGGTTAAATAAAGACAAAAAAAACTTGCTTTGACTAATCTTGATAGGCTCTTTCCATTTAAATATCATTTTTTCAAATGCATTAGTTTTTAGGATTTTGACTTGCTTTAGGATGCATTTTTATATCTACTTTATTTATTTATCATGCAAGTAACACTTGATCTTTTATCATGTAATGTGACATTTTTATATTTTGTCTCAATTTTTTCAAACTTTTCTTTATTTATTTTAGATTATAATATAAGTCTCCATCTATTCTCATGTGATCTTTATGTTGCTTTGATGTATTTAATTGACATAGCTTCAATTGATCTCATTTTAGGTTTAGCATAAATTTTCTTAATTTTGAAAAAAAGTTTCATTTTTTATTCTTATTTATAATGGTAATTCATAGTAATTGCAAACGAGGTGTGGTTGACATGAAATACATATTGTTGGACTCATCTCGATAAGTTCTAACAAAATTATGTCATTTTCATATTTTTTTAATTATTTTATTTTCAAGTTATTTACATGCTTTATAAGTTAATTTAATTTGTACCAAACTTTATATTCTTATACACTACACATTTAATTTTAATTTGGATTTGGTCATTTTTTTTACTAATAGGGCTCAATTCCAAATCATTTTTTTAATTGGTGATTTTAAGCAAACATCATTGGAGTCATCTCAACAAGCTCTAATTAATTAAAAATTATTTTTATATCTTTAATTATTTTATCTTTTCAAGTTTTACATGTTTTACAAGCCATTTTGATTCATTCTTAACTTGATGATGGAAGATTTTACATTCAATGTCCGTAAAATCTTGGAATGCAACTTTTAAGTACAATTTAAGTCATTTCTTCAAATCAATTACTTTGATTAGGTTACGTACTATGCAGCTGTAATTCTTCTTATACTTTATGAGATATTTTTTATATTTAATTTATTGATCAATGATGTTACAACAAATATCCTTAACATTCTAAAATGCAATTTTTAAATACAATTTATCATATTTCTTCAAATGTTAAGCCTTGAATTTATTACATTACTATGTCAATCTTTATCTCCTCTCTTTCAACCTTTAAATCTCTTTGATTTTGTTGTATTACATTACATCCATTTATCTCATTTCAATTTTAATGTAAAACTGTTTAATGATAAAATTGTAATTATAGATTTTTCAAAATTATTTGCTTTGGTACTTTAAAGTCATTAAAAATTATTTTTGTTCAAGTCAAAACAAACATCGTCGGACTCGTCCAAATGAGTTCTATAAAAAGAAAATATTTTTAGCTCTTTTAATATTTTCCTTTATAGGATTTTTATGTGCTTTACAAGATATTTTAACTCATACCTAATTTGATAATCAAAGATGTTACACTTAACTTCCTTAGAATCTTGGAAAACTACTTTCCTATACGATTTATCTCTTTTCTACAAATATTTTTTATATTATTTTTATAGAGGTTTTTTGCTCCATCTCTTTATATCTCAGAATAAAAATTTCTTAGAATCTTTATCTCATTTGTCCAAATATTTTCCTTAGATTATGTTATATTACAATGAAACTATAATTCTTGTCCCATGTGACCTTAATATTACTTTAATTTGGTTATTATAACATTGTTTCAATATATATCTTATTTCAAGTTTTAAATATATATATATATATATATATATATATATATAATTTAATATTATTTATATTTATTTACTATGTAATTAATATTAACTCCAAACAAGGTCTATTAAAGACAAAAATAAAATCACTAAATTTGTCTTAATGACTTATACCTTATTAATAATTTATTTTTAAATTTTTTATAATTTTGAATCTAAAGTTTTTCATGCTTTAGAGACTTTTGACTCTTAGCTAATATAATGATTAAGGATGTTACAAAGGATATCCCTTGTAACTAGAGTTGAATTGTATGGTTTAATTTATCTCTTTTTCTCAAAATTTTTGTTTTGATTAGCTTATTTATTATGTAACTCTATTTATCCTGTCATGTGATGTTTATATCACTTTTATTTTTTTAATATTATACTATTTTAATTTATTTATTTCTATCTTTAAATATATTTGTTATGTATTAAAGTTATATTGTTTAATTATTTATGCTTATTTACTTGTGTAATTTCTAGCTATTCCAATGTTGTTTTATCGAAATGAAACAATTGTCATTAAATTCGTCTTGAGTTTCTCTACCCAATTAAAAGTTCCTTTTTATTTTTTTTAAAAACTTTCTTAGAGTTTTGGCTTACTTTATGCCATTTTTTATTTATTCTTGATTTGATGATCGACAATGTTACACTTTATGTCTTTAGTATCTCAAAATTCTAGCATTTTGTATAATTTATCTCTTCAAATATTTTTCTTTAATTTCTTTATATTATTATCTAATTTTAAATCCCCTCTATTATGATTTTTCTATTACCTAGCTTTCGTTATATTGTATTGCTTCAATTTATCTTATTTTAGCTTTAATATATATTTTCTTAAAATTAAAATAACAATTTATTTCTATTGATGATTATTTACTTCAGTAATTTAAAGTAATTCCTAATGACATTGTCTCATGTTGAAGCAAAAGTCATTAGTCATGTCTGCACAAACATTATCAAATTAAACATTTTTTTTATATTTTTTATATACTTTCTAGTTTAGAATTTTTGTATTTTTTATCAAACATTTTAATTCGTATCTTCTTTCACGAACAAGGTCGTCTCACTTGATCTTTTTAGTAACTTAGAATGAAACTTTCTGATTCAATTCAATTTACTTGTATCTTCTCATGTTTAATCTTTTCATTACTTTGATTTACATACATCAAATCTAATCAATTAATCTTATTTTAGCCTTATTAAATATTTTCTATACAATAAGAGAACAATTTATTATTATTTACATTTATTTAATTTTGTAATCTAATATAATTCTAAACAAGGTCCAATTGAGTCGAAACAAACTTTATTGGAGTTTTCAAAACAAGTTACATGTAATTATATTTTCATTTTATGTTTTTAAATATTTTATTTTCTAGGGTTTTGGAATAAATTATGAGACATTTTGATTTAGACTTGATTTCATAACTAAAGATGTTACACTCAACCATCTTATCCTCTTAGAGTGCAATTTTCTTATACAATTTATCTCATTTGTTCAAAATTTTTCAAGTGATTCGTTATGTTACCTAAGAATTTAATTCTCTTCACATGTGATGTTTACATCATCGTGGTTAGGTTACATTACATCAATTTATCTCATTTATGTTTTAATATATATATTTATTGTTTATTACAATATTATTTAATTAATATTTACATTAAATTATACTTATTTTTATATATTTTTTTAAAAAAAAATTATTTTTATGGTGTTAAACTTTTTTACAAGTTATTTCAATTCAAACCTAGTTTGGTGATCAAGGATATTACACTCCATCTTCTTAGTGTCTTTGGGAGCAATATTTCCATATATTTTTCTTCATTTTTACAAATATTTTTCATTAATTTTGTTAAAATACTTGATAACTCTAAATCTGCACTTATGTGACTTACGTTTTATAATGCTTTCACTTTGTTTTATTACATTACTTTAATTTATCTTGTTTCAACTATGTGACATATATTTGCTAAATATTAAACTAATCAACTTGATTTTTTTAAATGTTATATATTCAAGATTTTTTGCTCTCTTTGTGAGATATCTTTATTCGAATCTTATATTGTGATCGAGGATGTTACGCTCGATCTCTTTATTGTCTTGAAATGCAACTTTAGTGTCTAATTTATCTCATTTATTTAAAGTTTTCACTTTGATTTAGTTATAATATTATGCTATTATAAATTTCCTATCAAGTGAACTTTATGTCATTTTTATTTTGTTATATTATGTTGCTTCAGAAGATTTAATTTTAGATTTAATAAATATTAATTAGTATTAAAATAATAATTTATTAAATTAATACTAATGTAACCTTGTAATTCAATTTAATTCCTAATAAGGTTCATTCGAGGCAAAACAAACAATGTTGGATCCATCTCAATAACATCCATCCAATGAACTATTATTTTCTTTACTTTTAAATATTTTATTCTTAAGTTTTGGCATACTTTGTGAGACATTTTGATTCATACCTAACTTAATGATTATGGATATCATGCTTGTTCTTTTTTATCATCTTGAAATGAAATATTCCTAAACCATTTGTCTTATTTTTTCAAAACTTATGCTTTGATTTGGTATATTACTAATGCTATAATTCTTCCCATATATGATATTTACATTATTTTAATTTCATTATATTACACTACTTTAATTTTTCTCAATTAAGGTTTTATATATATTTATTTTATATTAAAATTATAATTTATTATTATCTATACTTATTTACATTTCTAATTTGTGGTAGTTTCAACATAAGGTCAAATTTAAACAAAACAAAACTCATTAGACTCATCTTGATAAGCACTATCTAATTAAGTATTTATTTTAATATTTTTTAAATATTTAATTTTTAAAGTTTTGGCATAAGTTTTAATTCATAACTAATTTGATGATAAAAGATGTAATACTCAATATCCTAAGTATAAGAATGCAAGTTTTGTGTACATTTTAAGACAACTTCAAAATTTTCTCTTTTATCTAGCTTTTTTCTCTTTGAACTCTAATTCTACTCTTTTATAATAATTTCATCACTTTGATTTGGTTAAATTATATTTCTTTAATTTTTCCTATCTTAGCTTTGATGTATATCTACATAATAATAAAACTATAATATTTAATTATTTGTCCATGTTTATTTTGGTATTTCATGGTAATCTAAAATGAATTCTTATTGAGATGAAACAAATGTCCTTGCACTTGCCTCGATGAGCTCCACCCAAATAAATATTAATTTTCATGTTTTTAAAAATTTTATTTTTCAAGGCTTCGACATGCTTTATGAGCCATTTTGGTTTTCAATGATGATACATGTGACCTCATTAATACCTTGTAATCCAACTTTCCAATACAATTCTCATTTTTCTTCAAATATTTTTTTTGATTTCATTAATTATCATGAAACTCTAATTCTCTTATTATGTGGCCATTACATCACTTTGATTTAGTTATATTATATTACTTTGGTTTATCTTATTTCATCATTAATATATATTTTCTTAGTATTAAAATAATATACTTTTTTAAATTTTTTTATGAATATTTAATTTCGGTAATCTATACAAATTCCGAATAAGGTCTTATTAAGTTGAAGTAATTGTTTTTGGAATATTAATATGAGGTCTGCTAATTTAAATATTTATTTTTAATATTTCAAAATATTTTAATTTGTTTTGGTCTGGCATAATTTAATAAGAATTTTGTTTTATGACTAATGTAATGATTGAGGATGTCATAGTCAATCATGTTAGCCTTCTTGAATTCAATTTTTTAATAGAATTAATCTTATTTTGTCAATTTTTTTATTTTATTATATTACTATGAAACTCCAATTCTCTTCTTATATGAGCTTTACATTACTTTGATTTTTTTTATTACATTACTTCAATTTCTCTTAAATATTTATAATAGGAATTTCCTATAATACCAATCAAGGTCTCATCAACAAAAAAAAAATGTTATTATACTCATCTAAATGAGAATATCTAATTAAATATTCATATTTATATTTTTTAAAAAATTTAATTTTTTGTGGTTTATGTATAATTTATGAGACATTTTAAGTCTTTCCTATTTTGATAATTTAGGATGCCACTTTGATCACTTTTGTTTCATGGATTGGACTTTACCAAAAACTTTATCCCACTACTTTAATTTTTTCTTTTGGATTTGATTATATTCACATGTTATTCAAAATCTCTTATCATGTGACATTTACATCAACATGAATTGGCTATGTTAGATTAAATAAATTTATCTCATTTCATATTAAATATATATTTACTTAATATTAAACAATTAATAATTATTATTAATGCTTATTTAATTTACTAATTCATAGTAATTCTAAACTATGTTTAATTGACATAGAACAAATGTACTTGAACACATCTCTATGAGTTCTATACAATTAAATATTCACTTTTTATAATTTTTAAAGTTTTAATCTCTAGGCATTTTAAGTTTTAAATAATTAGGTGATCAAAGATGTTACAGATAGTTTCATTAGTATATTAGAATGCGGGTTTCTGGAAAAATTTCATCCATTTTTCTAGATTTTCAGAATTCATTTTGTTTTTTTCTTTGAAACTATAATCCTTCTCTAATGTGGCCTTCACGTCAATTTTTATTTGGTTATTTTATATTAATTTAATTTATCTCATTTCATTTTTATTACATATTTATTAAGTTTTTAATATAATAATTTATTATTATTATAGCTTATTTTAATTGAGATATCATAGCCAAACAAAGCTAATCATGTCAAGTTGTCAAAAAAAATCTAATCATGTCAAAACGTACTTCAATAAACTCATAAGGGAGAGCTTTATCCATTTAGTTGTTATTTATCCTTATATCAATTGGAATGTAACTTTATTATATAATTTATCTCTTTTTTAAATATTTTTTGCATTGATTTGGCTATATTACTATGTAACTCTATATATCATCACGTGCGACTTTTACATCGCTTTAATTTGGGATATTAGATTACTTCAATTTTCTTCATTTCAACTTTGATATATATATTTACTCAAAATTAAATTAATGAGTAATAATTTTTTATATTTTTTATTTCGATAATTCATCATAATTCTGAATGAAGTCTATTCAAGATAAAACAACTACATTTGAACTAACCTTGATGAGCCCTATCTAATTAATTATTCTTTTTTATTTTTTAAAATATTTTATTCCCTACACTTTTGGTACTCTTTATGAAACATTTTGATTCATTCTAAATTCAATGATTAATGAAGTTATAATAACTTCCCTAATATATTGAGAAGCAACTATTTCTGGAAAACATTATCTTATTATTTTATATATTTTTATTTGATTATAATGTTATGAAAATCTAATTCTCTTCTCTAGTGACCTCTATAAGATTTTCATTTAGTTTTATTGCATTGTTTCATTTTATCTTCTTTTAGTTTAATATCTATTTGCCCAATATTAAATTAATTTATTATTATTTATACTTATTTACATGTACTTCATAATATTCCAAATGATGTCAAATCTACATAAAACAAACATCATAGGACTCATCTCTATGAGCCCTATTTAATAATGTTTTTAATTTTATTTTTTTTAAATATTTTAAGAAATATTTTTATTTTTTATTTAGTATTTATTAAGAGATATTTTGATTCTTATATAATTTTAAAATTGAGGGTGCTAAACTTAATCTCTTCGCTATCTTGGAATCCATCTTTCACTTAGAAATAATCTCATTTTTTAAAATTTTTTATTTGAATTGTTTATTTAATTATGAAAACTTATTTTCCTTTGTTGTGTCTATTTGTTTGTTTTGATTTAGTTGTTCTACATTACTTTAATTTATGTCTTTTTTATTTCATTATATATTAAATAAAACTTAAAATTATAATATCTTACTATTTATTCTTATTTAACTATTTATTTTATAGTAATTCTAATTGATGCTTGATCAACATAAAATAAATAACATTGGACTCATGTTAATGAGCTTTTTTTAATAATTATTTTTTATATATTTCTAAATACTTTAGCTATTAGGATTTTAGTATGCTTTACAATGCAAGTTTATTCATTTATTTTTTTACTATCAAAATTAATTCACTCGATCTTCTTTGTGTATTAGAATGCAACTTATCTATAATTTTTATCTTATTTCTTCCATTTTTTCACTTTTAGTATGTTACTTTATTATGTTACTTTAAACCTTGTCTCATGTTAACTTTACCATGGTTTAGTTTTCTTATATTAAATAGCTACATCATATCTCCTTTCAGTATTAACCAATATTTACTTAATTATTAAAAAAATAATTTATTATAATTATTTATTTTTGTAATTTGAAATAACAATATAATAGGACCAATGCACTCTAACTGAATAAATGTTCATTTTATAATTCTTAAATATTTTATTTTATATTATTCTAGAATTCCTTATGAGTCATTTTGATTCACACATGATTTGATTTATTACATTACATTAATTTATCTCATTTTATCTTTAATACATATTAAAATATTATTAAAATCATATTTTTATTATTATTTATGCATATTAAAATTTGTAATTTTTGGTAATTACAAAATAAATTTGATGGAAAAGAAAGAAATGAAATTTGAATTTCTTAACATGTTCTATCATTTAAATGTTAATTTTTTATATTTTAGATATAATATATTATAATATTTTGGCATATTTTATGAGATATTGCTATTCACAACTCATTTAATGAATAAGGCTATTACTCTCAAAATTTTGGTATAGTTGAATTTGTAGATACAAATATTATCAAGTGTATAATCCTCAATCATTATTTCAGGTATTTATTAAAAGTCTAACAAAGCATGAAAACATCTTAGAAAATGAATTTTTTTAAAAATATAAATTTATTTATTAATAGGATATAACACATTGAGATTAATCTAAAAATGTTTCTTTTATTTCCAGCAAACCATTTTTGTTGTTACTATTAAATTCTAGAGTAAATAAATAATAATAATAAATTATTATTTTAATATTATGTAAATACACTTAAAGTTGAAATAAGATATATTTTGAAAAAATGTAATAGAAGAAAATTAAAGGAACATGAAGGCCACATAAGAGAAGGATAAAGATACATTTTATAGTTTCATTATAGTATAACCAAATCTAAGCAAAATATTTAAAGAATTAAGATACATTTTATAGGAAATTTTCATTCAAAGATAATAAGGAGATAAATTTTATAGGAAAGTTTCTATCCAAGATTCTAAAGAGGTCGAGTGTAACATCATCGATTTCTAAATTACATACGAATCAAAATATCTTGTACAACAAGCCAAAAGCCCATGAAGAAAAAAATTAAAAATCATTTTAGTATTTTTTTGTATAGAGCTCCTTTAGATGAGTCAGATGATGCTTCTTTCATCTTGATCAAACCTCGTTTAGAATAACTACAAAGTATCAAAGTATATAAATCTAAAATATAATTAATTATCATTTAATATTAAGAAAATGTGTACTAAAATTGAAATAAGATAAATTATAGTATTGTAATATCGCCAAATTAGTGACATTTAAAGGGCACATAAGAGAAGACATAAAATTTCTTCGTAATGTAACAAAACCAAGGCATAACATTTTAAGGATGCTGAGTGTAATGTCCTCGATTATTAAATCAAGCATAAATGAAAAGGTCTGACAAAGCATGCAAAAACCTTCAAAAATAAAATATTTAAAAAACAAAATTGAATATCTAATTTAGAAAAGGTTTGTTGAGATAAGTACAATGATGTTTGTTTCATCTCCATCAAACCATATTTAGAATTACTATAAATCATTAGAGAAAATTAGCATGAATAATTATAAATTTATTTTTTTAATGTTAACAAATATAAATTAATATTGAAATGAGATAATTTGAAGTAATGTACTATAACTAAACCAAGGACACATAAAGATTGTATGACAAAAGATTTAAAGTTATGTAGTAACATAACCAAATAAGAGTATAAATTTTGAATAAATCAGATAAATTATATAAGAAAGTTTCATTCCAAGTTAGTAATGAGATGATTGTAATGTTCTCAATCATTAAATTAAATACCAATTAAAATATCTCATAAAACTAGCCAAAAGTCTAGCAAAGAAAAATAAAAAAGAATATAAAAATAAATTTTATTTAGATAGAGGTCATTCAGATTAGTCCAACGACATATGTTATGCCATAATCTGATGTCATTTGTAATGACTTACCAACATAGTTAAACATAAATAATAATATTAAAATGTTATGTTAATATTAAAAAAATTTATTAAAGTTTAAATATGATAAATTAAGAAAATGTAATATGACCAAATATAAGTAATGTAATGGTCACATAATAGAAAAATTAGTGTTTCATAATAGCATATCCAAATCAAAGAGAAATGTTTGAAGAAATAACATAAATTACATGGTAAAGTTGCTTTCCAAGAAACTGATGAGACCAAGCGTAACATTCTCGAAAAATATTCCTAGAAAATAAAATTTCAATAAATGTTAAAAAAGATAATATTAATTGATATAGCTCATAGAGACGAGTCCAACGATATTTGTTTCATCTTCATCAGAAGTCATTTGGAATTACTACGAATTATCAAACTTAATTTGAGTAAATAATTATAATTTATTATTTTAATATTAAGTAATATAAATTTAATTTTAAATAAGAAAAAAATTAAGTAATCTAATATAAGAAAACAAAAGTTATATAAAGATTACAAGTGAGGAGATTTAGCATTACATAGTAATATAACCAAATATAAATGAAAATTTTGATGAGTTTAAATAAATTCTAAGGTGATCAAACATAATAATATCGAAATTCAAATGAAGAATGAATCCAAAATACTCAATGTAAGAGAAAACACAAGAAAACAAAGTACTTAAAAAATTTTAAAAATGATTATTTAAAGTTGATTAAGCTCATCTAAACAAGTCTAACAACATGCATTTCATTTTTATCTAACATTAATTGGAATTACTACATATCAAAAAAGTAAATAAGCATAACAAATTATAAATTATTATATCAAGTTTAGTACAAATCAAAATGACTTATAATGCATGCAAAGCCCAACAAAATAAAATAACAAAAAATATAAAGAAAGATATATATTTTGTTAAAGCCTATTAAGATGAGTCTAGTAATATTTGTTTAATGGCAATCACTCCTCATTTATAATACAACAAATTACATAGTAAATAAGTGTAAAAAATAATAAAATATTTTTTCTAATAATAAGAAAAATTATATTAGACTTGAAATGAGATAAATTGAAGTAATGCAATTTAACTATATCAAAGAGATGTAAATGTTGTAATAGAATAGATTTAATGTTACATTGTAATATAAAAAAATTAAAGAAAAAAATTTGAAGAAATTAGATAAATTGTAAGTAAAGTTATACTAGAAGATACTAAAAAGATTAAATATAATATGAAAATATATCAAAACCCTAAAACATAATTTATCTAAAATTAAAAAATGATATTTAAGTTTACAGTGGTGGTCGAGAAAAGCCAAACCACGTTTCCATCTTCTTGATTGGACCTCTTTTGGAATTACATTATACTATTAAAATTAATAATGATAAATATTAATAAATGATTTTTTTAAATTTATATATATGTATATATTAATGTTAAGATATGAAAAATTAGAGTAATGTAATATAAACAAGTAAAATCGATGTAAAGAACACATGATAGGATATTTTAAATAACATAGTGGTATAACCAAATCAAAGTAAAAAAATTTGAATAAATGTGGTAATTTGTATGGAGAAATTTTATTTCTAGATACTCAAAAGATAAGGTATAATATCATACACTATCAAATAAGGGACAAATCAAAACAACATATACTATATGCAAAAATTGTAGATAAAATTTAAAAATATAAAAATAAATTAATTTGATAAAGTCTTCTAGACAAGCAAAAAAATGCTTGTTTCACCTTAGGTTAACATTATTTGGAATTAATTTAAATTTCTAAAGTAGATTAGCATATATAATAACAAAATGTTATTTTAACACTAAGAAAATATATATTATAACTAAAATGTGATAAATTGAATTAAAGTAATACAACCAAATTAAAGTGATGTTATGTAACACGAGAGGAGATTTAGTGTTATATTGTGGCATAACAAAATTAGAGCAAAACTTTTAAGAAATGAGATAAGTTATATTGGAAAGTTATTCAAAGATACTAAGGAGATTGAGTATATACTTCTCTTTTATAAAATAAGGGATGAATAAAAAAATCCTCATAAAATATGTCAAAACATAAAAAAAATATTTTTTAAAATATTAAAAAAATATATTTAAAAGAATAAAGATTGTCTAGATTTCATAGTAATAATAATTGTTTTTCATATTATATAAAACTATAATAAAGAAAAAATGAGATAAAGCTAGGAAATGTAATATAATCAAATTAAAGCAAAAGATTTAAAGAAGTGAGATAAATTTTAAAAGAATGTTGCATTTGAAGTTCTAAGGAGATCATGCGTAACTTGCTTTATCATCATATAAGATAAAAAACTCAGAATGTCTTGTAAAAGTTCAAAAATCTTAGAAAATAAAATATTTAATAATATAAAATTAAAGTTTTAATAGATTAAGCTCGTTAAGGCAAATAAAATGACATTTGTTGCATCTCCATCAAAACACATTTAGAATTACAATGATTTTCGAAAGTTAATAAGCATAAATAATAATAAATCGTTCCTTTAAAATTATGAAACTATGTATATTAAAACTAAAACAAGACAAATTAAAATAATATAATTTAAAAAAATCATGGCAATGGAATAGCAACACAAGTGAATAGATAATTTTTGCCAATAATATACCTAAATCATAGCAAACAACTTGATAAAAAAAATAAATTGAACACACTATAGAGATTTAGTGTTACATACTCGATCATCAAATAAGGTTCTAATCCAAATTTCTTAAAACCCAAGCTAAAATCCTAAAAACTTAATAGTTTTAAAATATAAAAATGATATTTAATTAGATAGGGGTCATAAAGACAAGTCCAACGATGTTTGTTGTTTCTTCAATGGATCGCATTCACGATTATTGTGAATTATCATAGTATGTAAGAACAAATAATAAAAATTTGATACATTTGTATTAAGTAAACATAAATTGAAATTGAAATAAATTAATTTGAAACAATGATGTATAACTAAATCAAATTGATGTAAAGGTCACACAAGAGAAGATTAATGTACAATGCAATATAATAAAAAATTTGAACAAACAATGTTTATGTAGGAAAGTTGCATTCCAACACACTAAGGAATTTGATAGTAATGTAGTCATCATTAAATAAGATAAGAATAGAAATTTCTCATAAAGTGTGCCAAAACTTTATAATATAAAATTTTTTATAATATAAAAACTAATAGTTAATTGGGTAGAGCTCATTAAGATTAGACCAACAATATTTGTTTTACCTCAATCGAATATCATTTTAAAATTATTATAAATTAATTAAATAATTAAATTTAAGTAACAAAAAATTATTATTTTAATATGAAGTAATAATTTGTTAAAGCTAAAATGAGACAAATTGAAGAAATAAAATATAACCAAACAAAAGTGATCATAAAGACAAAATGAGGGATGATCTAGAATTACATAGTAATGTAACAGAAGTGAAGCAAAAAAGTTAAATTATGTGGGAATATTACATTCCAAGAAACTAAGGAGATCAACTATAACATCCACAATTATCAAACGTAATATGAATTGAATGTCTCATAAAACATATCAAAATCTTAGAAAATAAAATATTTAAAAGTAAAAAATGAAATATTTTATTTGATAAAGCTTGTCAAAATGAGTTTAATAACTTTAGTTTCATCTCCATCTATTTGCATTTGGAAATTCTATGAAATCCAAACTAATTTAAAACTAAATAATAATAAAGTATTATTTTTAATATTAAGATTATATATATATATATATATATATATATATTAAGAAAATAAAAAATTTAAACATTGTAATATGATAAAATCAAAGCATTGTAAAGGTCTATGACAACTGAAGTAGAGTTTAACAAAAATTTAACCAAATCAAAGTAGAATATTTTAAAAAATGAGATAAATTAAAAAGGAAAATTATATTCCAAGTTACTAAGGTGATCTAGTGTATCATCCATAATCATCAAATCAAGTAAGAATCAAAATTTATAGTAAAACATGTTAAAGACATCTCTGACAATATTTTTACAATTATCCTTTCTATTGACATTTTGTATGAGCTTATTAATAAATGCACAATTAGTGGTTGGGTGGTTGAGGTAGCCACATGAAAAGCATATTAGGAGAATCACTCATACTCAAATCATTGAAAATTCTACCCAGCTTATAGTTGAGCCACATACTTAGGTTTATAGGTTTTAAAAGGTTTATGTGAATGCATACCCAAGCATAAGAGGATATATAGAGATCCACTATGCAACCATCTATCTAGATGGGATACCTAATTGCTTTGGCTATTCTCAGCATATTTTATTGTGGAAGAATGATCACAATGTTGAAACTTAAAGTAATTGATAGAAGGGTAGCACCAGGAATGGAGCCTACAACTTAATTTGACTCAACACGGGGAAGCTTACTAGGTCTAGACATAATAAGGATTGGTAGATTGAGAGCTCTTTCTTGATTCTATGTGTGGTGGTGCATGGCAATTCTTAGCTGGTGAGTGATCTATCTTGTTAATTACACTAATGAATGAAACCTCAACTTGCTAACTAGCTATGTAGGGTGCAAGCATTTGGCCAGTTTCTTGGAGGGACTATTGTTGCTTAAACAATGGAAGCTTGAGGCAATAATAGGTCTATGATGCCTTTAGATGTTTTAGACCACATGCATGCTACATTGATGAATTCAATGAATCTATTGCCTTGGTCAAATGGTTTAAGTAATGTTATAAAAATTTTATCATGATGGGAATATATCTTTACAAATATTTGTCTTCACATTTAAATTCATAGTAAGCATGAGTCATCAGCTCAAGTTGACTACATCCCTATCCTCTGTACATATCACACAATGCTCCCACAAATTGAATTGTTTGATAATGTGCTTAGATCACTACAATGTAGGCAACTTGTCTTGTGTAACTCACTAAGAAGTCCATTAAAGCTTACCATTTAGAAAAAGGATAAGTCTTAAGAAGGTTTCCATAGGTGAACTTGTGAAAGGATCATTGACATGAGGTGCAAATGATGGAGCACTCTATGTATCATGTGAAGGCACGATGGTTGTTTGAAGTTGCATTCTTTCATCGCATGTGCTCTTTCTTCCACATGAAGGTCAATGCAATAGCAGATAAATGACAACCTATTGGTATGGTCATATGCCAAGGGAGAGCAAATACTAAGCTAGAAAATTAGTATCTTATGCTTTGTAAAGTCTATTAAGGCTTGGCAATCCAACATTGAATGACCCTTGATGATGGATATCTTATTTCTTGCATTGATGAAGAATGTAGTCAAATGTGATGTGTTTTGAATTATAGAATCCTATGAACCATCCCTTTCTTTAATGCAATTTGTACCTAAGGATATAAGGCAAGTGCATGCATGCATGGGTGTAATAGGACCTATCATACTTTGACAGAAGTTTGTTATCACTTGTTTGGGTCCCTAGCCCTCATTTGGAGGTGAACAATAGCACCCCATGCTATGGCATAGCATGTTGAAGTGCTCTATCATGGTCGATTTTTGGTATGATAAGAGGAGAATGCCATCATGTATTGTGGTGTTGGCCAGTAAGAATCAATGTTGTAGTGCAACAAGCCCCTCATAGATCCAACTCCATGCTCCATGAAGTAGAATCATGGACTTATGTTTGGTGAGGCTTCCCATTGAATTTCATCATATAAATTAGCAGAAAAGAAGGAAGTAATGAGGACACCCATAGTAATGGTAAGCAAAATAGGACCAAGTCAATTTAAAAATTAGGTAGCCTAAAGCCTTAACTATAGTAAAGAGAGGAATCCTTCGAGATGGATCAATATCAAGTTCCATGGAAGGGGTGGGTGCCAAGAGAGTGAGAACCCTATTTGACTCGAACCCCACTACTAGATGTGGCACTATCACCAAATTGAGTTGTTTGGGAATACCACCCAAATTAAGTGATAAATTTTGTCCAAGGCTAAATAATTATGAGAGATTCATAACAAACAAGTACTATGAGGAAAAGATGAAAAGGACATTGAAACAAGAGTTAAAGAGTGCTTGCAATTGTTAGCAGAGAAGTAGATGGGGACTGGTGCTGCACTTCTAGAAGATGCAGAATTGCATCGTATGGTTTGTTGCATGGCTTAAGTGTGTGACCCACACTTGGCCATCGATGAAATACTTAGCCCCAAGGAGTAGAAGGGTAAAACAATCATTGTAAAATGTGATGTGCACACCTATATAGAGCATTCATTGGTGCAGATCTTGGTGGTAGTAGCAAATATTCAAATGATAACTTTGAAGGTCAAAGACAGAACGTTCCATGTGGATGGTGCTTGCACATAGGTTGGCAAATCCTTAGAGGACAACAAAATTAATTGAAGTGTGCCATTTGGCATGAGCTTTTAAGGAAATCGAGTTAAAATTATCGAGCTGAGATGTAGTGACCTCAAGAAGACTTATCTTTTTTGCTTAATAGTCTACCAACGCTAGATATGGCTCAGTTAGACATGGAAGGAAATGTTCAAAGATTCATTCGACAAAGTATGCCAAGCTGTTGGAAGAGCACTGTATGTTTAGCGATGTCCAATGATGCTCCCTTAACGACCCTTGAAAATTTTGATGGCTTAGTGTTTTTCATGCCTAATTGTACTTGTAATCACATTAGGTCTCCAAGGTGAACATCCTCTGGTTGATGGAGCAATGTAGTTTAGGGAAGTCAAATAAATGTTTTCATAACTTTTGGAAAAGGATTGGCTTTGAGCATTGGGCATGGGGGTCCTAATCCTGAATCCATAATCTATCGATGGATTACTCGAGTTGCTCCCATAGTGAGAGTGGGTTGACACGTGTGGACTAGAAGATGAATTTGGGGTGGCCCCTACAGAGGCAGTTCCTGGGTGTTGAACAATCAACTCAAAACTAGTACGAACATAGGGAGTGTGACAATTTAATTATTACAAAGTATTGAGATGGTCTTTGAGGATGCTCTCCTAATGTGATTTCTACCTAGTTCTCTAAATATTAAAGTGAAGAAATTTAACCAACTACAAATTAACACTAGGAGTAATTATGACTCTCTTAAGTTACCCAAATGCCTTATCATCTAGTTAGTGATGCACATGAATGGATTAATGAGATTCCCAAAACTAAGGGAATGGGCTTGGTTGAATCAGTAGGGAGAGAAGACCATATTAAGCTTGACTCCAATTTGACATCAAGAAATAACTTTAGAGGAGTAACATAAGTAAGAGTCAAATTGTTGAAGTAATTGAAATACCACAACTATTAGCATCATTTTATTTATGTCATGAGATGGAGGTGGGGACTAGCCCCTCCTTTTGGCTCCAAGTCACACCGAAGTGGGTCGATCTAGGTGGAAGACATTGGTAGGTAGGGAGTTTGGTTAGGGTATCACATCTATTAAAGCATAACATAAGTGTCTTAAGATGAGCTCAATAAGAACAAAAGTCTCACGTGGAACCAAAAGGGTAAAAGCTTGTTTGATTACAATTTCTAGTACAATGAATCATGAAGCATGGCCTATAGATCCTTTAAGTGTTCAAAATTTTAAGCTAGAGGTGTTAGAAAAGTTATCACAGGGATAACTAGCTTGTAGTAGCCAAGCATTCATAGTGACATTACTTTTTGAACCTTTGATGTCTACTATTTCTATCATTATGAAGAAGAATTCATCAAGTGTTGGATTGTTCATCCACCAATAAGGAATGTGAGAAGTGTTTAAGTCGTCATAAGATAGGTTAGTTTACCTTATTAATGAAAGTGTCTTGATAGTAATTCAATCTTGTACAAGAGGAATCATTGATTCACACAACCCATCATTTGATTTGGTTGAAAAGCTAGTAGTGCAAAGCTATAATGTGTAAGATTATGACTTAATGCCTATAAATCAAATTTGATGCTAAGATGTGATGCTAGGCTTGCTGTTTGCCTACTAGTTGATAGTAAGGGCTTGGCACCTCAAGGGTACATGACCATGGGCCAACCTAATGTCATATTAATTTAGACAACAGGCACCATAAGATATGATAGTTAAGAATAAATGACAGAAAGAATCCTTGGTAAATTACTTAAATTTGTGACGGGGCATTGAAAGTTGAAAAATAGCAATGCTACTAAGATTCACTCAGATCCAACCCTATGTTTTCAGTAAATTTGCCCCCAGTGAAATGTATTAATCCATGAAGTTTGTTAACAACTACTCACTTATTTGCTACATGATTGCTACTTTGCTTGATTGCTCACTATCTCAACTTACCTTTAATTATTGTGATACTTTATGCAATACTTTTATGTAGGTACTATGCAACTATCAATGTGGCTTGCCATTTGGAGGCTTTCTTAAGTAGAAGGCTAAAATACCTCACTTTGCAATCTCTATAAATTGTCATGATCTACATAACAGATTTGTGAAATAATAATAAAATTCCATAAATGGTTTAAAAATTTTCATTGGTTTTGTGACTCACATTATTAATGTAATTCCTATGGTTATTTTGTGAGTGTGCCCAATTTGCTTAAAGATTTATGCATGTTAGGTTGAGGCCCTACTCCAACTCGACTAGAGCTATGCACCTAGCATAGCACTGAGTACACTATATCACTATGCACACATAATAAAGCATTGTGCATCCATGGCACCTTATCTTTATATATAAGGGGGCCAATCTACATGCATGTGGGAGCATATTCACATGTATGCGAAGTCCTACTTGTGTGTCTCTAGCAACATACTATGCAAGCGATGTTTGGGGACCACAAACTGCAACTTTTCAAGATCTTTAGCCCTGTAGGCTACTGTCACATTGATAAGGAGATTACAAATTGGTAGTCATTCCATCATCCTCGATAGAATTGTTATAATATATAATCTGTAAGAGGGCATGTGGGATTCATTGTGTCCTATAAAAAAGTAAAAGATGGATGATGTAATATATGCTATGCTTTAGAGGTTAAGCATTTTGCATTGTTTTCCAAATTGAGCACTGTTGGAGCTGCGTTCATTTTAGTGCACTACTGGTGTACACAGGAGCTTGTCTACAAGTGAGGGTAGGAGCCTATTTGTGTTTGTTAAGTGGCAACCTACACGTGCAACATTTTGGGACCATAAAGAGTAACTTTTTGGGATTTTTGACACTACAAGCTGCTGTCTCATGGATAGAGTGATTACCTATCAATAGTCTTACCTTCTTCCTTGATAGATATGTCACAATATACAATCTGCAAGTGGCCAAGTGGGATGCTGTGTGGCCTACAGCAAAGTGGATGTTGGATAATGTGAAATGCCCTAATACTTAAGAATTTTGGGTTGCAGTCCTAGCCAAGTGTTGTTGGAGCTAAGTGCATTCGAGTGCATTATGTACATGTGGGGGCATATCAATACAAGTAGTTGGGGGCCAATCCATGCACACTATGTGGCAACCAGCACGTATGACATGTGTGGATCCCAAAGTGTAACTTTTTTTTGGGATTTTTAGTGCTACGAACCACTATTGCAAGGATAAAGTGATTATCTATTGGTAGTGTTTCTATCTTGATAACATTGTGACAATATACAATCCATAAGTGGGTATGTAGCATGTTGTGTGGCCTATATCAAAGTGGAAGATGGATGGTGTAATATGCATATGAGTTTAAGCATTTTGAGTGTTAGCCTTAGCTGAACCTTGTTGGTCCTTTACAAATATTAAGGAATTATTCTTGCATGTGGGGGCCTCTTTGTGCTTGCCCAGTGGTAACCTATGGTGTGACATGTATGGATTCAAAACTATAGCTTATTTTGAAAATTTTAGCACTATGGATTAATGCTACATGGATTAAGTGATTGATTACCTATTACTAATCCCTCCTTATTTTATAGATTTGCCACAACATACAATCCATAAGGGGGAATAAGGGATCTTATGTAGCATGTAGCAAAATGGAAGATGGTTGGTGCAATATGAGTAAGGGTATAAGCATATTTAGCTATGGCCCTAGCTGAGCATTATTGGTGCTATGCAAATGCTCATGCACTTTGCGTGCATGGAGGCATGACAACAAGCTTGCCCGAGAGGTTGTCCACATTCACTTACTAATATATATAGGTGTGTTGCCTCTTTGATAAGGTGATTAACTATTGGTAGCCTTGCCTTCATGCTTGATAGAATTGTTGTAATATACAATATACAAGTCAGCATATGAGATGTTGTGCAGCCTACAGTTGTAATATACAGCATACTAGTGCATTACGTGTGCATATAGAAACCTGTCTAGATGTCCTTTGTGGATGTTTGTATATCTGCACATGTGGAGACCTCAAAGTGTAAATTCTTTTAGGATTTTCGTCATTACAAGATATTATCACATGGATAAGGTGATCCTTTCTTGATAGTCTTACCTTCTTCTTCTATAAATTTGTCATAATATGCAAAATACAAGTGGGTATATGGGGTGTTGTGTGGCTTACAGCAAACTGGTAGATGAATGGTGCAATATCCATTAAGGTTTAGGTATGTTGGGTTGTAGCCCTACCAGAGCACTGTTGGAGCTGTGCTTGCCAATACACTACTCATGCAAGTAGAAGGTGTCTATGCATGCCCTATGGCAACCTGATGCATGGCATCTAGGGACGGACCCTAAAGCATAACCCTTTTTTGGGACTTTTATTATTGTAAGCTACTATTGAACGGATCAGGTGATTCACCAGTGGTAGTCTTGCCTTCTTCCATGATAGAATTATTATAATATACAATGCATATATGGTATTGTAGGATGATATGTAGCCAATGGAAAAGTGAAAAATGGTTGATGTAATACATGCTATTGTTTAATCATGTTTAGTTATTTCCCTAATTGTCCATTACTGGAGGTGCATGTGTGCCAGTTCACTATACGAGCATGCGGTCACCTTTTTGCATGCACTCAGTGACAAGTTTGGTGCATGGCATGTGAGGACCCCAAAGTGTAACTTTTTTAAATACTTTTAATGCTACGAGCTACAGCCATATGGATAAGGCTATCTCTCATTGGTAGTGTTGCTTTCTTCCTTGACAAAATTCTCAAATATGCAATTTGTCAGTTGCAAAGTGAAACCTTGTGTGGCTTGCAGCAAAGTGGAAGATTGATGATATAATATGCACTATGGTTTGAGCAAGTTGGGCTACAGAGCAAGCAGAATGCCACTAGAGCAGACCATGAAATTGTACACTATTCAAATTATTGCTCTTTGCCCCTGACTTTTGGCATTATATGTTAGTGAAGGTTCTATGTTGCTTCTAGTGCTTGGCCATGTCTTTATCGTTCGTGCTCATGCCCTTCATGGGATCTTTAAGTGTTTCAATTTTTGGTTGGCCATATTTTCATTAAAAATGTTACCTTTGCATATTGTGCTAAATATTGCTTATCATGACATGAAGGTGGAAAGGCCTTCATCCCTAATTAGTCCCTTTGTGCTTCTTTTTGTACATCTTTGAAGCTCTTTGGCTAATGAAACTTGATTTGTGTGAGACCATTTTTTTCACAAAATATGTTTTTTTGGTATTACTTCTTATGTCATGGCTACCTCTTGTGTGGTCAATCCATATTAGTAAGGATTTATCATGTAATCAAACCTTCTTTTGGAGGAAGTCCATATTTGCTTGATTATCTATCAAAAGGGTAGTTCCTTTCAATTATTATAATGATGCCACTCTAGTCCTATATTGGAACTATGGTGTTTTGTAATGCTATTAAAGGTGAAATTATCCCTACTCTTGTGTTGGCATAGTCTTAGAAATCACTCATTTTTTACTTTTCTTTCCCTACTAAGGAGGGTTGTCGTTCAAGAATGCTATTGTCAAGAGACAATGTTTTGAAACTTAGGAGATGATATCTCAACTTATGAGCATTTGCTCTACCTTTGCGGAGTATTGCCAAACATGAATATTGTGTTAATTATGAGATGGAGTGTTGCCTAGCACTTTAACATTATATTGCTACTTGGTTGATCCTACCAGTAGTCATATCCTTGTCTCAAAGATTAAATCATGCATGTGTAAGTATAAATAATTTTAGACTATGAAACTACGAATGGCTAAATTATTTATAGTTTGTTTGATGGTACATGCAACTTAGATAACTATAGTAATTCTAGAATTAATATGTGCACCAAACCTTGACTTTTGGAAGGGTGCATTTATTAAGTAAAAGGTCGATGAGGGCCTTCACCCAACTTCATGACGATTTATTATATAACTTGTCAGATTGCATGACCATCGTGTTAGTGATGCATCATTTGAAATTCTATCCTATCCACTTTTGATGGTAAGATAGGGACCAACCATGGTGGTGATGGGTGATGGAGAATTTGGGTTTGATTCTAATGAGGGAGCCAAAGAGACAACTATCACATCCAAGGAAGGCATTAAGTGCACAATTTACCCAATCTAGACATGGGCATGTAGTGATAATAAATAACATTATCAAGCTCCATGGGTCTTGCAATTGGAGTAAATAAAAATGCCATAATAAGGATCAATTGGATGGTAAGTTTGGTGCCAATAGTCACTGCAACTCTAGCTCAAATAACTAATATTTAGGTTGTTACAATTAAAATGCTTGTTATTGGACCTTGGTTTGGGTCACTCAGTGTACCATTTGGTGTGCACCACTCACCCTGATCCTTTTGTTGATAAAATGGTCTTGCATTATTTGGCCAGCTCATGCCCTTGGTAAGATTGCTTTGAAAAATTTAGAGTGCTTAAAGAAAGCCCATTCTCTTGATACATTAGCATGGTGTAACATCATAGGATTTTGTTCCTATCATGTTGGCCTTCAAAATCAAAGTAATGATTAAGATTGATAGTCATAAGTATTCATGTTTCTTAATCAGAGGTGAGATTCTTAGAGTTATAAAAGATAAATTATTGTGATAGCATTTGCCAAGTATGTTTTCATTAATCAAGAACAAAACTTGGGGGCTCAAAGATGATCAGATATCATTCTTCTCTCAACCATAAATGACGCCGACAAGAGATTGGTAAATGTTTCTCTTCGATCTCCAATACCACTTTATGAGAAATCGAAGTCTTTAGGTTCCCCTAATAATATATTAATGGCAATAGCCTACAAAAGGTCCTCTATGGTGCATCAAACAAAAGTCCAAAAAAAATAATATCAAATGAGGTTTAGGAAAGGGCATATCCCTTTCCCATGTAAAATAAGAAAAGCATGCATGGTGCATCTCCCAATCTGTAGGACCATTGCCATGTCTGTGTATATGTGTCAACTGAAAGGTATCCATATCTCAAACGTACATGAGAGAATCCCTACATCTATCTTGACATGAAGGGTGACATAGAAGATTACAAACCTCCTAAATTTCCATAGTAGAATTTGACTTGATCTCGACGGCATTAAAAACCAAGAGCTTTGACATGAGCAATCTAAGGGCCTCCAATATGGTGTGAACCTCTATAACAATGCTTGCCTGAGATTATACAGTTCTTCTTGCAATAAGAAGTTGCTTACTAAGATTTTCTCTGACAACGATCCCTAGCTCAGCAACATCATGCCAAACAACCACATTATAATTAATTTTAATTCATCTAGAATGAGGAGGACAAATTGAAGCCATATTCAACCCATGTAAGTTTTGTGGACTCTCGTAGGACATGCAAGAATCAAAATTGCATTGTTTAGATGTAGTGCCCATGTCTAATTGAATCTTCCTCACATAAATAGCATTGTTCATGACATCCTCATCATGTTTGTTCAAGTTCTTATATATCCAAATATTGATGAAAGCCACTGGAACAGGTGCAACCTACTTCATCACGTCACCATTCTTTGATTTATTGATCTCCAAGCTACTATAAACATGCTGTAAGAACATTATATTGCTACTACTACTGT
The DNA here is from genome assembly GCA_023846275.1 of Vanilla planifolia. Classification (NCBI taxonomy): domain Eukaryota; kingdom Viridiplantae; phylum Streptophyta; class Magnoliopsida; order Asparagales; family Orchidaceae; genus Vanilla; species Vanilla planifolia. Next base: position 455,426 of record JAIUJO010000290.1, read on the forward strand.
TGCTACTAGGATCAAGTGTTGTAGTAGCCTCTTTCATGCAATGCACATCCCAAATCTCCCAAGCCTCCCAATAATCACTTATCAATTACTGCAAGGTTTCAACCTCATTGTAGCCCCAATTGTAGCGATCACTCTTTATAATTCTCCTCTTCACTAGCCATGCAGTAATAGGAATATAGTTTTAATTAATCTCCAAATGAAAAGCTTCACTATAGACAACACCTTATGCTTATAAACCAAACCATACTTGCTTACAGCAACTTATGAGCCCTAGCATTGTTTGAAATTTTAGGTTGAATTGTCACAGATTAGAGGCTCAAATTGTTCACTTCCATGGTTTCAATTTGGACATACAACAACTCATCCTTGCTTCCATCCAACACCCTATCAAGTAGCAAATCATTCGCGCAAGCCTTGACTCTGCACACATCCTATTTCTCATCCTTAATGATGTGTTCCTATACTTTATTTGGCCACTCAACCTCCATGTTTATTTATGTAAGACACCACTTAATTAGAAGAAAACAAAGCAAACAATCTTCAACAAAACACACATCGATGCGCTCTCTAATTCTCCACACAAAGTTCAAAACAGCCCATGGCATTGTCTCTTTAATGAGTCTATAGGCCTACCAAGCACCTCGTGGAACACCCTCCATCTTTTCTCCCACCAAATATTTTCACCTCATCTCTTGCACCCACACAAAATCCTCTCTTTCCAAGATCCTTTCACATTGTTTCATAGTCAAGGAAGACTGCCAAATAGTGAGGTCATGGATGCCCAAACCTTCCTACGCTTTTGGTAATGTGACGGATCTCCAATCGACATAATACATTTCATGGCCATCATTTGCATCACATCATAAATAGCTTCTAAACATCTTTTCCAACTCATTAATCAACCCCTTTGGCCCTACATGTTGGCTTAAATAGAAATTTAGAATGGTAGTCAACACTAAATTTATCATAACAATCCTGTATGCTGAGGAAAGCAACTTAATTCTCCATTTTACAATCCATTCTTCCACTCTTTGAATGATAAAATTTAAATACCCTTTGCTTAGCATCTTTTTTGAAATGGGCACCCCTAAATAATTGAGATTTTTTGCTTGGGTCGTACGAACTTTGCCAACAACCATCTTTCTTCTTTTACCCAATATACCCTTATTGAACTAGACTCTAAATTTTACAAGATTTACCCTTTACCTAGAATGCTTCTTGCATTCCTCATAATCTGTCTCATAGACCTAGAAGTAGCAGATATAGTAGGTGCATATAAAACCACATATTTAGCATATAACAAGTGTGAAATGATTAGGGAGGTCAACCCATAACGAAACCTCAAAACTACTATAACTTTAGAGATCCCCATGAGCCAAGAAAAAAATTTAGATGTATGGCAAACAAATAAGGTGACAATAGGCACCCTTACGAAGCCTCTAATGGCCTTAATCCATAGGAGTTTGACCCTATTCAGTAGCACCACAAACCTTAGAGAAGAGATACAAGCATTCATCCACTCTCACGACAATGAAGGAAAGCCCAGGAATGTCACCATATTAATAACAAACTACCATCTTATCTTAATATACGTTTGTTCCTTATCTACCTTGATTGCCATAATTCCCTCTATAGACGTAGAAGAGTGCATTTGGATTACCATTTCTTGAGCAATAGAGATATTATCTGAGATAGAACTTCCTAGTACAAATGCACCTTATTCCTTCATAATGAGCCTAGGTAAACCTTTCTTCAACCTTCCCACCAAGATCATTGCCAAAATTTTATATATAATATTGCACAAGCTTGTGGACCTAAACTATTCTGATTTGTCTGTGCGTCACACTTTTGGAATAAGCATAATGAGGGTATCCTTCTAAGATTTTTGCATTTATCAATCATGAAAAATTATATATAACTCTAACAATATCACCCAAATTAATAACGAAATATCCATGCACAAACATTGTTGTGACACCATCCAATCCTAGTGTCTTGTTCTTCTTGATTATTCTGATAGCACTCTTGATTTATTTCTTACTAACTTGCATTATAAGAATTTCTTCGTGTTCCCTATCAATGCAATTATATGGATGGCAATGTAATGGAGGATGGTACACATCATTATTATACCACTTCTTCTCAAAATAGTTAACCCAAAAATATTTTATATTCTTTATAAAACTGACAAATTCCCCCTAATGTCCTTTAAATATGGTATATGCTTGTACCTCCACCTAGAAGTTGTAATAGTCTAAAAGACCCTAGTGTTATAGTCCCCCAGGTGGGAACATTAAACCTTTGCACTTTGCCACCACCATCTCTCTTCAAGTGTAGTCATCATATAAAAAGACAAAATAAGATGTCCAAGTTAGATGTGCTCTTGATCACTCAGACCCACCTCAAACTCCTTAAGTTTTCAAATTTGAATTTCATTTTCAACTTCACCATTCCTATAGATTATATAATGCATCTCAGTCTTGCTCCACCATCCTAAAGAAACTAAGGATATACAAAATTATGTAGCAAGCCTCTATATGAGATTACCTCTACTTGATCTATTCCATACTTTCTAGAAAACACTCACAGTTTAAGGAAATTTGAGCCAAACACTCTCAAATTGGTTTCTTTTTACAGTGGCTATCCCATGCTGTATACCCATCTCAATGAGCAAAGGACAGCGATCTGATCTAATTCATGAAAAATGAGATACCATAGTTTTGCAAAAAGCCTAGATTACCTAGAGATTCATCAGCACTTTGCCAAGTCTCTCCAATATTTTAGCACTTTATTCTTCTCATTACATCATGTAAACCTGTTGCCAACATTTCCCAAGTCCATCACCTCAAGTTTTTGTATGATCTTAGATTCTTACTAACCAAGCCTACTTCAAAACCTCTTCCCTCTTTTTTACTACTCTTATAACATAATAACATTGAAATTTCTAACAACTAGCATGGGTGCCCCACTTTTGGTCTCATCCTTCAGGATATTCCACACATCTCTCCTTTTAGTAGGCTCCTTGAAAGCAATGAATCACCATACCTCCAAATAATCCAGCCAAAGGTTGCACTACAAACTCCACATCTTTACCAAGCAGCACATCTGCATCTTTTCTGCTAAACTTCTCCACTCTGGTTTGAACAGGAGACACTATTTTGTTGTTGCATGCTCTACAAGCCGGTATAAATATCACTTTTATTTCTTGTTCCTTATTCCCTGAATATTTCATACAACAAACTTAATTATTTTGTGTTGATATGTAAGCCTTGCACCTACAACAACTTAATATAATTCAAAGCATGCCTTAAATTCCAGTAATTTCCTCCAAATGTAGTTGTATTGAAAGACATTTAGTGCTACCTAATATATAAATTTCATATCAGTTGACCAAGGACCATTACTCCATATCTTCACCAACTTCAATGGCACCTAGTACCCACACCAATAACACCAAGCATCCCTAAGCAATGACAACATTTCCTTTTGTTGCACTCACCCAATTCCCCTCCTAGGCTTTGCATTTCCAAAGTCACTAACCACATAATTTCATATATCCTTCCCAACATTACATAGCTAGCAATGCTTATCATTACACGGTGTTAACCATTCTTCTTCAAACCCTCCACTTAGCTACAAAGAGCAACAACAGCTTATGTTATCACCTTGAGTTTGAACTTGTTAAAGTTTCCCTTGGCACCACACCTATTGTGTCTCCATCAATTCTTGCTTGTAAAAAATTTTGGAATATTCCTAAACAATTTACATGCCATAATGCACTTCTCTAGCAACTCTCAAATAGTAGCATATCGCCAATTAAAAATCTTACCTAAAACACCAATTTCGTACTACAAATGAGATGCTACAAAGCACCTCTCCAGTGCCTCTCCAATAGAGCTTATCAATCAATAAAATGCCAACCTACATCATCATTTCGTAACAACAACAGCTTTCCTTGCCACTTTGAAATCAATAAGTTGCTAAAACTCACATTGGCACAATATCTACTAAGCCTCCACCCATTTTTACATGTAAAAACTTTTGGACTCTTAACACAACAATTAACATGTCATAATGCACCTCACCACTAGCATCATGTCACCCAACAAAATGCCTACTTGCAGCATCCATTCCTACAGTAATTAACAATCCATAATGCTCCCCTACAACACCTCTCTAATAATAGCTTTCTCCCAAAAAATGCCATCTTATAACACCCATTTCATAGAATTCCAACCTCTATACATAAATTTAACATAGCCAACACCCATTGTTGCATACCCAACCATGTTTTTCCTTCTCGAATCCTCCACCCAACCATATGGAGTAGCAGTAGCATGCCACACAACAAAATTATTATCCAGCAAGTAGCCCATCTTGGATTCTAACATATTTCTAAAATTACTCTTGGCACCTTGTCTATTATGCCTCCAATATTTTTTACATATAGAATTCCTTGGACTCTTCATACAACAATTGGCATGACTCAAAGCACCTCTCTGTCTCCATATCTCCTAGAAATTCTAGCAGCCATGGTAGCAATTACATGAAAAAGTTTCTACCTACAGTACCTAGTTCAAAATAGCACACCTTCTATACCATAAATTCTTAAATTTGCTAGCCATTCCTTTCTTTTGCTAATATTCATTTCTATTCCAACAACAGCACTCTTTATAAAAACCTATTATCATACTTCAGTTTTACTCATCATATGAACAAAATAAAAACAAATTTCTACTCCTACCCATTCCAGCATAAAGCATGCTTCAATATTTTTTTAGTTCCTAGCAAACAACATGCTAAGTATCATGCTTATAGACCATACCACTCCTACTATAACTTGCAAATCTATAGATCATCACAAAATATATTTTATTGTCATTTTTGCAGCCGATGAACAACATATAAGAGGCCTACTTATCCCTTTTAATTTTGTAGTAAATCATGGCTTGGACCTCCCCCATGTTTGACTCCATCCTATTTCCTTCTCTCATTCCTATTGGTGTCCTCTTCCTTTAACATCTCCTCAAGCTGACCCCTATTAGTGCTTTGACTCCCTACATCATGTCCTTCTTTTTGGACGAATTCTTTGTCCACACGTCCCTAAAAGGTTCCCTACCCCGTGCATTGGAGACACTTTTGTGCTTACTTGAGAATCTACCATTTCCATCATTGGTTTCATACACACAAACCACCCTTTGATAGTTTGGAATAGCTATAGTTTTGAGAAACTTTTCTTTCCTTAACATGATAACCCTCCTTCACCTTGATTGCACAAGCATCTAAGGGCCTAATCCTTTCCTTGTTCTCGAGTCTTCATCCCACAGAATTCTTTATTCTTAATGTTCTTGACTATCTTGAGCTGCTTTATTAGTCTCATCATTCTTGCTTGTCACATTCCCATCCAATTCTCCTAATAAATCAGCAAGTTTCCCACCAGTGGAGCATTGTATCATGTAATGGCCAACATGGCCACAAGTAAAGCACATCTGAGGAAGGCCCACACACTCAAAATATTGGAAAGTTTTCCATAACTATCTACTAAAACACATTCCTAGCTTTAAAGGTTTAAATCGATCCATCCACATAAAGACCCTTACATAAGATGATCGTTGCAGATTAGCACTCCAGCCATGAAGATTGGCTCTTTGATGGCTTTTACTATGCATAAGATATTTTTTATATCCCAATATAGTAATGAAAGCATAGGGAATCCGACCCACACTAGGGCAAACATCATTATCATGGTATTTGGCCTAAAATTAGGGGTCCACACATCCAAGCCCATAGTTTGCCCAGCAACCTTCAAGGTCCCCCATGCTACAGCATTTCTATCTTTTATTAAATCAAAATTAAAACAAAAGTAATCGTAAGAGAGATCTAGTATTCTGAAGTTTTTAAAATACCTCCATCTATACAATAGAAGCCTTGTAATAATGTAAAATGGGCGGTTGCTATCATAGACCCTCCACACTAGATCAAATTGATGAAACTCCTTGCACCTACTACATACTGAATCTAACATGATGATCTCATCTTGGACAACATAATCAACAATCTTTGTATCAACTTCTATAACATCAATGTATGCAGGCCATTCTGTATTTGTTATTTTTGTTACATTGAAAGTTCTTTTGGTTATCAATGCTTCTTTGAAGTTCACTTTGTTAGAAACTTCATGTTTTCCCTCATCCCCATACCCCACCTCCTACACCACATATCCATCCCTACTACATCTTTACTTGCATTAGTTGGAAGGTACTACACATTACAACATTTTAGCGCTTCATTCAACTTTCGTTAGATCACTTGGTCCTTCACCTCATCCCTGCCAATAGCACATTCAATACCCTTTAGCACTATAGTACCCACATTCATAGAATTATTTCTATCCATATTGCTACTAGTTAAGCATTATAATTTGCCCACATTGTCATTCTTCTACATGTATGAGTTGAGCTTATCAACATCTCTAGCAATTCCTACACCCATGCCAATCTCAATTCAAGCAAATTCAACTAAAATATCACTTTCATTTGGTTCCACAATAACCTCACATTCAACTACAAAAATAGCTAAAACAACATCTCAATTGGCTGAACCTATATTATAGTTGCATGTGCTCACCAGTAGTTCATCTTGTAATTGGGTTACATATTCACTACCTTTACCTTTCTTATTACTTTTATGAGTTTTACTACCAGCCATCCTACTGATTTCAAGACTCGTTTCCAGCAATTTTTCAGTTTCCCAACAATAATAGCAGAGAAATAAAACACAATTTCTAGCACAATAGCATTGTAATTAAACAGATAGCTAAAGCATAATAGAGCAACAATAATACCAAAAGTCCTCCAATAGTTATAGCAAAAACATACAATAGCAACAAAAAAACACTTTCACACAGTAATATAGCCCATCAACAAGATGAAAAATTTCAAATTTTGGGTTTAGAAATGACCTTAACAGTTGAAATTTCCTCGTAATTTCTGCAGCACCTAGCAAAACAAAATGTCACACAAGAAGCCTAATCCTGATCGGATAACATCCTTGGTAGCATACAGGCACCAGATTTGAGTTCCTTATGCACGCACACAAGTGAAACTCAAGCTTCTCACAGTTCGCCATGCAATGCACATCTTGTGCAGCAACTCTACCTAGTATAGTGTTCATTTAAGCACTTAAGCACCCAATTTGAATAACTGTGAGCCCATGCCTAAAAGATGTGCACTTCGTGCAGCACTCTGCACGTCGTCTATGTCGAGTAGCACCTCTACCTTTTGCTACCTCCATTACAGCTCCAAGCACCAAATTTAAATTCATGTGCATGCACTCTACTATAGAATCTCTAGTTCTCGCTATAAACCATGTGCCTCTTTGCCAGCTCAATGCACTCCTCCCAACATTTCTTCATGTGTGCACCAATCAGAACACATGACCACATGAAGCCTTGCCCCACTTTTAGCACGTAGGCTGCACCACTGACCTTCCTATCACTAGAGGATTTGAAATCACCACCAACCTTACAATGTCTTTAGGTTCCAAGGGTAATATGGTCACAAGGATGAAAATTAAAGTAATTGGCAGAAGGGCACCACTAAGGGTAGTTCTTATGGCTTAATTTGACTAAACATATGAAAGCTAATCAAATCCAAACATAGCATAAATTAATAGATTGAGAGCTCTTTCTTGATCCTATAGGTACTGATGCATGGAAATTCCTACTTAGTAGAGCACTTTTTCTTGTTAATTACATTAATGAATGAGATATCAGCTTGCTAACTTGTTATGTAGGGTGTAAGCAATGTGGCCAACTTCTTAGAGGGACTATGTCCACTTAGGACATGGAAGTTTTAAGCAATAATAGATCCATGATGCCCTTAAATATTTTGGACTGCACGTACACTACATTGATGAAATCAATGATTCCATTGCGTTGGTCAAAAGGCTTGGATGAACCTGTCAAAATTTCATTGTGATGTGGATAGATCATTGTAATTGTTGGCCTTCAATGAGAAAATTCCTAGTAAGCATGAGTCATCAGGTCACTTTAACTATGTCTTTACTCTTTATTGACATAACTCATCACTTCTACCAATTTAATGGTCTAATGATGCATTTGAATCACTACAATGTAAGTGGTTTACCACTTATAACTCACTGGGAAGTCTAGTTAACCTTATCATTTAGAGAAAGAAGTCATAATAAGGTCTTATTGGTGTGACGATGGAAGTATCATTGAGGAGAGGTGCTAATGATGGAGCAATGTATGAAACATATGAGGATGTGATGGTTTTTTGATGTCACGTTCTTTCGTAGCACGTGCTCTTGCTTCCACATGGAGTTCAATGCTATGGGGGATAAGTAATAACTTATGTGCATCGTCATGTGCCAAGGAAGAGCAAACCTTTAGCTAGCAAATGAGTAAGTTGTGCTTCATTAGGTTTAGTGGGGCTTGGTAGTGGAATATCAAATAACTCTTAGCAATGGATATCTTGTCTCTCACATCAATGAAGAATGCAAGTAAACCTGATACATATTGTGAATTTTATAATCCTCCAAACAATCCATTTTTTTCAATGCAAGTCGTGCTAGAGGATGCAAGTAAAGTGCATGCCTGCATGAGTGTAATGCAATCTATTGCTCCTTAAAAATGCCTAAAATCCCTAAATCAGTTCCTGAACCCATTTGGAGGCAATGGATGACACCTCATGCGATGGAATTACATGTTGATCTATTGGGTGATGGTTAATTATGAATATTATAGGTGGTGGATGCATCGAGTGTAATGGTGTTTTCCAGTAAGAATTGATGTTGTAATGTGAGAAGAAGGTTCTCTTCATATATCCAACTCTATGCTCCATGGTGTGAAATAATGACCCAACATTAGTTTCAAAATCGTGTAGCCTAAAGTTTGAATAATAGTCTAGAGAGGTGTCCTTAGTGATATATCAGGATCAAGTCCCCAAAGAGGAGCATCGAGGAAGGATAGAGCACTGCTTGGCTCATACTTTATTATTACATGAGACACTATCAGTGAGTTAGGTTACTTGAAAATGCTGCACAAATTACGTGGAAAATTTTAATCAAGACTAAATAATTATACGAGATTAATGTTGAACAAGTATCGTGAGGGAAAGATGAAAAGGACTTTGAAAAGGGAGTCAAAGAGTACTTGAAATTATCAAGAGAGAAGTAGATATGGGCCAATAATACACCTCGATTAGATGCAAAACATCAACGATTTGTTTCATGGCTCGAGGAGTGTGTCGACTCAAGATACTGAGGCGATTAGAGCCTAGGTGGATGTCGATCATGGAGAAATCATCATCATGGCTGGTCACAATGTTTGCATCATTGAGGCATGCCATGGTGGCTTCATACGCACTGGTGATGGCCAGTGAGATTAACATATAACCCATCTTGAGAATTGAACCAAGGAGTCTGACATGCTTGCGAGTCAAACTGTGAGCATGCCTAAAAGGTGCAAGAAAGCTAATTGGTGGGATCCTCATTTGATTGGTTAGCCACTGACTTACCTAGATATTTTGTGCAGGGTTCAAGTGAGAGCATGCCTATGAACACCCAAAAGATGGCAAACTATGCCTGAGCAAATCAAAGCTGGAGGAAACTCTAGTGAAGGCTCACAATGATACTGACATGCAAATCTTTCATTTGAATTGGCTATCCTAGAGCCAAAAAAGGGTGTTTATCAATTAGGATAGTAGCATGGTGATCATAAAACTTGAAATATGCTAAGGAGTGTGCAACAACTCACCTACTGAATAAACTAGCTTTGAAAATGAATGAGGCTTAAGCGTGCAACCCACACCATGTCGTCAGTGCAATGCAAGGCCCCAAAGAGTAAGAGGGTTCTATGGTCACGACAAAATACTAGGTGTGGGTCGACAAGAGCATCAAGTAGTATAGATCTTGCGAGTAATAACAAATATTCAAATGAGATCTTTGGAGGACGAAGGAAGGAAAAGTTTCATATGAACGACACTTTCACATAGGTTAGTCGATTCTCGGAGACGGGGTAAACCTATTTGAAAGTGCCATTCCGCACGAGCATCAAAGGGGAGTCGAGTTAAAACGCTTGAGCTGAGATGTGGTAGTTGATGGCAACATCAGGTCGTTTCGAGACGTCAATAAGAGCCTTAGAGTTATCTTTTCTTTTTAAGAGCCTATCAGCCCTCGAAATGGCTTAAATAGAGGTAGCACCAAGTGGTTGGAAGAGCATCATATGTTGAGTGTTGTTCAATGCACCCTTGATGACCCCTGAAAATTTGGATGATTAGGTGCCTTCTAAGTGTGGTCGTACTCAAAACCACAATAGGACTCTATGGTGAATAGCCTCTAGTTGATGAAGCAATGTAGGTAAGGGAAGTTGGCAAAATAGAATCGTAATGCCGAGAAAAGGATTGGCTTTGAGGGATGGGCATGGAGTCCCAATCTAGAATGCATCAGCTATCAGTAGATTGCTCAAGCTACTTATATGAAGAGAGTGGGTTTACATATGCTTATTGGGGAACGAATATGGAACGACCCTTACAGGGTCCTTTCTTAGGAATTGAACAAACTACTCTTTATGGGGAATTCTACTATTAAATTAAAACAAAGCATTGTGATGGTCTTTAATGATGCTTATGCAACATGATTTCCACCAAGTGCTCTAAATACAAAAGTAAAGAAATTTAACCAAGCACAAGTTAAAGGAGGGAGTAACTATGACTTTCTTAAGATAGCCAAATGCATCATCATCTTATTGTGATACTTATTGTAATACTTTTGTGTAATATGTTTGTGTGAATATTGTGTAACTTTTGATGTGATGCATCCCTTGATGGCTTGCTTGTGTGAAAGGCTAAAATGCCCCAATTTGCAATCTCTACAATATGTCGAGATACTATTAGCAAATTCTTGAAATAACAAAAAATTTCCATAAAAGGATTAAAAAATGTTATCAATTTGTCACTCAAATTATTAAAGTACACCCATGTGGTTTAATGAGTGTGCCAATTTGCTCAAGGTTTTGACCATATTGGGTAGATGCCCAAGGCCGAGTTGGCTGGAGCAACGTGCCTAGCATAGCACGAAGCACACTACAGTACTGTGCATGCATAGCAACCCATCCACACACATATAAGGGCCTATCCAAGTGCTTGCATGGGGGACTATCCATGTGAGTGTGGAAACCTTTGCACGTGCAAGGAAGGGCCTATCAGCATCTGTCAAGTGATAGCCTTTGCTTGTCACAGGTGGGGATGCCAAAGTGTAACTTTTTTAAGATTTTTAGCAATACAAGCATCTATCACATGGATAAGATGATTACTTATTAGCATTCAAACCTTCTTTCTTGATAGAATTATAACAATATACAATTCATAAGTGGACATGTGGGACGTTGTGTTGCTTTCCACAAAGTTTAAGATGGATAGTGTAATATGTACTAGGTTTAAGAATTTTGGGCTATAGCCATAGATGAGAGCTGCTGGAGCTGTGTGCATGATAGTGCACCATGCACCCACATGAGGGCTTATCTATGTGTGCATGTGTGGTAACCCAAAGTGTAACTTATTTTTTATTTTTAGCACTACATGCTGTTACTGCTTGGATAATGTGATCCCCTTTTGGTAGTTTTGCCTTGTTCCTTGTTAGAAATATGGGAATATATAATCTACAAGTGGGCATAAGGGACACTATGTAGTTTGTAGCAAAATTGAAGATGGATGGCATAATATTTGCTAGTGTTTAAACGTTTTGTGTTGTAACTTTAGTCAAGAGCTCTTATTATCTCATGCATGCCAGCACATTATGCCTGTAAGAGGGCCTGCTTATGCATATGCTTATGGGGCTATCTATGTGTGCTAAATGGTAACCAGCATGCACGAAAGGTAGAGACAAGAAAGTGTAACGTTTTTTAAGATTTTTAGCACTACGAATTGTTATCGCATGGATATGCTTATCACATATTGGTAGTCTGCCCTTCTTTTATGATTGAAATATCAAAATATATAATACACAAGTTGGCATGTTAGATGCTATGTAGCTTTCAAAAAGTGGAAGAAGGATGTTATAAAAAATATGCAAGGGTCTAAGCATTTTGGGCCATAGTTCTAGTTGAGTGTCGCTGGTGTTACATGAACATCAGTAGGCTACATATGACCCCAGAGGCCTTTCCATGTGCTCTTAGTGGCAGCTTACACATGCAGCACATGGGGACCATAAAGTCTAATTTTTTTAAGGGATTTGTGGCACTATATGCTACTGTCACATGGATAAGGTAATTACCTATTAATAGTCTTTCCTTCTTCCTTATTAGAGTTATCACAATATATAATCCACAAGTGTGAATGTGGGATGCCATGTGCTTAAAGGAATATTGAAGATGGATGGTATAGTATGCACAAGGGTTTAAGCACTTTGGGTTGTAACTTTAGTTAAGTGTTGTTGGAGCAGTGTAAATGCCAGTGTTCTATGCATGTGTACAGGGGCGCATCTGTGTTCATGGACAAATGCTTGTCCATGCGTACGACATATAGGAACCCTATTGTTTTACTTTTTTCAAGATTTTTATTGCTGGGAGCTGTTACCTAATGGATAAGGTGATTACTTATTGGTATTGTTGCCCTCTTCCTTGATAGAATTGTCTAAATATATAATATACAAATAGGCAAGTAGGGCATTGTGTGACCTATAGTAAAGTGGAATATGGATAACACAATATGCACTATTAAAGTAATATGCAATATACAATATGCCCTCTTCCTTGCACTTTATTTCGACATCTTTGAAGCTCTTTGTGCCAATGGAACTGGATTGGCATTAAATCAATTTTGTACAAAAGATTCTTTTTTTAGTGCTACTTCTTATTGCTTTGCTACTTCTTCATGTGGCAATCAATATTGGCAGGATTTTGTTACAAAATCAAACATTTTTATTGACTAATTCTATATGTTGCTTGCTTATGTTTTAGATGGACATTTCTAATCAATTATTTTGTTGATGCCACACTACTCTTTGTTGGAACTATCATATTTCATGATACTGTTGAATGTGTGATTGCCCTTGCTCTTTGATGGCATGGTCATTGAAATCTTTTCATTCTCCACAAGGAAGGATTATCATGTAGAATGTTATTATTGAGATGCAACATTTTCAAACTTAGGGAATGGCATCCTAACTTGAGAGCATTTGCTCTTCCTTTGTGGAGTATCACAAGACATGACAAATGTGTTAATTATGGAATGGGTTGTTACCTAGCACTTTGTCATTGTATAGCTACCTGGTTCATCCTACCAATAATCATATGCTTGCCTCAGCGATTAATCCATGCATATGTAAGTTTGAAAAATTTTAGATTGTGAAAATACGAATGGCTCATTAAATTGATATACTTTCTTTGATGGCACATGTTACTCAGATAACTATATTAATTCTAGAGCTAATACATGCACCAAATCTCAACTTTTAGAACAGATAAATGTATTAGGCAAAAGGTTGATGCAGGCTTTGCTTGGATCCTTGATGATTTATGATAACTTGACGAATCATAGGTCCTTCACGTCGATGATGCATCATTCAAATTTCTACATTATCAACTTTCGATGGTGGGATAGAGGCCTGCCATGGTCATGATGGGTGATAAAGGATTAGTGGGTTTGATTTAGGAGAGGGTGCCTCAGTGATGGCTACCACATCCATGGAAGGTAGTGGGCTTACGAATTAACTAATAATGACATGTTGAGTTATTGATATAAACAACATCTGGCTTCGTGAGTCTAGTAATTGGAATGAGTATATTCTAATCGCTTAATGAGGATCAATTGGAGGACAAGCCAAGTGCCAATAGCTCTGATAGTTCCAGCTACAATAGAATATATTAAAGTTGTTGCAGTTAAAAATCTCATAGGTAGACTTTTGTTTTGGTCGATCAGTTTACATTTTTGTGTGCATCATTTACCCAGATCATTCTGTTCATGATATAGTTAGGCAACAACTGGTTAGGTCATGCCCTTGGTTTTGTTACTTTGAAGAATTTAGGTGCTCAAAGTAATCCTATGCTCTGGATTTATTAGCATGGGATAACATCTTAGGATTTCAATCTTGTTATATTTGCTTTAGGATTAGAGTAGTTATTAAGAAGGATAGTAGTGTGCATTCATATTTCATAGTCAAAGATGAAATTCTTTTATTTATGGAACTCAAACCACTATGAAAGCATTAGCCAAAGATGTTTTTATTAATTAAGAATGAAAGTTAGCAGCTCAAAGTTTATCAAATGCCATCCTAGTATCAACCATAAATGTTGTCAACCAAGGATTAATAGATGATGCTCTTTGGACTCCATTAACACCTTATAAGAAATCAAATTCTTTAGGTTCTTTGGTAATAAAAAATATTGAAGCCTAAAAGGTCACCTCTGTATGGAGGTTCGAATACATAATCAGTAAACAAAAGCTTAGGTGTTTAGGAAGGGGCATACCCCATTCTCAACAAAAAATAAAAATACAAGGCTTCATGTGCAATCCAATGTGCAATAGTGTTCCCATCTCGCAACACATGCGTAATTCTAAATGCCTTTTGTTGATGAGCATAATTGATAACATTGGTAAACATAGAGTAAAAATGATGGGGAGAATTAGAATGTGAATGAATAACCACATTGAGCCTCATAACTACATCATTGGAGTCTAATTCTAGGTTAATTACAACAACATTTGGATAATGGTAGCTCTACTATTCCAAGGCATATAATATTGCCATTGTTCCCACTATAGATGAAGAGGTTAAAATGACTTTCCTCCCCATGAATTTAAGAGATGTACCCATGTAATCTCTTATAGTTAGGAAAATAACAGCCACTGCATTCACAGCCAATGCCACATCACAGTTGCATTTTATCTAGCCCGTAGGAAGAGTCCATTGCAACTTTATGGAGAGCTCCATGGGGCTTATTGGATTCCTGCTAGGTGAACTAGAAAAGCTGGAGCATACAACAATAAGAGAGATAGCAGTAGCAATATGGTAATGCAAAACTTTTAGATTGAGGACATTTTATTATGTTTCTTTTTATTCTTATTAAAAAATAGAAAAAACAAAGCAATAGCCATAAACTATATTATTTCATGATTTTTCCTACAATTAATGTTGCACTTCATCCACTCCAACACCTACAATAAATCTACAAACTTCAATGGAATAGACCTTTTATTTGTGAGTATGAACATTGTTTCCTATAAATTCCAAAGTTCCATGGCTTTGCAGTAATTCCAAAAGTAGTGGCATATGGATTTTTGTTCCAAATAGCCCCAACGATAGCAAGTATTGTCCCTTATTTGATGTGAATGCAACCATGTGGTGATAGGGAGAGCATCATTAAGGTGGCACCACATAAAGAGTAGAATTCTTGATTGTAGCTTAATATTCCAAACCCAAGCAATGTTCCTACGAGTATAATACTACTTCAAGGAGAGATTATAGTAAATAAATTAAGTATCGATCACTCTATCTTTAGATTTAGCAAAGTAAAGTCGATCCTTATCCACCTATTTAGCCTAAGGTAGTTGTTTAATATAATAAATAAGTTCTTCCCCAAATAATTTCATAAATTCTTGAGATTCCATAAACCATAACAATCCACAACATAGTCAACCCACTTGGGTTGCAACTGTTGCATAACATGAGTGTTGCTAATCAATAGTCCAACCATCAAGCAGAATTGATTCACCAATGCCTTTTATAATGCATAAAATATTTTCAGTATCCCAGTACAATAATGAAAGCATAGGGATTCTGACCTGCACGAGGGGACACATAATTTTCATAACATTTGGCCTAAAATCAGGGGTGCACACATCCAACCCCATAGTTTGCCCAGCAACCTGCCAAGGTCCCCCAAGCTACATTGAATTTCTATCTTTTATCGAATCAAAATACAAAAAAAACAATATGATGAGAGATCCAACATTTTTGAAGCTTTTGAAATGGCCTCACCTATATTATAATACACTTGTAATAAGGAAAAATGGGAGGTTGTTGCCATAAACCCTCCCTATATTAACTACATTGGATGTTCTTTCAGTTATCGAAGCATCCCTGAAGCATACTTTGTTGGAGTTTTCCCTTTTTCCTATTCACAATCGCCAGTTTCCTGCATTACATCTTCCATCCCCGTTGTATCTCGACCTACATTCGTTTGAATGTGCTACTAATTTACACTTTTGGGGGCTTCATTCACCTTGCATGGGATTACCTTGTTACTTGCCTCATTCTTCCCAACTACACATTAATTATTCTCCTGCACTACAACATCCACATTCATAGAATTCTTCTTATTCCTACTACCATTAGATAAGTAGTGTGGTTTCCCTAGATTTTCATTTTTTTTCCATATATGAGTTGATCTCATCAGCATTTCTAATAATTCCCATGCCCATGCCAACCTCGATTAAAGCCTATTCTATAGAAGTATCACATTCATTTGGCTCTACAATAAGTTGACATTCAACTATAGAAATAACTAACAAAACATCTCTATTGGTTGAACCTACATTGTAGCTATATTCATCCATCTGTATGTCATTGTGCATTTGAGATGCATATGCCTTTGCTTTTCTTGCTACTTTTGCATGCTTTACTACCAGCCATCTTACTAATTTCAAGAAAAACTTCCAACAATTTCTAGCACTTCTCCAGTAATAGCAGCACCAAACAAAAACAATTTTCAACAACACAACACAACAGCCTTTGCAATTAAACAGATAGCTACAACATTTCCAATAGCACAGAGTAGTAGCAATAGTAAACACTTCCAACAACAATAGAATACACTTCCATAAAGCAATACAACAAAATAGTAATATAACAATATAAAATTTCAAATTATGGGTGAAGAAATGTCCTTCACAGTTGAAATTAGCTGTGTAGCTACTGCTATAATGTGCAAATGAAGGGTTGTTCAAGGGAAAAATCTGGCTCACATAGTGCCCTTTGTAATGTATAGATACCGAATTTAAATTCCAATGTATGAATGCCACTGTGAATCTCATGCTTCTCACCACTCTCCACATGCCTTGTATAGTGCCCCTTGTAGAATTCACCTCATGTAGTGCCCTTTGTAGTGTACAAGCACTGAATTTGAATTCCCATGCATGCATGCCACTATAAATCACGTGCTTCTTGCTACCCACCATGTGCCTTTTTTCTTGCTTGGTGTGCTCCTCCCCACACTTCTGTGCATGCATGCAAATTCAAATGCTTGTTCACACCAATCTGTGCCCCACTTCCAGAATGTCATCCACACCATCAGCCATCTCACTGTTGAGGGATTTAAAAGCTCCACTAAACCTCAAAAATCTCCCTCTCTATCCTCAAATCTCCACCAAACCTAAAATTCTTTAGATTTTTTTCATAATATATTAATAGCCATAGCCTACAAAAGTTCATTTATAGAGGATCAAACAAAAAGTCTAAAAACAACAACATCGAAAACGGTTTGGGAAGGGGCATACCCCAGTTCTAAGTAAAATAGAAAAATGTGCTTGGTGTGTCACCCAATCGATAGGACCATTGCCTTGCCTGTATATATGAGTTGATGTAAAAGCATCCATGTTGCAAATGTACATGACAACATCCCAAAATCTATCCCCATATGAAGGGTGATATAAAAGATTACCAACCTCTTATATTGCCATTGTAGAGTTTGATTGGATCTCAACAGTATGAATGACCAAGAGCATTGACCTAAGAAAACTAAAAGCCTCCAAAATGGTGAGTAACTCTATAGTAATGCTCACCTGAGAGTATACACTTTTTTCTACAACAAGAAGTGGCTTACCAAGATGGTCTCTTACTAAAATCCTTAGCCTCACAACATCACCACAAATAGCTACATCACAATTAATTTTAATCCATCTAGTTGGTGGAGGAGCCCAAAGTGAAGCTACATTCAACTTATGTGAGTTGCATGGACTCTCATAAGAAATAGATTAACCCAAATTGCATCGTTTGAAAGTAGCACCTTATCTAGTTTAATCTTCCTGAACAAAATAGCATTATTCATGAGTTTCTAATTATGTTTCTTGAAATTCTTGTTGCTCCAAACGTAGTAGAAAGCAGTTGCAACAAGTGTGGTTTACTTCATCATGTCACCATGCTTCAAATTGTTTGTCTCCATGCTGCTGCAAACATTCTATAATCTCATTACATTGCTACAACTACTATTGCTACTAGGATCAAGTATTGTAGTGGCCTCCTCCTTCATGCAATGCACATCCCAAATTTCCCTTGCCTTCTAGAATCACATAGTAAATACTGCATTATTCCACCTCATTGTGGCCCCAAATACATCTATCACTCTTTACAATTCTCCTTTTCACCAGCTATGTAGTAGTAGGAATGTAATTTTTTATTGATCTCTAAATGAAGAGCTACACTCTAGACGGCACCTTGAGCTACCAAATCCAACCATACTTGCTTGCAATAACCTTGAGTCCCCAACATTATCCCAAAGTTTAGCTTGAATCATCTTAGAGCAGAGGTTGGAATTATTCACTTCCATGGTTTTGGTTTGCACATGAAGCAGATGGTCATTTTGCTTCCATCCAATGCCCAAGGGAGATGCAGCACTTTATCAAGCAATAAATCATTTGCCAAAGCCTTGACTATACACACATCCTACTCCCTATGCTTAATGATGCATTTCTATACTTTATTTGACGACTCTGCCTCCATATTTATGCACGTTGGCCACAACTTAATAGGATGAAATCAAAGCCAACTATCTTTAGCAAAAAACATATCGATACCATCTATAATTTTCCACACAAAGTTTGAAATAACACATGTCATTGCATCCTTGATGAGTCTACAAGCTTATGAAGCACCTCGTGGAACACCCTCCATCTTTTCTCCCAACAAATATTTTTTCCACATTACCTCCGCCAACCCATAATCCTCTCTTACTAAAATCATCCTGCATTCTTTCATAGTCAAAGCACATTGCCAAATAATAAGGTCATGGATGCCCAAACCTCCATCCTTCTTTGATAGTGTGATGAATTTGAAATCCACATAGTGCATTACATGGCCATCACTTGCAAAACACCATAAATAGCTTCTAAACAAGTTTTTCAACTCATTTATCAAGCCCTTTAGCACCACATATTGGCTTAAATAGAAATTTGGAATGGTTATCAACACTAAATTGATCATAACAATCCTTCCTGCCAAGGATAACGACTTAATTCTTTATTTTGTAACCTATTCTTCCACTCTCTTAATTGTAAAATTGAAATCCCCTTGCTTAACAAATTTATCAAAATGGGAACCCTAATTGAGATTTTTTGCCTGAGTCATATGAACGTTTCCAGCTATAGTCCTTCTTCTTTTAACTAATATACCCATACTAAAATAATCTATAGATTTAGCAAGATTTAAATTTATCTATAATACTTCCCATATTCTTCCATAATCTATCTCATAGACCTAACAACAACATACATAATAGGTGTATATAAAATCACATCATCAATATATAATAAGTGTGAAATGATTGGGGATATTGGCCCACAACGAAACACAATACTTTCATATTTTCATGCTTCACAATGAGCCAAGACAAAGATTATGATATAATGGTAAACAAATAAAGTGATAATAGGTACTCTTTCCTCAATCCTCTAGTGGCTTTGATCCATCGAGACTGACCCCATTCAGTAACACCCCAAACCTCAGAGTCGAGATACAAGCATTCATCCATTCACACCATGATGGAGGAAAGCCCAAGAATGTCATCATATCAATAACAAACTACCATCTCACCTTATCATTTGCTTATTCTATATCAACCTTTATTACTGTAACACTCTCTCTAGATGTAGAAAATATCATAGTTTGTCATTTCATGAGCAATAAAAATATTATCTGAGACAAATGCGATTGGCACAAATGCACTTTATTCCTTTGTAATGAGCTCAGTAATACTTTCTTCAATCTTGCCACAAAGATCTTCACCAATATTTTATATATAACATTACACAAGCTTATGAGTCTAAATTATTCCAATTTTTTGTGTCTTGCACCTTTGGAATAAGAATAATGAGAGCATCCTTCAAGACTTTTGGCTTTTTCTATCAAGAAAAATTGTAGCACAATTCTAATAATACCACACTCACTAATAGCCCAATACCCAAGCACAAACTCCGCTATAACCCCATCCATCCCTGATTCCTTCTTCTTTCTGATTGACCTAATTGTAATCTTGACTTCCTTCTTAGTAACATGCATAATAAGCATTCCCTCCTATTCCTTATCAATGCATCTGTATTGTTGATAATGCAATGGATGATGATAAACATCATTATAGCACCACGTCTTCTCAAAATTGTTAACCATCAAACATTTTACATTCTCTATAGAGCTGACCACTTCCCTCTTCTCTTCCTTCAAATACAATATAATCTTACCCCTCCACCTAAAAGTTACAACATCCTTGAAGAACTTAATGTTACAATCCCCCAATTAAGCCCATTCAACCTTTACTCTTTACCACTACAACCTCTCTTCAAGTGTAATAGCCCTATGAAAAGAAAAAATAAGGTGTCCAAGTTGGATGTGCTCCTAATCATTCAGATTCACGTTAGACTTCTTGAGTTGCAAAACTTGAATATCATTTTCTAGTCTACCATTTTTGTAGATTAGATTGCATATCGCAATCTTGCACTACCTTTTCATGTGTAAATCTGTTAGAAGCCCACTAAACCTTATTATTTAGAGGAAAGAAAAGTCGTAACAAGTTTTTTGATGGTGAACCATTGGAAGTATCATTGATGAGAGGTATGAATGATGAAGCAATCTACGCAACATGTGGGGGTGTGATGGTTGTTTGATGTCATGTTCTTTCATATCACATGCTCTTTCTTTCACAAAGAGCTCAATGCTATGAGGGATAAACAACAACCTATTAGTGTGGTCAATTAATAAGAAAGAGCAAATGTTAAACTGGAAAATGAGTGTGCTATATATCAATAAGTCCAAGGGCACTTTGCAATAGAACATTGAACAACACGTGACAATGGATATCTCGGCTCTTGCATCATTGAAGAATGAAATGAATGTGCTATGTGTTGTGAATTATAGAACCCCATGAACCCCTAAATGGTTGTAATGCAATTGGTCACTCCTTATAGAACCAAAGAATCATAGATTTAGGTTCCTAACTCTCTTTTCGAGGTGATCATTGGCACCCCATGCTATGCCATGGTGTGTTGATGTGTTTAGGTGTTGGTGAACTATCAACATAAAAAGAGGTGGATATAGCTAAGTGTTGTGGTGTTGGCTAACCAGAATCGATTTTGTCATGTGAAAAGTAGATGCCATCCCAAATCCAGCTCCATGCTCCATGGTGTAGAATCATGATGTCATGTTAGGTGTGGCTACCCCCTATATTTAAGCATATAATTGAGCAAAGGAGAAGGAACATACAAGGATTCTCTTAGTAATGATGAATGAAATAAGAGCAGTCTAGTTTGGGAATTAGGTAGCTTGAAGCATGAATTGAAGTCAAGAGAGGCATTGTCAAAGATAGATCAAAATCAATTCCCTTGGAAAGGGGCATTGGCAAGAATGAGGCCCTATTTGACACATATGATACTGTTACATGAGGCACTATCAACAATTTGGATTGTTTGGTAATGCAGCCAAAATTGGGTGGTAAATTTCATCTAAGGCTAAGTAATTATTACAGATCAATAGTGAAAAAGTTTTACATGGAAAATATGAAAAGAACTTTTAAAAGTGAGTCAAAGAGTGCTTGACAATGTTGATAAGAAAGCAAATGGAGGTCGATAGTGTTCCTTAGCAAGATACATAATGTCTTAGAATGATTTCTTGCATAGCTCAAGGAGCAGAACATCTCGAGCCATCACAATGGCCATGGCATGAGTGGATGTCATCTGTGGAGATATTATTGTCATCACTATTCCCAATTCTTGCACCATCAAGGTGTGTCACTACTGTACTACATGCATTGGTGATAGCTAGTGAGCTCACCATCTAACCCATCTTGAAACACAAACAGAGGAGTCTGACATTCTTGTGACTCGATTAGTTAGCAAGCCCAAAAAGCATAAGGAAGTTGATTTATGGGACCCTCATTTGATGGCCAAGACACTTATCAACCCAGTTCCTCTTTGAAGGGTTCAAGTGAGAGCATGCCCATTGAGACCCAAAAGATGCTAAACTATGCCTGAGTGAGTCAAAGAAAGAGGAAACTCTAGTAGAGGCCTACAATGATGTGCAAGTCATTCATCTGACATCGCTATAGAGGCAAAAGACTAATCAAATCATCTAGTAGCTGGTTCCCTTTAAAATTTCCCTCATAATAGCTAGAGCCATTGCCAGAGTTCTATCAAGTAAAGCCAAAGATTAAAGGCATCGATGGCACAATGCCTTTGACCTATTCTCAAACTTTAAATATGTGAATGGCTCGACTATTTTCATGAGTTTAGCAAGGGAATTTAGGCTCCAAGTGGGCAAGTTTTGGTAAGAAAAGCTGAAGTTGCAAGATGAACTAAAATTTAGGTTACGATGTCCAACTACATGTTAACCTAGAGCTCATAAAGTGTGTTGGTCGATTAACCTATAGGATGTAATCATGAAAATTGAAATTTTCTAAGAAGTGTGTAAGAACTCACTTGCTAAATCAACTACCCCAAAAAATGGATGGTGCTTAAGCATGCAACCCACACCTAGCCATCAGTGTAATGCAATGCTTTCATTAGTTGGATGGTGCTATGGTCACTAAAAAATGTTGGGTGTAGGCCTAAAACAAGCATCCACTAGTGTAGAACTTGGTGGTAATAGCAAATATTCAAATGAGAACTTCGAAGGTTGAATGAGGGAATGGTTATACATGAATGGCACTTGCACATGGCTTAGCTGATCTTAAGAGACAAGGGAAACTGATCAGAGTGCCATTTGGCTCGTGCTTTGAAATAAAGTTGAGTTAAAATTCTTGAGCTGGGATGTGAAAGTTAATGGCAACATCAAATAGTCTGGAAACATCAATAGAGCCTTGGGAAGAGTTATATTTTCTATTTAATAGCCTATCAACCCTAGAAATGGCTCAGCTAAAGGTTGGCCTTAGAAGTTAGAAGAGCACTGCATGTTGAGATGTGTCTGATACACCCTTGGTGACCCTTGAAATTCAGATGACTGAGTGCCTTGTACACCTAGACTTGCCTATAGCCACATCAAGTATCCAAGGTGAACAAGCTTTAGTTGATGAAGTAATGTAGATAAGAAAATTTGGCAAAATAGATCTGTAACTTTTGGAAAAGAATTGGCCTTGATTATTGTACACTAAGGTCCCATTACCAAACCCATCAGCTATTGGTATACAGCTTGAGCTGCTTGCAAGGTGAGAGCAAGTCGATGAGTGCTGCCTTGGGGACGAATTGAGAGTGGCCCCTATGAGGGCCTCCCTTAGATGTCAAACAACTGACTAAGAACTTGTACAAATATGGGAAATCTAATCATTTTGTTAAACAAAGCATCACGATGGTCCTCGAGGATGCTCATGTAATGTGATTTCTACCCAATGCTCCTAATGTCAAAGTGAAGAAATTCAACAAAACATGAACAAACAACAGGAGTAATTATGATTCTCTTAAGATAGTTAAATGCCTCATCATTTAATTAGTGGCATACATGAATAGATTTTTTACATTCCTACTATCCCTATCTACTATCCCGTGAAATCATAGCTAATGAAATGGGCTTGATAGAATTAGCATCGAAAGAAGACCCTATTAAGCTTAACACTAGTTTGACTTTGTGAAATGACAAGAAAGGTGTAGTACAACTCCGTGTTTGTGTGTCAATGGAGTTGAAATACCATCACTTTAAAAGTTATTTTACTTGATTCAAAGGATGGAGAGAAGGCCTAGCCTCTCTTTTTGGCTCTAAATCTTGCCTTGGTGGGTCAATCATGGTTGAAGAAATCATAGGAGGAGATTTTTTTCTAGGGCAACATATCTATTAAAAGAAGACATAGGTGTCTTAAGATGAGCTCAATGAGAAATAAAATACTATGTGAAAAAAGTTTGTAAAAGCTAATTTGATTTTAATTTTTAGTATGAATACAAATCATGAAAGTGTAGCTTATCAATCATTTAAGCTTTTGGAATTTAAAGTTAGAGGTGTCAAAAAAGTTACCGCAAGGATAAGTAGCTTATGGCAGCCAAGCATTCATAGTGACGTTGCTTTTTAATCCTACGACATTGGCTCTTTCTACCATTGTGAAGCATTATTCACAAGTGTTAGATTGGTTACTAATAAGGAACAAGAGCTGAGTTTAGACCACTATGAGATAGGCTAGTTTTACCTTATTGATGATTGTGTCATGATAGTAATTCAACCTAGTATGAGAGGAATCATTTATTCAAACAATTGTTCCTTACACTTGGTTGAAAAGCCAGTGGCACCAAGTTATCATGTGCAGAATTATGATTGAATAACTAGGAATCCATGCAAAGATGTGATGCTTAGGTCTTACATTCACCTGTTGTTTGATAGTAAAGGCTTGGCACCACAAGGACAGACGATCATAGGTTAGTCTGGTGTCATATTAAGTTAGATGGCATAGGCACAATAGGAAATGATAGTTTAAGATGAACGATGGGTAGAGTCCTTCTAGTTGACTTAAATTTGTGATGGGTCCTTGTAAGTGACAGAGTGGCCTTGCTACCATAATCCATTAAGATCCAACCTCATGTTATAGTAGATTTATCCCTTATGAAATGAGCAATTCCTAAAGTTTATTAACAATTATGAGCTTGCTCACTTGCTTGATTGCTTACTTGCTTAACTTATCACTTTTTATTGTGAACCTTTGAGCAATACATTTGTATGGGCGCTAGCAACTGGCAATGTAATGCACCCCTTAATGGATTGCTTAGGTGCAAGGCTAAAATGCTCGCTTTGCACTCGTTTTAAAATTTCAATGATCCAGTTAGCAGATTCATGAAATAATAATTAAATTCCATAAAAGGTTTAAAAATTTTTCTTGGCTTTCTCTCAATTATAATAGTTGTTCTTGTGGTTGTTCTATGAGCACGCAAGTTAGCTTAAAGGTTTGTTCAAGTTGGGTTGAGAACTAGCCCAGCTTTAGTGGAGCAATGCACCTAGCAAAGCACTAAGCACACTGCTACATTGTATGTATACAACATGTCTGCATGCACATTCAGGGGTCTTTCTAATGCATTGGTAATCTTGTCTTCTTTGATAGAATTGTCTAAATATACAATCTACAAGTGGGCATATGGGATGCTGTGTGGACTATAGTAAAGTGGAAGATGGATGATGCAATATGTTCTATGGTTTAAGCATTTTGGCAAGTAGTTATAGTAGAGTACTACTAGATCTATGCATAGGCCAATGTGTTATGCATGGATGTAGAGGCTTGCTTATGCACATTCATGAGAGCTTGTCTATACATGCTCAATGCAAACCAATGTGCATGGCAAGTTGTGACCATAAAGTGTAATATTTTTAGGATTTTTGGTGCTATTGGGTGCTACTGCATTTTGAAACTGATTAGCTTTTTGTTTTCTTACCTTCTTTAATAGATTTTTGCAATATGCAATGAACAAGTGGGTATGTAGGACTCTTTGTTGTCTACAGTAAAGTGGAATATGGATAGTCTAATATGTGCTAAGGTTTAATTTTGGCCTGTAGCCCTAGTTGAGCACAACAGAACCTTGGCACGTGCTAGTACACTACACATACATGGGGGCATGCCTAGGCATGTGCTCAAAAGCCTTCCTATCTTCCAGAAAGAAATGTCACAATATTAAAATTTCTTATGGGTATGTGGGATGATGTGTTCCTTACAACAAAATAGAAGATAGATGGGGCACTATGCACTAGTGTTTGAGATTATTGGGCTGCAGCCCTAACTGAGCACTACTGGAGTTACGAGCACACTAGTGCATTGTATACATGTGCTGTAGCATGTCCATCTATGCTTAGTGGTGACCCACATGAGCGGCATATGGCAACCCCAACATGTAACATTTTTTTTTCCTTTTTACATTGTGTACTATTGTCATATGTATAAGGTGATTCCGTATTTGTAGTCTTACCTTCTTCATTGATAGAATTGTCTTAATATATAATCAATAAGTATGTATATGTCATACTGTGTAGCTTATAGAAAAGTGGAAGATAGTTGATGCAATATGTGCTACAATTTAAGTATGTTGACTGGAAGATAGTTAATGCAATATGTGATACAATTTGAGTATGTTGACTATAGCACAAACTGAGCACTAATGGAGGTATGCACATGCCAATGCATGACATGCATGTGGGATTATCTATGCATAATCACTGGCAACTTACACATGTGACATGTAGTGTCCCCAAAAGTAAATATTTTGAAGACTTTTAGTGCTACAAGTTATTGCCATATTGATAAGAAGATACACTATTAGTATTCTTACCTTCTTTGATATAATTATTATAATATATAATCTACAAGTAAGAATGTGGGATGTTATGTGGCCTACATCAAAGTGGATGACTAATGCTACAATATGCACTAGGGTTTAAGCATCTTGAGCTATAGACCTAGTTGAGAGCTCTCGAAGCTGTACACATGTTTAGTGGCAACCTATGTGTATGGCACGCGGGGTCCTGATTGTATTATAGACTTTTAGTGTTGTAAGTTGCTGTTGCACGGATAAGGTGATTTCATAGTTGTAATGTTCTTATCTTTCTTAACAGAATTATGACAATATATAATAAACATGTGGGTATGTGGCCTAGATTATGGCCTACAACAAAGTGGACGATGGATGGATCAATATGTTAAAGGTTTTGAGCATCTTTGGTTGTAGCACCAGCAGTGCAATGTGGGAGGCATGCACAACAAGGCACAATAAGCTCAAACAGTCATCTATCCAAAAGTGCTCAATGGCAATCTGCTTGCATAAGATGTGGGGACCTCAAAGTGTATGGTTTTTTTAGGGCTTTAAGTGTGTTGGGCTATTGTCACATAGATAAGGTGATTCCCTATTGATGTTCTTACTTTCTTAATTAATAGAATTGTTGTAATATAGATTCCATATTTGGTAATCTGGGGTGTTGTGTGGCATGTACAAAGTTGAATATGGTTATTATAATATGTTGTATGCCTTTAACTTGTTTAATTGGACTCTGAGCTGAGCACTGATGGTGTTGCACATGTGCCAATGCACTTTACATAGGAACTATAGCCTTTTTGTGTGTGCTCTTGGCAACATGGGCACGTTGCATGTGGTAACCCCAGAGTGCAATGTTTTTTTGGGACATTTAGCATTGTGGGCCACTATCCCATCTATAATGTGATTTTGAATTGGTATTCTTACCTTCTTTGATAAAATTTTTGTAAGTCGATATGTGGGACATTGTGTGACCTACAAAAAGGTGGATGTGGTTAATGGAATACATGCTAGTTTTTAGCATGTTCGAATGTAGCCATAGCAAAATTCTGTTGGCACTATGCATGCCATTTCATTGCTCACATGCTTGGGGCCTATCCACACTCGCTTAGTGGTGACTTGCAAACATGGCATGTTAGGATCCCAAAGTGTAACATTTTTTTGGATTTTTTGTGTTGCAAGTAACTATCATATAGATAAGGTGATTACTTATTAGTTTTCTTTCCTTCTTCCTAGATACAATTGTCACAATATATAATCCATAATTAGGGATATAGAATGTATTGTGGTCTATAGCAAAGTGGAAGATGGATGGTGCAATATGTACTTGGGTTTAAGCATTTTGGTTAGTAACCCTTATTGAGCACTACTAGAGCTATGTGCATGCTAGTGCACTAATCATGCACAGGTGTTTGTCTATTCATACGCCTAGGGCCTGTCTCAATGAACTTAGTGGCAACCAACGCTCGTGACATGTGGGACCCCTAAGTGTAACTTTTTTGAGATTTGTATTTTCTTTGGTTATTGTCGCATGGATATGGGGATTATCTACTAGTAGTTTAACCTTATTCCTTGATAGAATTGTTATAAGTTGGCATAAGAATTGATGTGTGATCAACAATAAAGTGGAAGATGGATAGTGCAATCTGCAATTGGGCTTAAGCATTTTCGGTTATAGATTAGAAACACTTCTACATCTACTTGTGTATGGCCCAAATCCATCATAATTTCCAACCCCCTTAGCCTCCTTCAGATTATTGTAATCAATAATAGTTTTAATGATCCTTCATTACCCCATCAATATGGCCCTACTTCTCCTGGGTTACACAAGCATCCAAAGGCGAAAACCTTTTCTTTTCCTCAATACATCCTTCTCCTAAACGCATTGCTCCTGTAAGTCATAGTTGCATTGGCTAGCTTCTCCATTCTTGCTATTTTTTCTTGCTTCAATCCCATCTATTTCTCCTCACAAATTTGCAACCATTTTTCCCATATAACATTGCTCCATGTAATGGCCAATATGGCCACACACAAGACACATTCGGGGGAGACCCTTACACTAAAATGTTTGGAATGTTTTTCCGAATTGTCTACTAAGAAACTTCCCAAAATTTAGTGGTTTAGATAGATCCATCAGCACCCAAACTCTAGCATAAGTAGATCATTACAGATCAATGATCTGCCCATCAAGTATAATTGGTTCCTCAATGGCCTTTACAACGCAAATATTCTTCGTATCCCAGTACAACAAAGAGAGCATGGGAAACCTTACCCACTTTAGAGCACATGTCACCGACATAGAATTTCGCCTTAATTCTGGGGTCCATAAATCCAATCCCATAGTACATTCAGTTATTTACCTTGTCCTCCAACGATTCAATGTGATGGCAAAAAAAACCAGATGAAAGGTCTAATATTCTAAAGTTTCTAAAATTTCCTCATCTCCACTATAACACTCTTGAAATGATAAAAGAGGGAAGGTTGTTATCATATGTCATTCCCACAAAATCAAATTGATGAAATTCTACACACCAGCTACATGTCAAGTCAGACATAATGATTTCATCCTAGGCAAAAAATAAATCTCCTTAGAAGCCACTTCTTTTACATCAATGTATTCGGGTTTTACAGTAACACCTTCCTATTCTAAGTAAACATTCTTCTCCTTTAGAAGTACATCTCTAAAGCTCACTTTGCATGACTTTTTTCCTTCTCTCTTATTTTTGTGATTAAATTTCTGTTGTACCCACTTCGACCCTGCTGCATCTTGCTCGGACTCAATTTTAGGTCCAACTTCTCTTTCACCACTTGGGGTTTCATTTTTATTACTTGGGATCAAATTTGTGCTAACTCCAATCTTCCCAACTTGACAAATGTTGTTTTCTAGCTACATAGCCTCAACCTTTGCACCATTATTTTCCTTTTTTTGGACACTAGTTGATTGATTAAGTTTGCCATCATTGCCTAATACATTGATCTTTGAATTAATCTCTGCCTATTTAGTTAGAAATTCCAATTCAATGCCTATATCAATTGAAGTAGAATTAACTATTGAGACATTCTCAATTAACTTAGCTGCAATCCCATAATAAACTATAGAAATATCCAACATAACATTCTTGTTTAACAATTCTACAACATAACAGCATTTGTCCATCATCAACTCATTCTGCATTGGAGAATATTGATCACTATGCTTACTTTTTTGTTGCTTTTTCATGCATTACTGCTAGCCATCTCACCCAATTTGCAAATGAAATTTTGCAACACTTAAAGCTATTAAGAAACAAACAAGAACACATAATATTAATGTAATTGTTGCAATAAAAAACTAGCAAAACAAACCACAGCAAATCCACATAGCGAAAAAGCAAAGCTGCACAACAACGAGACACAAAATTTAGAATTTCAATTCTGAGATGAGAAATTGACCTTTGAATCACAACATGGGTGACATAGAAGCAATGAATGAATTCTCGATGAACAAATCACTCGTGGAACTTTTGCCTCAAAGCATTGAGGAAATTACGCATGTGCAAAACCTCTACCACCTTCAAAATGCATGCCAAAAATGGTCAAGGCACACCCAACAATTTTGAATTTAGCAATGGTCCCTCTTTTATGCTCACTACACACCCACGTATATGCCAAAGCTAACTGACTCAACATATAGCTTCCTGCTATAACAGGCACACTAACTAAAATGCATGCAAATGCCAGTCCACTCCCTACCTTCGGTGAGACTAGCTTATCATTGGCCTTCCAATCTCTGAGGAATTTAAAATCTCCCTCCAAAATCTCATGTCTCCCTCCCCTCTAAAATCTCCACAATCTCCCTCCCCTCCTAAAAGTCTTAATCTCCTTCCCCTACAAAAGTCTTTGGTTTCTTTTGATAATCAAAAAAATTGAAGCATTCAAGGTTACCTTTATATGGAGGAAAAACATAGTCAACAAACAAGAGCTTATTGAGCAATTTAGAAATGACATATCCCATTCCCAGTAAAAATCAAAATACAATACTTCATGTGCAATACAAAGTGCTATAGCATTCACATCCTGTAGCACATGCATAATTCTAATTGCCTTCAGTTGATGAGAAAAGTTGATAGCATCATAAAACATAGCGTAGAAAGGATGTGGACCATCAAAATGTACATGAATAACCCCATTCTACTTCATAACTACAACATTGGAGTCTGATTCAAGAAAAATTGCAATAGGATATAGGTAATGGCACCTCGAGAATTCTAAGGCTTATAACATTGCTATTGTTTCCACTGTAGTTGATGAGGCTAAAATGACTTTCTTTGCCATTAATTTGAGTGGCATACCCTTGTAATCTCTCACAATTAGGACTATAGTAGCCATAGAATTCATATCCATTGTCGTATCATAGTTGCAATTTATCCAGCCCATAGTAGGAGTCCATTGTAGATTGACCGACAGCCCATGAGCCTGATTGGATTACCACCAGGTGAACTGAATGAGTTACAACATACAGTAGTAGGGGTGATAGAAATAGCATTATGGTACTGCAAAACTTTAGATTAGCACATTTTCACAATGCTTCCTCTTATTCTTATTATACCATATGAAGAACAAAGCAGCATCAACAAACTTAATTGTTTCTTAATTTTTCTTATATTGAATGTTGCAATTCATCCACTCCAACACCTACTATAAATTCATAGAATTCAATGGAGTAGGCCTTCCATTTATGAGTATGAAGTTGTTTTCATATGAATTCCAAAGTTCCTTGGTCTTGTAGTAATTCCAAAAGTAGTGGTCGATAGATTCATGCACCAAACAGCCCCAATGGTAGCAAGCATTATCCATAATTTTGTGTGAATGTAGCCATGAGGTGGTAGGGAGAGCATCATTAAGGAGGTTCCACATGAGCACAATTCTTGATTGTAGCATCATATTCCAGACAAAAGCAACATCCTTGCGAGTGTAATGCTACTCCAACGAGAGATTATAGTAAATAAATCTGGCATTGATCACTTTTCCTTCAAATCCTACAAAGTAAAGACAATCCTTATTCTTCCATTTAGCTAATGGTAGATGTGTAACTCGGTCAATAAGTTCTTTCCAAAAATAATTTTATTCATTTGTGACATTCAACAACCCATAACAATACACAACACACTCAACCCACTTGAGTTGTAGCTCTTGCACATTAATGTATGTCGGCCACTTGCTTAGGGAAAGGAAAATGAACTAATTAACATTAAGACAAGATGTGTTTTTATCGTTTACAATTCCTGAATCATTGTTTTGTTGTGTCCACTCCAATTTGTGACAACATAGACACCATAGTTTTGGAAAAAGCATGGATTCTCTAGAGATATATCAGCACCTTACCAAGTCTCTCCAAAAGTCTAGCACTTCCTTCCTTTCAATTACACCATGTGAAATTTTTGCTAATATATCCCAAGTCCATCAACTCAAGATCCAGCATTATCCCAAAAAATTCCTGCTGACTCTGCTCGCTCCTAAACCTCTTCCCTATTTTTTCTCATGCTGCAACATAATAACATTGAAATCCCCTACAACTAGCATGGGTCCCCCACTTTTGGCCTCATCCCTTAAGATATCCAATGCAATTATCCTCTTAGTAGGCTCCTTGAAAGCATATACAACAAAGCATTTTAGCACATTAGCAACCTTAGCACTTGCGACGAAAGCTTAATAACTTTGAGATCAACCCAGCTCCTCCAAAGAACCACCATACCTCTAGACAATCTAATCAAGGGTTGCATCATAAACTCCTAATCTTTACTAAGCAACACATCTACAACTTTCTTAATGAACTTCTCCACTCTTGTTGTTGTAAGAGCCATTCCTGTTATGTTGTGTGTTCTAACAACCCACTACAAGTATCCCCTCATTTATTTGTTCCTTATTCAACAAATATTCTATACAACACCTAATCATTTGTGATGTTATGAAAGCTTTTCACCTACAACACCTTGACAAGATTTGAAGCCAACCTTGAATTCAAGCAATTTCCTTAATTGCAATAGTATTAAAAGACATTTAGTGCTACCCATTATATGGAGCTCCTCCTAGTTGTCTAAAGACCATTCCATCACTTCTTCCACTTCAACAGCACCTAGCATTCCACACTGATAGCAGCAACAAACCCCAAGCAGTGGTAGCAATTCCCCTTGTTACATACACTCAACCAATTCCCCTCCCAGGCATTACATTTCAAAAGGCTCCAAACACATGGTTCCACATTTCCTTCCCAGCATTATATAGCTATTAATGCTTTATCTTCATAACGTGCTCACCATTCTTCTTTAAATCCTCCACACAACTAGTAGCTTGCATCATCACCTTAAATTTTAACATGTTGCTGAACTTCCCCTTGGCACCATACCTACTATGTCCTCATCCATTTTTATATGTAAAATTTTTTGACTCTTCATACAATAATTAACATGCCATAATGAACCTCTCAAACACCTCTTCAATTATATCTTATCACCTAATAAAATGCCTAATTACTACACCTATTTCATAGAGTAATCAACATGTCATAATGCACCTCTCCAAAACCAGCTTGTCCCCAAGAGTGGAGCTTATGGCTTAATTTAACTCAACATGGGAAAGCATGCCAGATCCAAACATAGCAAGGATTGATGGATAGAGAGCTCTTCATGATTCTATGTGTAGTGTTAAATGGCCATTCTTAGTAGGTCGAGCAATTTGTCAGGTTAATTTTCTTATGGAACAAGACCTCAACATACTATCTAGCTATACATGGTGCAAGCCCTATGACTAGCTTCTTAGAGAGTCTATGGCCACCTAGGCCATGGAAGTTTAAGGCAAGAGTAGATCTGTAATCCCTTAGATGTTCTTTGTTGCATGCTTGCTACATCAATTTATTCAACGAGTCCATTGCCTTGGCTGACAAGCATGAGTAGTCTTCTAAAAATTTAATTATGATAGGGATATAACATTGCAATTTTTGGTCTTCAATGAAGAAGAAAATGTAACAAGTTTTTTGTTGGTGAACCATTAGAAGGACCATTAATGAGAGGTGCAAATGATGGAGCTATTTGTGCAACATAGCACATGTTCTTTCTTCCACATAGAGCTCAAGTCTTTGAGGGATAAAGAACAACCTATGAGCATGGTAAATTAACAAGTAAGATCAAATGTTAAAATGGAAAATGAGTATGTTATGCATCGTGAGGTCCAATGGTGCTTTGCAATATATCATCAAACAACACATGATAATGGATATCTTGGATTTTGCATCTTTGAAGAATGCAATGAAATGTGCTGTGTTGTGAATTATAGAACCCCTGCATGGTGGTAATGCAATTGGTCACTCTTTATAGAACACTAGAATAATTTGTTTGGATATCTGACTCTTATTTCAAGGTCATCATTGGCACCTCATGCTATGTCATGGTGCATTGAAGTGTTAGGTGTTGGTCAACAATCGACATGGAAAGAGGTGGATACCACCGAGTGTTGTGGTGTTGGGTGTTGGCTAACTAGAATCGATGTTGTAATGTGAAAAGTAGATGCCAATCATGGATCCAACTCCATGCTCCATGGTGTGGAATCATGATGCCTTGTTAGGTGAGGCTAACCACTAAGTTTAAGCATATATGTATGCAAAGGAGAAGGAACTCGCAAGGACTCTCTTTGTAATGATGAGTGAAATGGGACTAGCCCAGTTTTGGAATCGGGTACCCTAAACCCTGAATTGTAGTCTAAAGAGGCATTATCAATGATAGATCAGAATCAAATCCCATGAAAAGTGGCATTGGAAAGGGTGAGGTCGCTATTTGACTAGTACCATACTGTTAAATCGTGCACTATCAACAATTTGGGTTATTTGGTAATGCAGCAAAAATTGGGCGATAAATTTCATACAAGGCTAAGTAATTATGAGAGATCAATAGTGAAAAAGTTTCTCAAGGAAAAGATGAAAAGCACATTTAAAAGAGAGTCTAATAGTGCCTAACATTGTTGATAGGAAAGCAGATGGAGGCCAACAGTGTGCCTCAACTAGATACAGAATGTCTTAGAATGATTTCTTGCACAGCTCAAGAAGCAGAACATCTCTTGCCATCAAAGTAGCTAGAGCACGTGTGGATGTCACCTGAGGAGAAATTATTGTCATGGCTATTAAAACTTCTCACACCATTGATGTGTGTCATGACGGCTCTGTGTGCATTGGTGATAGCTAGTGGGCTCCCCATCTGACCCATCTCGAAACACATACAAAGGAGTCTTACATGCTTGTGACTCGTTGGGTGAGCAAGCCCAAAAGTCTTAAGAAAGTTGATTCATGGGATCCTCATTTAAGGGCAAAGCCACATATTAACCTAGATCTTCTTTAAAGGGTTCAAGTGAGAGCATGCCTATCAAGACCCAAAAGAAACTAAATTATGCTTGAGTGAAGCGAAGCCAGAGGAAACACTAGTGGAGGCCTAAAATTATATTGACATGCAAATCATTCATCTGACATGGGTATAGAGGCAAAAGACTAATCGAACCATCTAGTAGCTAGTTCCTCTTAAAGTTTCTTTCAGAATAGTTGAAGCCATTGCCAGAGTTCTATAAGATACAGTCATTGATCAGAGTCATCGATAACGTAATTTCTTCGATCTATTCTCATACTTTAAATAGACAGGATAGCTTAGCTCTTTTGATGAGTGGAGAAAGGGAATCTATGCTCCAAGTGGGCCATTTTTGGTAAGAAAAGTTGAAGATGTAGGATGAAATAAAAGTTAGGATACGATGTCAACCTACATGTTAATCTAGAGCCAATAAAGGGTGTTGGTCAATTAACATAGTAGGATGGTGAACATGAAAGTTGAAATCTACTAAAGAGTGTGTAACTATTCACTTGCTGAATCAACTAGCCTAAAACATGGATCATATGTAAGCATGTAACCCACACCTAGCCATCGGTGCAATGCAAGGCACTTACGAGTTGGAGGGTGCTCTGGTCGCTACAAGATGTTGGGTGTGAGCCAACATCGAGCATCCATTGGTGTAGATGTTTGTGGTAGTAGCAAATATTCAAATGAAAACTTTGATGGTTGAATGGGGGAATTGTTCCACCTAAATGGAACTTACACATGGCTTAACTGATCCTAAGAGACAAAGGAAACTCATCAGAGTTTCATTTGGCTCATGTTCTAAAAGGGAGTTGAGTTAAAATTCTTGAGATGGGATGTTGAATTTAATGGCAACATCAACTAGTATGGAGGCATCAATAGAGCCTTAAGAAGAGTTATCTTTCATTTTTAATAGCCTATTAGACCTAGTAATGGCTCAGTTAAAGGTTGGGTCTATCAATTGGAAGAGCACTACATATTGAGCGGCGTCTGATGCACCCTTAGTGACCCTTGAAAATCTGGATGTCCAAGTGCCTTCCACACCCAGTATTGCTCATAGATGCATCAGGTATCCAAGGTGAACAACCTCTAGTTGATGGAGCAATGTAGATAAGAAAAGTTGGACCAATGGATATGTAACTTTATGAAAAGGATTAGCTTTGATGACTGGGCACAGGGGTCCCATTCCCAATCCTGTCAGCTATTAACAGACTGCTTGAGTGACTTGTATGGTGAGAGTAGGTCGATAAGTGCTATCTGTGTGATTACTTGAGAGTAGCCCTTATGCAGGCCTTCTTAAGACGTCAAACAATTGACTAAGAACTCATATAGATATGGGAAATCTGATCGTTTTATTAATCAAATCTTTGCGATGGTCCTTGTGGAAGCTCATGTATTGTGATGTCTATCCAATGCTCATATTGCCAAAGTGAAGAAATTCAACCAAGCATGGGCAAATAGTAGGAGCAATTATGGTTCACTTAAATCTCTAAATGCCTCATCATTTAATTATTGACACATATGAATGGATTTATGACATTCCCACTATCCCTATCTACTATCCAATGAAATCACAGTCAATAGAATGGGCTTCATAGAATTAGCATGGAAAGAAGACCCTATTGAGCCTAACACTAGTTCAACTTTGTGAAATGACTTCAAAGGTGTCGCATAAGTTCGAGTTAGTATGTCGTTAAAATTTAAATACCATCGCTTTAAATTTTATTTTACTTCATCTGTGAGACGGAGGTAGGGCCTAGCCACTCCTTTTGGCTTCAAGAATTGCCTTGGTGGGTCGATCATGGCAAAAGAAATTATAGGTGTGAGTTTTGTTAAGGCAACACATCTATTTAAAGTAATGATAGGTGTCTTAAGATGAGCTCAATGAGAAAAGAAATATCGTGTTAAAAAATGGTAAGAGCTCATTTGATTCTTATTTTTAGTACGAATATAAATCATGAAAGTGTGGCATATCAATCCTTTAGGCTTTTAGAATTTAAAACTAGAGGTGGCAAAAGAGTTGCCACAGGGATAACTAGGTTGTGGCAGCTAAGCATTCATAGTGACGTTTGTTTTTAATCTTACGATGTCACACTCTTTCTACCATGGTGAAGAATTATTCACCAAGTAGATTATTCACTCACAAATAAGGAATGTGAACTAAGGTTAGACCATCGTGCGACAGATTAGTTTTACCTTACCAATGAATTTGTCATGATAGTAATTTAACCTAGTATTAGAGGAATTGTTGATTCACAAAATTGGTCCTTATGCTTAGTTGAAAAGCCAATGCCACCAAGCTATCATGTGAAGGATTATGACTAAATGCCTATAACTTAGAATCCTTGCAAAGACGAGATACTTAAGTTGGACATTCACCTATTGTTCAATAGTAGGGGCTTGCCACCCCAAGGACAAATCACCACAAGTTATTCTTGTGTCGAATGAAGTTAGATGGCATGGGCACCATATAAAATGATAGTTAAAAATGAATGATGGGTAGAGACTTAAATTTGTGATAGGCCTTTCTAAGTAGCAAAGTGGCCTTGCTACGACAATCTACTAAGATCCATCCACATATTGTAGTAGAATCATCTCATATGAAATGTAGCAACTCATGAAGTTTTTTTAATGATTATGTGCTTGCTCACTTGCTCAATTGCTCACTTGCTCAGCTTACCTCTTCTTATTGTGATACTTTGAGCGATACATTTATATGGTACTAGAAACTAGTAATGCAGTGCACCTCTTAGAGTCTTGTCTAAGTGCAAGGCTAAAATGCCTCACTTTGCAATTTCTTTAAATTGTTATGACCCAATAAGCAGATTCATGAAATAACAACAAAATTCCATAAAAGGTTTAAAAGATTTTGCTAGCTTCATCTCTCACATTATAAAAGTAGTACTTGTGGTTGGTTTATGAGCATGCAATTTAGCTTAAAGGTTTGTGCAAGTTGGGTTGAGGACATAGCCCTACTCTAGTGGAGTAATGCACCTAGCAAAGCATGGAGCACATTACTGCATAATGCATATGCAAGATGTCTACATGCACGTGCAGGGGTCCTTCTACTTGCATGCATGGGGACCTATCCATGCACGTCCAAGAGCCTATTAGTGTGTGGATGGCAGCCTTTACGCTTGTGGTGAGCAACAATCTGAGCCCACGTCGTGTGAGGACCCCAACGTGTAACCCTTTTTAAGATTTTTAGCACTGTGGACTACTACATTGGTAGTTTTGTCCTCTCTTTTATATAATTGTCTAAATATACAATCTATAAGTTTGCAATTGGGATGTTGTGCAGCTTATAGTAAAGTGGAAAATGGATGGTGCAATATGTGCTACTATTTAAACATTTTGGGATGTAGTGCTTATTGATTACTACTGATGCTACGATGAGCTAGTATCCAGCAAAGTAATTTTCCTATACAATTTATCTCATTCATTCATTTTTTTTTGCTTTGACTTTATTATATTGCTATGTAACTCAAAATCTCATCTCATTTGGTATTTACATCACTTTGATTTGGGTCTATAAATTATTTTTATTTTTCTCATTTCATCTTTAAGATATATATATACTTGATATTAAATTAAAACTTTATTATTATTTTTGTTTACTTTTGTAATTCATAATACCCCTAGACATGGTTTGATTGAGACAAAAATGACTTTGTTGGATACATTTTGATGTGTTCTATCCAATTCAATGTTCATTTTTATATTCTTTTCCACATATTGTTTACTTAATAGTCTTGCTACTCTTTATTGAATGTTTTGATTTGTCTTTAATTTGATGATTGAAGATATCATTCTTGATCTACTTAATGTCATAAAGTGCAACTTTCCCATTTACTTTATCTAATTTTATGTTAAATTTATATTTATTTAATAACAAAACAATAGTCATGATTATTCATGTTTATTTATTTTCATAATTCTGCTCATTCCAAGCAATGCCTCATCAAGAGTAGCTTGTGTCGTTGGACTCGTTCTAACAACCCTTATCCAATTAAATATTTATTTTTATAT
This sequence comes from Vanilla planifolia, assembly GCA_023846275.1. NCBI lineage: Eukaryota > Viridiplantae > Streptophyta > Magnoliopsida > Asparagales > Orchidaceae > Vanilla > Vanilla planifolia. Next base: position 494,313 of record JAIUJO010000290.1, read on the forward strand.
TTGATATACTCTATTTTATAAGATTTTAGATTATATGTAAGACAATTAGATTAATATGTGGTTTGATGGTCGATGATGTTACTCTAAATCTCCTTGGCTCTTGGAGAGCATCTTTTTTTTTTTATAATTTGTCTCCTTTCTTAAAATCTTTTGCTTCAATTTAATTATATTATGATGTAAGTCTAAATACCTCCCATGTGTCATTATATTCATTTTATGTAGCTATAATACATTACTTTAATTCATCTAATTTTATTTTTAATGTTTATTTATTTAATATTAAAATAATGTTTTATTGTTATTTATGCTTATTTACTTTGATAATTTATAGTAATTCTAAACAAGTTTGGATTGAGACAAAAAAATATAATTGGACATGTCTGAATGAGTACTATCATATTAAATATTGCTTCTTATATTTGTAAATATTTTATTTTTTTTTATTAATTTGGCATAATTTATGAGTCTTTTTTATTCTTAGCATATTTGATGATTTAGAATTTATACAAAACCTTCTTGGTATCATAGAATGTAGTTTTATTAACAATTTATCTCTTTGTTTAAATTTTTTTTTTGAATTAGTTATATTATAATGTAACTCTAAACTTCCTCTAATTTGACATTTACATATCTTTTATTTGGCTATATTATATTACCTTAATTTATGTTCTTCTTATTTTAGTATATTTTAACTTAATATTCGAATATTAGTTTACTTTTAGTTATGCTTATTTATTTCGGTAATTCACAATAAATCTTAACCAAGTCTAATCAAGATAAAGCAAATTAGTTTATCTCATTTTTTTCAAATTATTCTCTTTAACTTGTATTAAATAGCTTTAATTTATCTTATTTCAACTTTATTATACATTTACTTAATATTACTTATACAAATTTTCGTTTGTATTTCAATATAATTCCAAGATATGATCGATACGAAAAAAGTCATTGCAATAGTCTTAATTAGAACTATCAAAGAAAATATACATTTTTTTGTTTTTTAAAAAAGTTATTTTCTATGATTTTGGCATGTTTTATGACACATTTTAGTTCATAGAAGATTTGATGATTATGGAAGTTACACTCGATCTACTTAGTACCATATAATGGATCTTTTTCTTAAAATTTATCTCATTTTTTCAAAATTTTCACTTTCATATCATCATATAATTGTGTAACTCTTAATTTCAGAATGTGTAAGAATTACATAACTTTGATTTCATTATATTAAATTACTTTGATTTTTATTATTTCAACTTTAATGTATATTTAGATAATTTTGATGTAAATTTTTTTTATTACTTAGCTTTACTTAATTTTCTAATTTGCAAAAATTTGAAACAAGGTTTAATCAAGACAAAGCAAACATTGATGGACACGTCCCAATGAGCTATATTCAACTACATATTCATTTTAATATTTTCAAGAAATTTATTTTCAATAGTTCTACCATATTTTACTATATTTGTTTGTTCATACCTATTTTGATGAAGAAGGATGTTGTTCTTGACCTCTAAAGTATCTTGGATTGCATCTTTCCCATACAATTTGTCACATTTATTCTATTTTTTCTCTTTGATTTTGTTATATTACTATGTAACTTTAAACCAAAGCTCCATTGACCACGACATTGCTTTGATTTGATTATATTACTTTAATTTATCATATTTCAGTTTTCATATATATTTACTAAATATTAAGATAATAATTTATTATTATTTATACTAATTTAATGTGGTTTTATTTAGATGAAACAAATATTATTGGACTCATCTTAAATATCTCTACTAAATTAAATATTCATTTTTGCAATTTTAATTATTTTATTTTTTAAATTTTTACATACTTTGAGACATTTTTTTACTACATTTAATAATCAATGATGTAAAAATTTATGTCCTTAAACTCTTCTAATATAACTTTCCCATAAACTTTATCTCACTTCTAATATTTTATTTTGATTTGGTTATATTACTATATAATACTAAATCTCCTCTTGTTTGACTTTTAAATTGATTCAATTTTCTTGATTCAATTTTAATATTTCTTTACTCCATATTAAATTTATAATGTAATTTGTATTTATACATTTTTTTTAATTCATAATAATTCTAAAAAAGATCCAATCGATATGAAACAAATGTCATTAGACTTGTCAATGCAAGCTCTATTCAACTAAATGTTGATTTTTATATATTTTTTAAAATATTTTATTTTCTTTTGTTTTGGCATGGTTTAAGAGACACTTTCAATTGTACTTGACTTAATGATCTAGATGTTTCATGCCATTTCCTTAGTATCGTGGAATTTAAGTTTTCTATGTCAATTAGTTTATTTCTTAAAATGTTTAGTTTTAATTTAGTTATATTACTATATAACACTTAATATCTTCTCATGTGTTATTTTGATTACTTTATTTTGGATAAATAAAGTGCTTAAACTTATCACAATTTGTCTTTAATATATATTTACTTATTATTAAAATAATAATTTTTTACTTGTTTTGCTCATTTTGTAGTGTAATTCTCAAAGCTTCCAAATTATGTTCAATAGATATGAAAAAAAACATTGTTAGATATCTTGAAAATCTTTATCCATTTAAATATTCATTTTTATAATTTTAGTTATTTTATTCTTTAGAGTTTTAAAATATTTTATGAGATATTTTGATTTGCATTATATATGAATATCGAGGTTGTCTCATTCGAACTCTATAATATCTTAGAACATAATAGTACGATGCAATTTATCTCATATCTTAAAATTTTTTGTTTTGATTGTGTTATGTTAGTAAGTAGCTCTAACTCTCATGTCATTTAAACTTTACATTATCTTCATTTAATTATATTATATTTCCTATATTTATCTTATCTTAAGTTTAAAAAATACTTTTTAAATATTAAAATAATATTTTTCATCATTTATACATATTTACTTTTGTTATTGACAATAATTCTAGAGGCTATATTAACATGAAACAAATTTCATTGAAGTCATTCTGATGAGTTCTATCTAATTAAACATTCTTTTTTACGTTTTTATTAAAATATTTACATCTAGGATTTTAGCAAGTGTTATGGGATATTATGTTCAATTTTTTTTTGGTAGCCAAGGATCTTATACACGATCACCTTAATATTTAATTCTAGTTTCTTGGCATGTTTTGTTTCTTTGTTTATTTATTTTGGTAGTTCAAAGTAAATCTCCACAAGTTCTAATTTGATGATCAAAGATGCTACACTCGATCTCCTATGTATCTCAAAATGCAACTTTTCTATGCAATTTATGTGTTTTAGCATTGATATATACATTTACTTAACATTAAAATTATACTTTACTTTTATTTATCTTTGTTTACTTTGGTAATTGAAAGTAATTCTAATCATTGTTTGATTATGATGAAATAAATATCGTTAGACACATCTCGATGTGCTTTATCCATTAAATATTTATTTTTATACTTTTTAGTAATTTAAGTTTTCGTGTTTTGGTACATTTTATAGGACAATATATTTTCTATGTTGTATGACTATCAAGGAAGTTACACAAAATCTTCATTGTAACTTGTAATGCAATATTCCTATAGAATTTAGCACATTTATTCAAATTGTTCACTCTGATTAAGTAACATTGCTATGCAACTTTTAATCTCATCTCTTATTACATTTACATGGCTTTGATTTAGTTATATAACTTTGCTTCAATTTTTCATATTTTAGTTTTAATAATCCTTTACTTAACATTAAAATATAAATTTATTAAGATTTTTGTTTATTTACTTTTATAAGATGAAACAGGGCCGATTAGAATGAAACAAACTTTGTTGGACACTTCTTCACAAGTTCTATCCAAGCAAATATTTTTTTTATATTTTTAAGCATTTTATATTTGATAGTTTTGTCAAGCTTTACTAAATATTTTAATTTGTGCCGAATTTAATGATCAAAAATGTTTTCCTTGTTCTCTTTTGTATCTTAGAATACAACTTTATAATGCAATTTATCTAATTTTAGCTTCAAGAATTATTTATTTAAAATTGAAATACATATATATGATTATTTATGTTTATTTACTTTGATAAATCTTAATACCTTTTAATTATGTCTTATTGAGGCAAAATAAACATCATTGGGCCCATCACAACATGTTTTATGTAATTAAATCTTCACTTCCATTTTATAAATATTTTATTTTTAATGGTTTTTAATGGTTTATGTGATCGAGGATGTTATTCTCAATCTTCTAGCCATCTTGGAGTGCAACTTCCCATACAATTTATTACATTTCTTCAAAGTTTTCTCTAAATACCCGCACTTGTCCCATTATGTCACCTTCATTTGGTAATATTGCATGCTTCAATGTCTTGTTTTTGCTTTAATATTTATTTATTTAATTTTTAAATAATGAATTATTATGTTTCATACATATTTACTTCAGTGAATTGTGGTAATTCCAAATGATGTCTCATTAAGAAAAAAAATATAGGTTAACACATCTAGATCAGTATTAGCAAATTAGCTATTATTTCATATATTTCTAAATAATTTATTTTCTATAAATTTGACACAATTTACATGACCTTCGAATTAATAGTTATTTTGATGATTGATAATTTACACTCGATCTCCTTACATCTTAGAATGCATTTTTTTTAACAATTTGTCTTTTTTTTTCAAAATATTTTGCTTTGAGTTGGTAATATTACAATGTGACCCTAAATTGCCTTGCATGTGACCACAACATGTGTTTGATTTGGTTGTATTACTTTCTTAAATTTATCACTTTTTTGATTTAATATTATTTTACTTAGTAGTTACATAATAGTTTATTATTATTTTTGCTCATTTATATATGTAATTCATAATAATTCTAAACAAAGTCTAATTAGATGAGACAAATATCATTAGAGTCATCTAGTTGAGCTCTATCTAATTGAAAAGATAGTTTTATGTTTTTAAATATTTTTTGTAGTATTTTGGATATATTAAGATATTTTGATTTATAATTTATTTGATGATTAAGGATGCTACACTCGATCTCCTAAGTAACTTGGAATGCAATTTTCTCATATAGTTTATCTTATTTTCTTCATAATGTTTTCTTTAATTAGATTTTATTATATTATTTCAACTTATCTTATTTCAATTTTATTACATATTTACGTAATATTAAAATAATATTTAATTATTACTGATGTTTATTGACCTTGATAATTCAATATAACTCCAAGTAATATCATATTGATATGAATTAGATGTGGTTGGACTCATCTTAACAAACAATATCAAATACAGTCCACATTTTTACATTTTTAAATACTTTATTTTCAATCATTTGTGTATGCTTTACGAGATATTTAAATTCACACATGATTTAATGATCAAAGAAGTTAATGTTGATATACTTAGTACCAAAAAAAGAACTTTCCCAAACAATTTATCACATTTCTTCAAGTTATTAGATTTGATTTTGTTATATTTTTTATAATTCTAAATCTCTTATTATGAGACATTTATATGTCATTCAAATGGGTGCATTACATTGCTCCAATTTATCAGATTTAAGAAGTAATAATTATTTACTTAATATCAAAAAAATGATTTCTTATTACTTATATTTACTTTCTTTTGTAATTGTTAATAACTCAAAATTAATTTCCATCAAGTTGAAATATACAAAGTTGGACTCAACCCACCACGCTCTATCAAATTTAATATTAAATTAATTATTACTAAATATTTTAATTTTTTGGGTTTTCCATTTTTTTTTAGACATTTTGATCTATACATGTTTGACAATCAAGGATCTTGCACTACATCTTCTTTTATGTTTTTGTATGCAATGTTCCAATATAATTTATCATAATTCTTTATAGTTTTCACTTTGATTTGATTATATTATAGTGAAACTCTAACACTTCTCTTATGTGGTATTTCCAAGGATTTAATTTAGTTATATTATTTTAATTAAATTTATCTTATTTCAACTTAAATATATATTTGCTTAATAATAAGATAATAAATTTGTAGTATTTATGCTTGTTCAATTTAAATGAGATTTAATTGAGATGAAACAGACATTGTTACACTCTTCTCCACATGCATAATGCCATTAAAAATTTCTTTTATATATTACAATAAATTTTATTTTCTTTGGTTTTTGGATTCTTTATGAGACATTTTTATTCATAAAATATTTGTTGATCAAGTACGTTATGCCTGATCTACTTAGTGTGCTACAATGTATCATTTATATAAATTTTATCTTATTTTTTTGAATTTTTATTTTTAGTTGATTATATCACAATATCAATCTAACTCTTCTTTATATGACATTTACATTTTTTTCATTTTATTTATTTATATTGCTTCAATTTATCTCAATTTAGTTTTCATATATTTATTTATTAATATTAAAATAATAATTTAATATTTGTTAGGCTAACTTATATTGGTAATTCTTAGTAATTAAAAAGGAGGTCAATCTTAGAAGAAACTAACTTTTTGAATTAGTCTCAAAATAATCTATCAAATTAAATATATATATAATTAATATTTTTAAATTTTTTGTTTTTAATAATTTTAACATATTTTATGAGACATTTTGATTGGCACATTATTTGACTGTTAAGGATGTTAGACTCAACCTCACTAGTATCCTGGATTGCAACTTTACACTACTAATTATCTCATTTTTTAAAGTTTTTTAATTTGATTTTATTATATTACTATGAACTCTATTTTCTTATCATGTGTCCCTTTCATAGCTTTGGTTTGGTTGTATTAAAATTCTTTAATTTATTTTACTTTATATTTATTATATATTTATTTAAGATTAAAATATATTTTTAACATTATTTGTTCTTATTTACATTGGTAATTCATAGTAATTTCAAATGAGCTATGATCAAGATGAAACAAATATTGTTGGACATATCCCAACAAGCTCAATCCTACAAATATATTAATTTTTTAATTTTTAATTTTTAATTTTTATTTTCATATTTTATTATTTTTTAATATCTCCTTAGTCTCTTTGAATACAACTTTTTTAGTAATATTTAGTTTATTTCTTCAAAACGTTTTTGCTTTGGTGTAGTTATATTTTTAAGAAACACTTATTCTCCTCTCATGTAACCTTTATAAAACTTTGATTTAATTATATTATCTCACTTCAATTGATCTTATTTTAGCATTAAAATATTTAACAAATATTAAAAGAATAACTTATAGTTATATTTTTATTTATTTTAGCAATTCCTAACAATTCAAAACAAGGTTAGATAAAGACAGAACTCACCTGGTTGGACACACCTTAACAAGTTTTCTCTAATTCAATATTTATTTTTATATATTTAAATAATTTTCAAAGGGTTTTGCATGTTTTACAAGATATTTGAATTCAACTTAATAAATCAACAAAGGATATTACACTAGATGTCCTTTGTAATTTGGAAAACAACTTTCTTTTAAAATTGATCTTTTCTCATCTTATTTTTTTATATTGCATTTAGTTGTACTACTATGAACTGTAATTCTTCTTCCACATGACCTTTAATATACATTTACTTAATATTAAAGTAATTATTTTTTATTTTTTATTTAATTTATTTTTTGTGGCAATTCAAAATGAAGCTAGTTTGGGATAAAATGGACATTCATGGACTCTTCTTTATAAGCTATATCGAATTAAATATTTCGTTTTTTAATATTTTAAGATATTTCATTTTTTATGATTTTAGCATGGTTTATAAGAATTTTTAATATGTAATTTATTTAAAATTCAATGATGTTATAATCCATTACTTCGATATCTCAAAATAAAACTTTCCTATATAATTTATCCAGTTTCTTGAAAGTTTTTACTTTGACTTGATTAAACATTATGAAACTCCAATTGTTGTCTTAAGTTTTTATTGCATTACTTTGATTTGATTATATTATACTATTTTAATTAATCTCATTTTAATTGTAAGATTATTTTACTTAACATTAAAATAATAATTTATGCTTATTTATCTTTCATAATTTAGAGTAATTAAAAACATGGTTAGATCAAGACAAATCAAACATCATTAGGCTCACTTTTACAAGATTTATTCAATTTTATATTTTTAAAAGCTTTATTTTTAAGGAATTTTGTAAGAATTATGAGTAATTTTGATTCGAACATAACTTTAAGATTATGGATGTTACTCTTAATTCCCTTAGTTTCTTGGAATGCTACTTTCTTACATAATTTCTGTTATTTTTTTAAAAAATTTTGCATTTATTTAGTTGTATTACTATTTAACTCTAAATGTACTCTTATTTAACACTAATATTGCTTTGATTTAATTATATTTTAATGCTTCAATTTATCAATTTTTACTTCTACTATAAATTTATGCTTATCTATTTTTATTGTACACTATAATTTGAAGTAAGATTTCATAAAAAAAAATAAACATCATTGGACTTGTCTTGATGTGTTTTATCTAAATAAATTTTTTTTTATTCGTATGATTTAACGATTGAGGACGTTACACTTAATCTCCTTAGACGTGGAACTCAACTTTCACATACAATTTACAATATTTTTTTATCACATTTTAGTTTTATTATATATTTAATTAACATTAAAATAATAATTTATTATTATTTTTTCTTATTTACTTTTGTAATTTATAATATTTTGAAAAGATATCCAATTAGGGTTTAACAAATGTTATTGGACTCATCTCAATAAGTTCTATCTAATTATATATATATATATATATATATATATATATATATTTGATTAAAATATTTTATTATCTAGGGTTTTGATAGCTTTTTGAGAAATTTTTGTTTGTATCATATTTGATGGTCAAGATGTCATAATTCATGTCCTTAATATCTTGTAAAATATAACATTCCCTTACAATTTATCTCATTTCTTAAAACTCATCACCTTAATTTTATTATAATATTATACAATTCTAAATTTCCTATTATGTGACCCTTACGTTGCTTTTATTTCAATATTTTATATTCAATTTTAACATGTATTTATGTATTATTAAATTAATTTTTTAACTATTCAATTTGATTATCCATAATATGTTTAAAAGAGGTTAGAATGGGGCAACAAATGTCAAGAGACTTATCCAATGAGCTCTATATAATTAAATATTAATTTTTACATATGTTTTCTAAGATTTTGGAAAGTTTTATGACATATTTGGATGCTTTATTTATTGATCAAAGATATTACACTCAATCTTTTTAATGTCTTAGAATGCAAGTTTACCATGTAATTTCTCATTTCTTCAAATTTTTCATTTTGATTTGGCTTCAATGATATCAAACTCTAATTCTCCTCTCGAGCGACCATTACATCACTATGATTTTGTTATATTAATTTTTCTTAAATTAATCCTTTTTTAGAATTAATAATTATATACTTCATATTAAAAATATTATTTATTATTATTTAATATTTATTTTTATTATTATTATCTTTTATTATTATTTATTATTTTTTATGTTATTTATGCTTATATACTTTGCTTATGCATAATACTTCTCTAGGATGTGTGATCAAGATTACAAAAGGTTCGTGGGACTCATCTCCACGAGTAATAACAGATTAAATATTCATATTTGTATTTTAAAAATTTTGTATTCAATAGATTTGGTATGCATTACAAGTCAACTAGATTCAAACTTAATTTCATGGTCAATGGAGTTGCACTCAACCTCTAAAATATCTTGGTCTATAACTTCAGTATAGAATTTATCTCAATTTAGAATTAATTCCTATTTTATTTATTTTAAAATAATAATGTATTATTATTTCTCATGATTTGCTTTGGTAAATCGTAGAAATGATAAACAATGTTAGATTGACATGAAATTAACGACATTGGAGTCACCTCAGGAGTTTTGTCTTTTAAATTGTCATTATAATGTTTTTTTAGTATTTTATTTCATAATATTTTGGCTCATTTTATGAGACTTTTTGACTTTTATCTAATTTAAAAATTGAGAATGTTATAGTCAATTTTCTTTGTAAATTACAATGCAACATTTCTATATAATTTATCTCTTATTCAAAAGTTTTACTTTGTTTTGTTCATATTATTATGTAAATTTAAAACTCATCTCATGTGATAGTATATTACTTTCATTTTGTTATATTACATTGCTTCTATTTTTTGTTTTAACTTTTATATATATCAACATAATATTAAATTAATTTTTTTAATTTAATTTGTTTATTTACTATTATATTTCCAAACAAGGTTCGATCATTATGAACAAAGTGTTGATGGAGTCTTCTCAATAAGCTCTATTACATTTGACATTCACTTTTATTTTCTTAAAAAAATTATTTTCTATTACTTTGCAGTGCTTTACTAATTATTTTTATTCATATAAAATTTTATGAATGAGGATTTTGTATTTGACCCTAACTTTTTGGAAATGCAACTCTCTAATGCAATTTATCTCATTTATTCAAATCTTTTACTTTTGTTTGGATTTATTATTATACAATTCTAAACCACTATTATTATCCCATTTACATTACTAAAAGTTGGTGGCTTTACATTATTTCAATTTATCTCATTTTAGCTCTAATATATATACTTGATTTTAAAATAATAGTTTATTTTTAATTATAATTATTTACTTTGGTAATTAATAATTTTTAAAAATGAGATCTAATCGACATAAGACAATCAATCTTAGAGTGACCTCAAAGAGCTCTATTTATTTAAATATTTTATTTTTTTAGATTTTGATATGCTTTATGAGAAATTTTGTTTTTTATAAATATAATGATTAGGAATGTTACACTCAATCTCCTTAGTATCATAGAATATAACTTTTATTTTTTAATTTATGTCATTTTTTAAATGTCTTTGTTATTTGTTATATTATTATGTAATTCTAAATCTCTAAAGTAACTTTTACAAAGCTTTGATTTTTTGTATTATATTACTTGAATTTATCTCAATTTAGTTTTAATATTTATTTAGTTAATATTATAATTATAGTTATTTTTTTATATTTACTTATTTAATTTTTATAATTTATAGTAGTTTTAAATGTGGTTTGATTGCGAAAAAATAAATATTATTGGACTTGTAACTATAAGCTTTATTAAACTAAATATTTATTATTATATTCTAATTATTTTTTTGGCACGATTTATAGATATTTTGACTTATACTTATTTTGATTATCGTGGATGTTTTACTTAATCTCTTCGAATTTAGTTTTCATATACAATTTATCTTTTTTCTTCAAAGTTTATATATTGATTTGGTTATATTACTGTGTAGTCGTAAATCTATTCTTATGTGACCTTTTGATTATTTTGGTTTGACTATAATTAAATCCATCAATTTATCTTATTTTAGCTTTAATATATATATATATATATATATATTAAAATAATAATGAATTTTTACTTTAGCATTTTTATTTTTGTAATTCATAGAAATTCAAAACAATGTTTTATCGAGGTGAAATAAAAGTTATTTGACTCATCTTGATGAGCTTTATCATTTTAAATATTTATTTTAAGATATCTAGATATTTTATGTTCTTTGGTTTTTCTATGTATTATGATATATTTTTATTTATGTTAGATTTGATCATTATAGATGTCACACATGAACTCCTTAATTTGTCTGTTTTTTTTAATTTTTGCTTGGATTTGGATATATTACAATATAACTTTAAATCTCCTTGCACCTACCATTACACTTTGTTTTTTTATTATATTTTTCAATTTATCAAATTCAAATTTTGACATATATTTTCTTAATATCAAAATAATATATTTTTTAAATTTTTTATGCTTATTTAATTTTAGGAATTCATAGTAATTCTAACAAAGTTTGATCAAAAGAACATAAACATTTTTTTACTCATCTCAACTAATCCATCTAATTAAATACGTAAGTTAATATTTTTTAAAAATTTATTTCTATAATTTTTCATTTGTTTTACGAGAAGTTTTCATTCATACTTAATTTGATGATCAATATATGTTTTAATTTGATCTTCTTAGTATCTCAAAATGCAACTTTAATTTGGTTATAATATTATAAAATTTTAGTTCTTCCCTTTTATGGTCATTATGTTGTGTTTGATTTGGTCAAATTATATTTCTTCAATTAATCTTATTTTTAAATTAATTAATATTTACTTAATATTAAAGTAATTATTCATTTCAATATATGTTTATTTACATAGGTGATCTACAGTAAATCACGACGACATCTGATCAAGACAAAACAAAAGCTGTTATGCTAATTTTGATGAGATCCATTTAATTAAATATTTATTTTTTTCTCATAAATATTTTATATTAATTGGGTTTAGCATTCTTGATGAGGTATTTTGATTCAAAGATAATTTGACCATTGAAGACATAGCATTTGATCTCCCAAATATCTTAGAATGTAGCTTTCCTGAATAATTTATCCCCTATCAACTTTAATATATAATTACTTAACATAAAAAATAATAATTAAATATTATTTGTTTTACTTAATTTTTTAATTAACAAGAATTTTCAACAAGGTTAAATTTAGATGAAATAAATGTCATTAAAGTCTTGCCAATGAACTCTGTCAATTAAATATTAATTTTTTATATTTTTTAATGTTTTACTTTCTAAGATTTTGACAAACTTTAATATTTGTACATTATTTGATGATCGAGGACATCACACTCGATCATTTTTATAACATGCAATGCAATCTTACTGTGTAATTTTTCTCATTTATTCAAATTTTTTACTTTGATTTGGTAATATTACATTGTATCATTAAATCTCAAATTGTGTTTTATTTACATCAGTTTAATTTGATAAAATTATATTTCTTTAATTCTCTTATTTTAAAATATATCTAATTAATATTAGAATAAAATTTAATTATTAATTACATTGATTTACTTTTGTATTTGGTAATGAAACACTAATTTGTCTAATTTAGCTTTTATGTACAATTTATCTAATTTAGCTTTACATAAATTTATTTAATAATGAAACACTAATTTTTTATTATTTTTTTATTTACTTTGTTAATTTGCATTAATTCAAAAAAGACATCCAATTGAGATGAAAAAAAATATTGTTGGGCTCACCTCAATGAGGTTTATCCAATTAAATTTAATATTAGAATATATCTAATCCTAGTCAGTGAAGGACCCCCTTTGGCCTTTCTAAAGTGTGGCCCACGCACGGCCAGGGGGGAAAGAAAGGGGGGGTAAGGAGAGCCTGAGCTTAGCCCTGAGAATCGAACTCTAAACCGGCGTGGCGCTGCTGGATGCTTCTGATTAATAGAACAGGAGGAGGAGTCAGCCAAAAAGAAAGACCACCAAAAGTCACGACCACCAAGATGCTGAAGAATGTTCGATCGAGATTAAACGAACTTCATTGTATATGTCTCAACTAGTTCTATCCAATTAAATATTTATTTTAATATTTCTAAATATTTTATTTTTAGTAGTTTTGTAATGCTTTGTGATATATTTTGATTCATTCCTAATTTGGTGATCGATCATATTATCTTTGATCTCTTTAGTGCCTTGGAACGTAACTTTTACGTACAATTTATCTAATTTAGCTTTAACATAAATTTATTTAATAATGAAACACTAATTTGTGATTTTTTTTTATTTACTTTGTTAATTCACATTAATTCAAAAATGACATCCAATTGAGATGAAAACAATATTGTTCGGCTCACCTCAATGAGGTTTATCCAATTAAATGTTTATTTTTGTATACTACAATTGTAACATTTTCTTTTTCTTTTTTTGCATAATGTATGAGCCATTTTGATTCATAATTGATTTCACGAGTGAGAATGTACTATCAATCTTATTGGTATGTTGGAGAGAAACTTTAATAAAATTTAAATCATTTATTCAAATTTTATGCTTTATTTTGGACATATTGCTATGCAACTTTAAATGCTCTCCCATGTCCCGTTACATCGCTTTCATTTGGTTATATTAAATTAATTCAATTTATCTAATTTTAGTTTTATTATATATTTATTTATTATTAAAATAATAATTTTTATTATTCATGGTAATTTACTTTGGTAATTCGTAGAATTCCAAACAAACTCAATCAAGATAATACAAATATTGCTAGACACATCTCAATCAGTTCATTAAATTATCCATTATTTTTATATTTCTAAATGTTTTATTTCCTAGGAATTTTTTTAGTCATACCTGGTTTGTCAAACAAGGTTGTTAGAGTCTATTTCTTCACTATCTTGGAATATAAATTTTTTAAACAATTTATCTATTTTTTTCAAAATGTTTTCTTTGAATTCTTTATATTACAATGACCTTCTATTGTATGACCTTATTAGTCTTTGAACTGTTGGTCTTACACTACTTTAGTTTATCTTATTTTAGATTTAATATATATCTACTTAGCATTCAAATAATAGTTTATTATTGATTTATGTTGTTTACTTTTGCAATTCATAGTAATTCTAAACACAATCTAATAGAGATAAAATAAAAGTTATTAAACTTTTATCAACATGCTCTATGCAATTATATTTATATTTTTATTTTCAAAAATATTTAATGTTTTTTTAATTTTTATGTATTTTACGACATTTCGATTTGTAACTAATATGATGAGAAAGGATGTTAAACTCCACCTCCATAATATGTAAGAATACATTTTTCCTCTATAATTTATCTTATTTCTTTAAATTTTTCTTTTTGATTTGCTTGTATTATTATGCTACTTCCATTTATCTAATTCTAGCTTGACTATACATTTATTTAATATTAAAAAAAAATATTATTATTTATACTTAGTTACTTTTCTAGCTCTTTATAATTCGACATGAGGCCAGACAAATATGAAACAAACTTTGTTGGATTCACTTTGAAGAGCACTACAAAATATAATATATATTTTTATATTTTTAAATATTTTATTTTTAATTACTATAGTATTCTTTATGAGAAATTTTAAATCAAACAAGATTTGATGATCAACAATGTTACACTTGATTTATTTGGTACCTATAATAGAACTTTCCCTCATAATTTAACTTATTTATTTAAATTATTTTCTTTGATTTAGTTATATTTCTTTACAACTTTAAATCTCATCTCATGTGACATTTACGTGTGATATATGTGGATGCATAACTCACTTCAATTTATTTTATTTTAACCGCAATATTTATTTATTTAATATTAAAAATAATAATTTATTATTTATGTTTATTTTCTTTGTTGATTTGTAATAACTCAAATCTCATTCCAATCAAGATGAAACAAATATCTTTGGACTCATCACAACGAGCTCTATCTAATGAAAATTTATTTATTTATTTTTAAATATTTTATTTTCTAGGGTTTCTATACTTTATGAGATATTTCAATTTATTCCAATTTTGATAATCTAGGATATCACACTTGATCTTCTTACTCTCTTGGAGTGTAAGTTTTTAGTATAATTTCTCATTTCTTTCAAGGTTTCACTCTTATTTGGTAATATTATTACATAACTCTAAATATCCTCTCATGTGATATTTACATCACTTTGTTTTTTGTTGTATTATATTATTTTAATTTATCTCATTCTAGCTTTAATATATATTTACTTAATACTAAAATAATATATTTTTAATATTTATGCCAATTTAATTTGGCAATTTATGGTAATTCTAATTAAATATTTTTTTTATATATTAATTATTTTTTGTTTTTTATGATTTTGAGAATTTTTAGATGGTAATTTGATTTGTCTATTATTTAACAATTAATTATGTTACCAATTCTATTCGTATCTTGGTATGCATCTCTCACACAATTTATTTTATTTCTTCAAATTTTAGAGTTCGATTTTATTAATTGCCATCAAACTCTAAATTTTCTTTTGTGTGCCCATTACATTACTTTGATTTGGCTATATTACATTACCTCAATTAATTTGAATTAGGTTATAATACATAATTACTTAATATTAAAATAATAATTTATTATTATTTATGTTTGTTTACTTTTTTAATCCATTATAATTCCAAAAGAAGATAGAAATAGAAGAAACAAAAGTCATTGAACTTGTTGTGATGAGCTCTATCAAAATTAAATATAGATTTTTTTTAATATTTTTAATTATTTTATTTTTTAATTTTTTTCATGGTTTATGAGATATTATAATTCATACCTAATTTGATGATCAAGTTAAACTAGATCTCCTTAGTATTTTGGAATGCACTTTTACCATACGATTCACTGTAATCCTCCTCTCATGTGATCTTTGCATCATTTAGATTTGGTTATATTGTATTTTATCAAATTATCTTATTTCAACTTTATTATACATTTTTCTTAATATTAATATAATAAATTATTGTTAGTTATTTTTATTTTCATTATAAATTTATAGTAATTCCAAATGATTTCAATCAAGATGACAACAAATGTCATTAACCACATCCCAAAATGCTCTAACCGCAAACATTTAGCAAGTTTTATGATCTATTTCAATTCGTGCTTGATATGATGATTGATAATGTTATACTCGATCCACTAATTATTTTGGAATGTAAGTTTCTCATATCGTTTATCTCATTTATTCAAATTTTATAATCTTATTTGGTTGTAGTACATTGCTTTAATTTATCTCAATTCAGCTTTAACATGCAAATTTACTTAATATAAAAATAATAATTTAATATTATTTATGTTTTTTAAATTAATAATTTATATTAATTCAAAACAAGGTTTGATTGAAATGAAACAATCCTCATTGGAGTCATTTGAACAAGCTCTATCCAATTAAATCTATATTTATAGATTTTTTAATATTTTAATTTCTAGGAATTTTGGTAAGTTGGACTCAATCTCCAAATTATCTTGGAATGTTAGTTTTGCATACAATTTGTTTGATTTCTTCAAATTTTATAAACTTATTTTGTTATATGACATTGCTTCAATTTATCTCATTTCAATTTTAACATACATATTTACCTAATACAAAAATAATATATTATTATTATTAATTCTTTTTAAAATTTTGTAATTCACCTTCATTCTAAATTTGGTTTCATCGAGATAAAACATACCTGATTGTACTCTTGTCGACAAGCTCTACCTAATTAATTCTAAATTTTTATATTTTAAAATATTTTTATTTCCAAGGAATGTTTGCTTGTTTATGAGTTGATTTGTATTAGAATTAATGATTGAGGAAGTATCATCAAGTGACTCTTAATAATGACTACCATGTTGTCACATTATTGAAGAATGTAGCTAAAAGTGATATGTCTTGTCAATTATAGATTCCTCTAATCGTCCATTTTTTGAATGGAAACTACCCCTAAGCTATAAATGAAGTCCATGCTTGATTGGGTACAGTGTGACATGTCACTCCTTACAAAAGCCTAAAATTGCCAGTTTATGCCACAACCTATCTTTGGAGGTGATTGATGGCACCCTATGTTACAATATGGCATGATGGGTTGGATGATGGTTAGTTGTTAATGCAATAATTGTTGTATGCCCCTATATGTTGTGGAATTGGCCAATTGGAATTGATGTTGTAATGAGAAAAGCAAATGCTTTTCCCAAATCCAATTGCAAACTCCATGGTATGGAATTATGATCCTATGTTAGGTGAGGCTACCTACTTAGTTTAGGCATATAAATAAGTGAGGCAACCCTTAGTAATATTGAGCATAACAATACTAACCTTGTTTGTCAATTCAATAGATTGAAGCCAAACTTATAGTTTAGAGAAGCATCCTTAGTGACAAATCAGGACCAAGTGCCATAGAAGAGGGCACTGATGAGGGTGAAAGCCCCATTTAGTTTGTACCATTTTTTCTACACAAGGTACTATAAATGAGTCAAGTAGTTTTAGAATGTATCCCAAATTGGGTGGTAAATGTTGTCTATCCCTACATAATTTCAAGAGATAGAAAACTAACAAGTGTTGTAAGGGAAAATGAAAAGTACTTTCAAAATAGGGTTAAAGAATGCCTAAAATTATTATGAGCAAAGTACATAGGGGTTGGCAGTACACCTAAACTGGATGTAGAATGTCATAAGATGGTTTATTGCATGGCTTGAGTAGAAGACTGTATCAGGCCACTGTGATAGTCGGAGTTTGAGGAGACGACTCCCATGGAAAAATTATCGCCGTGGTCAATGACTGTGCTAGCCCCATCGAGGGTTGCTTCTGTGGCACATTTTGTGTTGGAGACACATGTGGGCTCCCCATCTAGCCCATCTTAAAACATAGACCAAGGAGTTTGGCATGCTTTGCGAGCCAATGATGGAGCAAGGCTAAAAACTACAAAGAAGCTGATCATTGAGATTATAATTTAAGGTGTAAGCCACTAACTAACCCATTCTTCTATGAAGGGCTCGAATGAGAGCATGCTTGTCAGGACCTAAATGATAAAGAATTATGGTTGAGCAAGCAATGCCAGCAAAATATCTATTAGAGGCCCATAAAGATATTGACATGCAAATCATTCATCTTAGGCAAAGGAGAGAAAGACTAATCAAAACATCTTGTGGCTAGTTCCCTTAAAATTTTTGCATAATGTGCTGGAGGCAGAGTCAAAGTTTTGTTAAGTAAATCCAGTGATTAGAGACATTGGAGGCATAATGTCGTAAACCTATTCCCAAACTTTAAATAAGTAGGAAGGTTCAACTAGTTTCATTAGGTTACAGTGCCCATCTACACGCTAACCTAGAGCCTACATAGGGAATTTGTTGATTAAGATAGCAAGTTAGTGGTCATGGAAGTTGAAATCTATTGAGTGTGCAACAACTTGCCTATGGAATCAACTAGCCACGAAAATTGATGGCTCTTAAGCATGCATCCATACCAAGTAGTTGGTGTAATGCATCACCTCAACAAGTAAGAGAGTGCAATGGTCTTTGAAAAATATAAGACCTATGCTTGCGTGGAGTGTCTACTACTATTGATCTTTGTGGTAGGACCAAATATTCAATTGATAAACTTGATGACCAAATGGGGGATAGAGCCCATGCAAATGACACTTGCACATGGGTTAGCTAAACCTAAGACACGATGATATCCTATTGGGGAGTGTAATTTTGAACGAACTTTCAGAGGGAGCAGAGTTAAAATTCTTGAGCTAGGATGTGGCACTTGATGACAATGTCAAGTGGTCAAGAGATGCTGGTATGACCTCAAGAAGAGCTATCATTTCTGCTTAATAGCTTATCAACCCTAGAAATGGCTCAGTAAGAGGTAAGGACAACTTCTAATGAGAGCACCACATCTTGAGAGACTCCTAATGCGTCCCTGATGGCCCTTGAAAACCTGGATGGTTAGTTCCTTCTATCATTTATCATACTCACAATAGCATCAGGTCTTTAAGGTGTAAAACATTTGGTTGATGAAGTAATGTAAGAATAGGAAGCAGGCAAAATGGAACCATAACATTAGAAAAAACATCAGCTCTGAGGGTTAGTCATGGGGGTCCAAGTGTTGAACTCATTAGAATTAAATAGGCTACTCAAAATACTCACATGATTAAATAGTGTCAGCACATGTTAATTAGGTTGAATTGGGAGTGACACCTATGGGGGCCATTCTTGTGTAGTGAACAATCAACTCAAAGCTGGTACATAGATTGGGAATCTAACTATTTCATTAAAGCAAAGAATTGGAATGGTCCTCAAAGATGCTCAAACAATGTGATTTCTATCCATTGCTCTAAAAGACAAAGTGAAGAAATTCAACCTTGCACAATTAAATAACGTGAATAGTTATGACTCTCTTAAGGTAGTCAAATTTCTTGTCAACTATTTAGAGATTTGGATAAATGGATTAATAAAAATTCCACTATTCTTATCTATTGTCCATTAAAACCTCAACCAAGGAAATTGGCTTAACAAAATTAGTTGGTAAAGGAAAGCCTATTGACGTGGACACCAGTTCAACATTATGAAAGGACTTGAGAGGTTTAGCAAAAGTAGGTGTTAGCATGCTAATAAAATTGAATACCACTGCTTTTAATGTTATTTTACTTATTCTATAAAATAGAGGTGGGGATTAACCTTCTTTTTATCTCCAAGTTTTACCTCAGGGGATCAATCCATGCATAAGACATTATGAGTAGAGAGTTTTTGTGGGGTGGCACATCCATTAAAAGATAACACAGGTCTCCTGAGTTGTGCTCAACTAATACAAAAAACTCACGTGGAACAAACATATAAAAGTTCAATTGACTCTACTTTCTAGTATGAATATGAACAATGAAAGCTAGACCTATCCATCCTTTAAGGTTTTAGAATTTGAAGCTTGATATGTAAGAAACATTATCAAAAAGAGAGAATTGGCTTGTGGTAGCCAAGTGTTCATAGTAACATTATTTTTTGATCATTCAATGTTAAACTTCCTATCATGGTCAAGTAGAATTCACTAAGACAAAATTGTTCTCCTATCCATTAGAAACATGAGTTGGGCTTAGATTGCCATGAGATGGGTTAGTTTTATCATACTGAACATTGTGTCATGATAGTAATTCAACCTAGCATAGGAGGAATTGTTGATTCACATAATTGGTCATTGTGCTTGGTTGAAGAGCTAGTGATGCGAAGATATCATGTGCAGCATTATGAAAAAACTATCTCTAATTCAAATCTATGCTAAGAAGCACTATTTAGGACTATCATTCACCCGTTGGTTGATAGTAGGGACTTTGCCCCAAAATGGCACATGAACATAAACTTTCTTAATGTTGTGGAAAGTTGGATGGCATGGGCATCGTAAGAAATGGAATTTAAGCATGAATGGTGAATAGAATATTTTGTCGATGAATAAATTTTTTATGGGGCATTGTAAGTGGCGGAGTGGCCCAGTTGTTGCGATCCACTGAGATACAACCCTATGTCATAGCAAATTCTTCTCCTTGAAGAAATAGACATCCAAAAAGTTTCAAAACACCACTTGCTTACCTGCTCAGGTTGCTCAACTAAATCTACTTATTAATAGACTTGTTATGATACTTATTGCAACACTTCATGTGGTACTTCATGTGATACTTCATGCAGTATTATATGATTCACATTGCATGGGTTGTCAACTTGCCAATGTGCAAAGTTAAAATGCCTAACATTGCCCATCATGGAAGTTAGATCGTGTAATGTAGGAATTATAATAATTTTCCTTCTCTATAAATTACCACAAACCTTTGAGATCAGGCTCTCTGTCATAGAAAATTTGTCACCATAAACACAAAGGCATGGAGTAAGCTTCAAAAAGTTTTCTCGCTTGCTCGTATCCACTATTAATGACATACCTATAGTAGTTCTATGTGCATCACAAAATCTGTCAATGCTTATGTTTAATTGGGAATGAATTCAGAACCACTCTAAGAGAATGTCCCTATACCTTAACAAACTTTCCACAGTATGCAACCCACAAGGTGCGAAGTGCGGTGTGGTGCAACCCAAGGAGAAGTTGAAGGTTGATGGTGTAATATACGCTATGGTTTATGCATGTTGGGCTATTGCCCCATCTGAATGCTATTGTAACTCAATGCATGGTAGTGCATTATATGTGTTGTCAAAACTAATCTACATGCATCTTATGGCATCCTAAGCACTTTACAACATCTTATGCATGTGGATAGTGGGGCCTACAAAGTGTAATGTTTTTAGGATTTTTGGTGCTTCATATTGCTATTGTTTGAATAAGGTGATGCATTATAGGGAGACTTCAATACTTCCTTTATGAAATTTTCACAATATGTAGTTTGCAAGGGACAATATGTATTACGATGAGACATGTGATGAAGTTAAGGTTGGATGGCGCAATATGTAGGGTTACGACCCTAGCCACACACTACTATAGTTTTATGGATGGTAAGTTTCTACTCACATGAATGGAAGGAGACTTTACATATATAATAGCTACTCCAAGCATGTTCTGTGGCATTTTATGCACTCGATTTGTGGGGGCCTCAAAGTGTAACACATTTTTGGATTTTAACACTATAGTCTATTGGTACATGAATAAATTTATGCACTATTGGGTGAATTGCATTTCTTGATTATAGAATTCTCATGATATGCAATTCATATGGGGAATGTGTGGGGTGGTGTAGCTTACAGTCAAGTAGAAGTTGGATGGTGTAATATGAATTAGGGTTTGTGCATGCTAAGTTGCACCCTTAATCACACACAATAGATAACTATGCATGCAATAGCACTGTGTCCCCTCCCAAAATCTAGTAAATGTGTGCCCAACAGCATTCTGTGTGCATGACTTGTATAGCCCACAAAGCATAACAATTTTTTTTAATTTTAAGAGTAGTGGGCTACTAGTGCTTCGATAAAGTAATGAATTGTTAGGAGACTTTCCATTTTCATCGATAACATTTTCACTACATTCCACTGGAGGCAACGTGTAGTGCAATGTGACCAACAATGAAGTGATAATTGGATGGTGCATTATGCAATAGGGTTTGTCTAAGCTTTGTTGTAGCCCTAGCTTCATGCCACTATAACTACATGTGTGGTAGAGCACTAGGCACAATACAACACCTATAGTGTACTATTTGCAAGTGCAGCAGCAAGTACACACACTCTACATTGCATTTAATACACATTTGTATTAGGGCCCACAAAGTGCAACTTCTTTTAGAATGTTTTCATTATGGACTATTGGTGCATTGATAAGGTGATTTTTTATTAGAAGACTTGCCTTTCACATTGATGGAATTACCTCAACAAGAATTTTCAAGTGTTAATGTGAGGCACAGTGCACCCTACGGTGAAGAAAAAGTTGGATGGTGCAATATGCACCATGGTTTGTGCATGTTGGGGCTTCGTCCTTTATTGCAAAAGATAGTCCATTGTTCTCGAGCATGGCTAGCGACATCCTATGCATGTGACTTGCAGTGTAACTTTTTTTTATCAATTTTTAGATTGAAGTAAAGATTAAGAAGGATAATCATGGGTATTCATATATCTTAGTCAAGGTTATAATTCTTTGATTTGAGAAAGAAAACCTTTGCAAAAGCATTTCCACTGTTGTTTTCATTAATAAAGAATGAGAGTTTGAGGCTTGAAGAAGATCATAAACCATCATAGTCTTAACCATAAATTATGTTAACAAGAGATTGGTGGACATTGCTCTTTGAACTCCATTTGCATCTTATGAGAAATCAAAGTTTATTGCTTCTTTGATAAAGTAATGGTCAATGCCTACAACTTCTCCCTTTAAGAAATTTTAGACATAAAATCATTAAAAAGACAATGTTGAAGTAGTTTGGGAAGGGCATTACCCAGTCTCAAACAAAATCATTCAAAAAGCACGATGAGAAACCAAGTTTATAGAATTATTTCTTTCACACTTTATGAGGGATAGGAACTATTGTAGGAATTATTGTTTGCTACTGATAAAAGTAACTGATTAATTGCAATAATGGCTACAATTGAATCTGATTCAATCATTATGCCAGAACATTAGGAAGTAGAGCTTTTAAAATTTCCATTGCTTCAAGAATAGAAATAATCTTCATTATAGTAATAGGATGTGAAACCAAAGTTTTTTCTACAATAATAAAAGTCTATCTTTGTCATCCCATGTAATAAACCAATTCTTTCATTCAAGTCGTCATGCACAACTACATCACAATTAAATTTGATCTAACCCATTGGAGGGGGAGTCTAATAAGAGATAAGAAACAACCCATCAAGACCATCAGAGCTCCCACTAGACATGATTAGAGAGTTGCAGCAAGTAGCAACTACAATATAATTACTCCTTTGATGTGCAATAGAATTGAATATTTTTTTTATGCTTGTCCCTACAAATTCTTTTTATGCCAATGGTGGAATAAGGATAATGTAGCACATTTGACTACCTGAGAAGTTATAGCCACCTACAAACTCATTGACATTCAATTAAGGAACTAAAAGGTAAAAGTGACATCCCTACAATTAATCCCATCAAGCATGAATTAGTCATTTATGAAGCTACTAGACAAGAGTTCTTTCAAGATATGGCACTCCCTAAAGCAATGCTTCACAACTTCATTAGTAGTATGTCACTAAGGAACAATGTTTAGACATCTTAATCCCTCTTGCATGAAGCCAGGTGTAAGTAGGAAGCAAATTTAATTATAATCTCCAAATTAAAATGTTTACTTAAGGTTGCACCTACTGTTCCCAAACCCACATGACATTCCCCCTTGATGGATTATGGCTAATATACATGTTGTTGTATATAGTCTCTAAGTCCAATGCCATATCCCCACTCAATTTGAAGCATAACACATCCATTTTATTTGATTTAACCCATGTAGAACAAAAATTCTAAAATACTAAACAAGATGTGGAAAACTTTTGAATCGTTTTGTGATCTTACACCCCATGCTCCTTAACGAGCTTTGCTACAAATGTCAGATGATTCAGATCCATGTAAAAATAGGTTATCTAAGTAGCAATAAGAAGGATTCCAAGCAAATTATTCAACAAAATGAAACAAAATTGCTTGCAAAATTTGCCAAACCATATTATTTGTGGTCTAAGGAGCTCCAATATTGAGTAACTTACACATATGAGATGCACCATGAAGAATATAAAAAGTGTTGTTTGACATAAATTATTTC
Source organism: Vanilla planifolia (assembly GCA_023846275.1). Classification (NCBI taxonomy): domain Eukaryota; kingdom Viridiplantae; phylum Streptophyta; class Magnoliopsida; order Asparagales; family Orchidaceae; genus Vanilla; species Vanilla planifolia. The sequence continues at coordinate 518,944 of JAIUJO010000290.1, forward strand.
AACTAAAGGGCTAAACCCATAAATTGCCTGATACCACACCTCCATGTTTTAAAATCAACCCTGATTGCTACTTTGGCAAACTACAAACTCCAAGTCTGACACATTCCTTGATAAGAGCTACGTTTCTTAAGAGGCATAATTTATTATATTATTATCATTTTGACTGCTCCAAAAATAATGACACAATAAATTCCTGAATTTTGTAGTGGTGCAACTTGGAATTAAGTTGTAGGCCAAGTAATAAGTAAGAATAAAAATTAACATCGAGTTAGTCATGACATTATGGCCCATCATTAATAGTGATTTCGACATCCATGTTGACAGAATTTTCTATGTGAGTAATTATGAAATTGAAGTCTTTTCTCTAAACTATGGTTGCTATATTTAGTTTTTTATATATTTCAATTAAACATATGAAAATTTTAAGAAATAAACATTTGAATCTTGTGCTCCATCCGTTTGTTAAATAACACTTTAAAGTTGCTTAGATTCATCCCCTTGACTTGAGTGTTGCCTAAACTGCTCTATAATATCTTAAATGTTCTTCACTATAGCATAAGTTTTAGGAGCATAAATGTTGATGTCATCAATATACAGAAGGTGTGTAATTCAAGGAAGAAGGGCCAAAAACCCAATTGAGATAGCATGTTCAGTTGATACTAATAATCTATAAGAGATACTTAAATATAGTAGTAAAGTGGTATGGAGAGAGAGGACATCTCTATCTAAGACCTCCAGTTGCTTTGATCGATTAGAGACAAGTACTGTTGAATATAATTCCAAACCTTGATGTAGTGATCTAGGCCTTAATCCAACCATAGTAAAGTGTAAGGAACTACATATGCTTAAGCATATATGGTACAAATTTTTAGTTTTACCTATCATGACACTAGTCTATATCTAACTTTAGTGCCATCAAACCTTCTATAAAAGTAGACAAGTCCAAATAGGTTTTGATTACTTGTGTAAAAAAATAATTATTAGATATAGCACGACCTAACAAAAAAGCAACTTGCTTATGCTAATTAGATTAGAAAGCACTAACTTTAGTCTAACCACAAAAATTTTTGTCACTATTTTTTAAATCACACTACAAAGGTACTTTGGTTTTGATGATCCATGAGTATGGTCAGTGTGTCTTTTTATCTTTTTTTTACAAAAAACTATAATTTAAGATTTGTTTCACTATTATAATAATGTCCACCAGTTTGATCTTCTGATAACCATGTACAAACTTAACTGAGAAGCCATCCATAACATGGGATTTGGTCATATCGTCACTCATTGGAGTCATAATTGTGGTCTTATGTTCATCATTAGTAATTACGAAAGGCTAGAAGGGTGGAGAAGTCTTATACCATGCATGGCTACATTACCTCTTACTAAACAACTACAAAAGAATGTCCTTAACCTCAGTTGGTGAATCCAACTATTCCTTAATATCAATTTTAAGTTACTAAATATAGTTGCTCCTAGACTTAAAGGTAGGCATTTCTTAGAAGAAGCTTGTTTTGTCTCTAAGGGTGGCCCAACTAAGCTTGGCATGTTGCTACCGCCATGCTTTGATTGAAGCTATGATAGTGTGATATGAATAATTAGGCTGTGCCAATAGATCTTGCAGCTTATTTAAGCCACTTGTAGATTCTAAATGTTGAAGCTTCTAGATTTCTTGTTCCAATTAGCAAAGATTTTTATTAATGTTGCAAAGTTTTGCTATAGTCAATCTCTTAATTGTTTACAAAGCATGACAAAATTTAATGGACAAACTATCCATTGGGCTTCCTCTAATATTCATTTTCCAAGTTTCATTAAACACATTAATTTATTAAGGAAAAGATAACCAAATGTTTTCAAATTGGGTTCTCCTTTTAATTTTGCCCAATAATGATTGTCTAAACTATAATAGTAATAGGTAGTGGTTAAAGGCAATGCCAAGGAGGAGCTAAAAGTGGTGCTCAGGATGGCTTACATACTATAAATATTCGTAAAACCTTTATATAATATTTCATAGATATGAGTATTTTGTTCTTTGTTATTACACCGTAAACTAATTTTCAATGAAACCTAGGCCAGTTAGATCCTAAACATTAATAAAGTGGGAGAATTCATATTGAGCCTATCCACAGGTGAATGTTTTCCTACTTTTTTCTCTTGTTATGCATGTAAGGCCTTGAAATGCCCTACAACAAGTAGTGGTCTACAAAACATAGTAGTAGCTCTAGTGTGGTCCCAAGCTAATCAGTACTTTATATAGTATTTTGAAACATACATTGCACAACACCTCCAATTGAATTACTGTGACGTCTCACTTGGAAATTAGCCACCTATGAAGAGATATCCATAATAACAAGCATGCTCAATTTACCATAATGCTATAATGCCCCCATATAGCTTAGTCAAATGATGAACAAAGTAATCCAAGTTTTTGCTCAAACATTGATCCTCCTCACACTAATTAAAGATCTCCACATGAGTATTCAAAAGACAAACCATGAAGACCCTTTTCTCATTCACCAAATACTACAAATAGTAATGATATTTAGCTACTTCAATCAAACAAATTTCCACCCAAGAAAAAAGATCATAATTTATTAACAAAAATAACATTACCATTAGACATAATGGTTTCATTTATTTACACATTGTTTTCATGTGAAATTTGCTTTTTATGGGCACAAAAATTCCATAACACTTAGACAATTCATGAAATTGATCATACAATGTGGATAAACGAAGTATTCCCAAACTATGTTTCTGAAATTGCTTGTTTGTAGAATTGTAACCCAACATAATATGTGCACCACCTCTATCAAAACAAGATAGCAAATGACCCACCTCACCATAATGTTAGTCAAGTAGTACATTGGAAACCAAGTGATGTAGCAACCCACCAATAGCCACAGCCCAATAAAGTTAGGTATAGACTTTCGATAGAACATGATTACACTAAAGAGGCATGCTGAAGTGCCTAATTTTCCTTTTTTTAGGAATATAATTATAACTTCTGAGATTGCCTCTTACTGCATTTACTTGATATTTATAGTTGCTCTTATCCATGTATCTAATTACTTACTCATCTGAATCCTCACCTAAGACAAAATTTGAATAATAGCCTCTATCCATGTGATAGCTTTGAAGAAAGTAATTTATGCCTTACCTTACACAAAAGAAAGTCTAACTGGAGCAAAAGATACTTTCCAAAAAGTCAAACCTTTCGACTTGCACCTATTGCAACAAACTGATAACAAAAAACATCTCTTTACACATAAGGACAAACTAAAAGAAGTAACTCAACAAAACCTAAAGTTGCCTTACCTTCCAACCACTAAACAAACTTTTTATGCCAAAAGTAGATGTACCATAGTACCATGCATAATAGTCCTTCCAATGAGTTTTTTCTATGGATTCTAAGGCATGTTAATATTGTTGTAATACTAAGATTATTTACAATAGTATATGTAATAGCAGCATATGAAGAAAACCAACCTTTACTAAGTATTTCTCCAACCTTGTGATATAGAATAACATATAACTTCTCAATCCATCCACCACCGAGCATAGCATAAAGAGTTTCACTTCCTCCATTTTCCTTGTATGAAATTTACGTCTACTCCAAATGGAAAAAATATTTCCTATGTTGTTAATAGTAATGTTTCATATAAAAGTAATCTTGCTTCCCCCTATTCATAGAAGTAGGCAAAATGAATCTTATCCTGCTTGTTATCCAACAAAATAGACCAAACACAAGATATCCAATATATCAAGAATTTGACACATGTAAGCTCCATGCAACCAGCTCCATTAGAATAACTTAAATAACCACTCTTTCCTTGCTAGCCCTAATCACAGTAACCTCTTTTGCATCATGGTAAAAAAATCATCAATCCCAAACATGTTTTCCAAGTTATCCTAAAAAAAGGCTAGCCAAATGGTGATCCTCTAAATTTTTTAGAAAATTTAAGCCATTGCTTAATGCTCTGCCCAAACTTGTATTAATTGTATTTGCAACCACTATTTGTTATTTTATTTTCTAAAGTAACCATAAGCTTCCCTTTCCTTTATTACTTTTTGTTTCATTATCTTAATAAAATATATTCCACATACATTAGCACTTTTCTTAGACACTAGACAAAATCGAAGTCTTTAGGTTCCTTGATAAAGTATTGGTCGAAGCCTACACTATACTCTCCTTACTTAGTTCATATATAAAATTAATAAAAAGACAAAGTTGCAGTGGTTTAGGAGGGGGCATTTCTCAGTCCCAAACAAAATCATGCAAATTTGCATGATGAGTGAACCAATCTATAGCACCATTACCTTGGCACTTTATGCAGAACAATTTAAAGGACTTCATACTCTATGCAATAACGCTATGATAGGAACCATTGTTTGCTATAGATAAAAGCAACTAGTTCACTTCAACAATGATCATAATGGAACCTAATTCAATAACTACTACTTGGACATTAGAATGTAGTGTCATACAAAGTTCCATTGCTTTGAGACTAGCAATAGCCTCCATGGTTGGAGCTAAACTAAAAACCAAAGTTTTTCTTGCAATAGTAATATGTATACCCATTGGATGAGGAATCCAGCAAGAGGCCAGCCCATCAAGGCTACCAAAACTCCTATTGGATGATATTGGAGAGTTGAAACAAATAGTAGAAACAATCCAAATGTTCCATTTAAAGTGCATCCGAATTGAGTACCTTATCTACATGTGCCTATTGATTCCTATCAAGTCAAAGGTGGAATAATGATAAAGATTCAAATTTAACTACTACAAAATTAATTGCCGCACAAACATTCATTAATATCTAATAAAGAATCTAAAAAACTGAAGTGACATTCCAACATTTATCCTACCAGGTGTGAAACAATCTTTTACAAAGCTACAGGACTAGAATTATTTCATAATATTGCACTCCCAAAAAAGTTTTACCTATAATAGAAATTAGTCTACCCATGTCATCCTGATTAATAATACCAATTCAAACACTATGATCATCTTACACAGTTGCAACACAATTGAGATTGACCAATCTCCATGGAGAAGGGATTTAATAAGAGGAGACGAGTAGGACATCAGGGCCACCAAAGCTCCACTAGATGATATAAAACAGTTGAAAAAAACAACAGTAGCAAATCAAATATTTCTCTAGCATGTAGTTGAGTTCAGAGTCATTTTTGCATGTAAAAAAGTTTTCTTAAGAAATAGATTAAACAATACAAAAGTTAAGAAATTTATTATATGAGACATAATGCCACCTACATATTGATAGTTATCCAATTAAGAAGCTTAGTTACGGAAGTAACATCCTTATAGTTCAAAACACTGAGCATGAAGTTCTGCTTACAAAGTTGTTGGACCATAATTCTTTCACACAATGGTTCTCCCACAAACAATGTTACACACCTTTTGTCACATTACAATCCCATGAACAAAGCTTCAGCATTTCAATCCCTCATGCACGAAGCCAACATGAGTTAGTTAAATTCAACAAAAACTTCCACAAGAGTTTGCCAACTTTAGGTAGCACCTACTCTTTCCAAACTCATGCAACCTCCTTTCTAGCAGAGTTTTGGCACATATACATGCTATTGTAGATGATCTTTATGCCTAGTTTTGTATGCTCACTCAATGTCAACCACAACACTTCACTATTGTTCAATTTCGACCATGGAAAATATAGGATTTGTGCTATCAGATCATGTACAAATAAGTTTTGTATTTTATTGTGATCTTACACATCATGCTCCATAACAAGCTCCATTACAAGGGTTGAATGGTCCACTTCTATGCTAATTTGGTTGGCAACAAAGAAATACAAATATGCCAAGGCAATTGTCCAAAGACAATGAAACAAAATTGCCCACCAACAATCCTCCTAAATGTATTATTTACTATCCAATGAGCCATAATACTAAGTAACTTAAACATATGAGAAGCACAACACAGGAATATGAAAAGCATTATTTGTCATAATGTACTGGGACCTAAAAGGAGTGATCCTATAAAAAATCTTCCTTAGCCATCACCCACTTGTGATGTTTTGCAATCATTATTATCTGCCAGGTAAAAAAAACTGTAGACCTAAAGACCCCCACTTTTCTTAAGAAAAGTAACAATTTCCTTGCATGCATAATGTTTTATGTTGCAATCATTTGAAGAACCCCTTAAGTAACAACGTATAAATTCCTTCAATTCTATAATAGTGTCACTCAAAATCAACAAATAGGCTAAGTAATACATAGGAATATTATTTAATAATGAGTTGATCATGATAAATGGCCCACCACTACTAATGACCTAATCATCCATGTTGACACATAGTTTTCAATTTGATTAACAATAAAATTATAGTATTTTTTTAGTTTAGTTTTTAAAATTGATATACCTAGATATTTCAATTAAATAGCTTAAGGTATACATAATTTTCTGATCCCATGCTACTCCATAATATCTCAAATGGTCCTCACTACAACACAAGTCATAGGCGCATAAATCATGATCTCATTAGTATATAGATAGTGTGTAATTATTAGAAAGGAAGAGTCAATCTTTAACCTAATCAAGTTAGGATGCTCAAGCTAATATTAAAGAAGCCATGAGAGATACTTAGACATAGAAGTAAAAAGCTATAACGAGAGGCAAAATCCATATCTGCGACCCTTAGTTGCTTCAATCCTCTGTAGATGGACACCATTAAACATAATAAGAAATCTTGACATATTAATAAAAGCTTCAATCCAAAATTTTTGGGTTCCACAGGGACAATGGTCCCAAGGATGAAACTTAAAGGAATTGAACGAAGAGCCTCACCAGGAGTAAAGCTTGTAGCCTAATTCACTCAAGATGGAGAAATTTATGTAGCCTAGACTTTTGAAGGATTAACAAATTGAGACCACTTTCTTTATTTTATTAATGGTGGTTCATGGTTATTCTTAGTTAATCAAGTAATTTGCCTGGTTAATTCTATTAATAAAGAAGACCTATACTTGCCAACTAGCAATGTAGAGAGCAAGTTATGAGTGAAGCTTCTTAAAGGGATTATTTCCACTTAGGCTATGAAACTTTGAAGTAACAACAAGTCTATGATTCTAATAGCTGTCATAAGTCACACATATGCTACACTGATGTATTGAATAAGCCCACTGCATAAGTCAAAAACACTCAATAATCTTTCAAAAATTTGATCGTGATGGTGATAAATTAGTGCAATTGTTGGTCTTCAATAAAGAATTCCTAGTAAGCACGAGTCATTAGGTCAGGTTAACAGCATCCTTGCTCCTTCTACTCACCACTAGTCCCTTCTACCAATTGAATGGTCAAAATAAGTGTTCAAATCATAGTGATATAGGTAGGTTTCCACATGTTACATGACAAGAAATCCACAAAATATTATCATTTAGATGAAGTAGATGTCATAACAACATTTTCATAGGTGAACATAAGAAAGGATCATTGACAAAAGCTAAGAATTTTTTAGTGATATGTGTAACCTATTATGGGGTGACTATCTGATGTCATGTGGTTTGCATCGCATGTGCTCTTCCACGTGGTGCTCAATGCCATAGTGGAAAAATAGTACCCTAGGAGCATTGCTAAGCACTAATGGAGAGCAAACGTTAAACTGGCTATGAGTCTTTTTTATCCATTACTATGTCTAATGGGGCATGGCAATCAAACATCAAACCACTATCTACTATGAATAACTTGACTCTTGCATTGAGAAGAACACAATGTAATGGAATACGTGTTGCGAATTACAAAATCCCTTGAACCATCATTTATTAAAATCATGTTGCACCCAAGGATGTAAGCCAAGGGCATGGATGTAAGGGTGTCATGTGACCTACCACTCCTTGTGGAAGCTAAGAATTACAACTTTGGGTCTTGACCACTATTTGGAGGTGATCAATGGAGCTTCGTGCAATGGCATGGCATATTAAATCATTTGGTTATTGTCAACTATTGACACGATAAAATGTGGATGATGTTGAGTCTCATGTCATTGACGAGTATGAATCGATATTGTAATGTGGCAAGGATATGCCCGTCAAAAATACAACCTTATGCTTCATGAAGTAGAATCATGACCATATGTTAAGTGAAGCTAGCCAATGAAGTTGAGCATATAAATAAGAGATGAAGTAACTTACGAGGATTCCTTTAATAACATCAAGCGAAACGGGACTAGCGAAAGGTAGAAATCAAGCATCCTGAAGCTAGAATTGGCATATGGAGTGTCGTCCTCAATGATGGATCAGGATCAACTCCCCTTGAAGGGGATACTAAGGATAGTGAGGGCCTTGTTCAACTAGCACCCTAGTACCACACAAGGTGCTATCAATAAGTCAGGTTGTTTGGGAATGCAGCCCAAATTTTGTGGTAAATTTTGTCTAAGGAAAAATAATTACAAAGGTAGGTAACAAATAAGTACTATGAGGAAAAGATGAAAATGAATTTAAAGGGTGAGTGAAAGAGTGCTTCAAATTGTCTTAAGGGAAGCTGATGATAGCTAACAATGCACCTTAACTAAATGTAGAATGTCATCAAATGGTTTGTTATGCAACCCAAGGATGGAATTGTCTCTAGCCATCATAGTGGTTAGAGATCAGGTGAACTTTGCCCATGGAAAAATCATCATCATTGTTAGTCACAACACTCACCCCATCAGTGCATGCCATGATAGCTCATTGCACATTGGCGATGGCTAGTAGGCAAGCATCTGACACATATTGAAACACATACCAAAGAGTTTGACATGCATGTGAGTTGTTGGGTGAAAAAGCCTCAAAGGTGTCAGAAAGTTGATTAATAGGATCCTTGTTGGAGGGGTGAGCTGCATACTAACACAAATTTTCTATGAAGAGTTTGAGTGAGAGCATGTTTGACGGGGCTCAAAAGATGGTGAACTATGCCAAAGTGGGATTACGCCAAAGGAAACTCTTGTGGAGGCTCATAATAATTTCGATATGTAATTCATTTGTCTACCCTTGGCATAAAAACAAATGACTAATTTAACCATCTAGTGGCTAGTTTCATTCAATGTTTTGCTTAGAATACTTAGATCAACAATCAAAGTTTTTTGGTAAAGCCAATGATTAGAGGCATCAGAGGAACAATTTTCGTTACCATTTCTCAAACTTTAAATAGATAGGAAGGGTTGACAATGTTGATGATTTGTGCCAAAGAATCCAGGCTCCAAGTTGGGCATTTTTGGTAAGTAGAATTGGCGATGTGGGATGAACTAAAAGCTTGGTTATAATGTCAACCTACTTACTATCATAAATCTCAAAAAGGGTGTTGGTTAATTAAGATAGTGGGAAGGTGGTCATGGAAGTTGATATCCCCTACTGAGTGTGTAACAACTCACCTATCGAATTAACTATTCCAAAAAAATGGATGGCACTTATGCATGCTCAACACGCATTGCCATTAAGGCAATGCAAAGACTCAACAAGTAGGAGGGTGCAAAGTTCACTACAAAATGTATGGGCATAAGCCCACATGGTGGGTCTACTAGTGTAGATATTTTTGGTAGTAGCAAATATTCAAATGAGAACTTTAATGGTAGGAGGAGATAAAGGTTCCATGGGAATGACACTTACACATTGGTTAACAAATCATAAGAAATGAGGAAAACCGATCTAAGAGTGCTATTTAGCATGAGCTTCAAAAGAAAGTTGTGTTAAAATTTTTGAACCAAGATTTAGCAATTGATTGCAACATTAAGTGGTCTAAAGACATTGATGGGTGACTCAAGAGAAAGGCTATATTTTCTACTTAACCAGAGGTAGGCCCAGTAGTTGAAAACTCATTACATGTTAAGTAGTGTCAAATGTGCCCCTCACAACCCTTAAAAATCTTGATGGCTAAGTGCCATCAACATTTGCTTGTATTCATAACAATATCAAGTCTAAAAGGAGAACAAACTCTGATTGATGTTGTAATGTTGCCAAGTGAAGTAGGCAAAACGAATCTGCAATTTTTTGAAAAGGAATAGTTCTAAGGAGTTTGCATAGGGGTCCCAATCCCACACCCATCAGATGTGATTGGATTACTCAAACTGCTCGTGTGGCAAGAGTGGGTTAATGCGTCTTTGTTAAGGAATAAATTAAGGGAGGCCTCTACAAGGGCATTCTTAAGGATTTGAATAATTGGCTCATAATTGGCACAAAATTGAGGAATATGACTATTCAAATAAATCAAAGCATTATGATGGTCCTCAACGATGCTCATGCAATGTGATTTCTACTTAGTGTATTGAATGTCGTAGTAAACAAATTCAATCAAGTGTGGGTAAACTATGGGAGTAACTAAAACACTCTTAAAGTACCCAATTGCCTTATCATCTATATAGTGATTCAGACAAATGGAATAATGAGATTCCCCTTTCTCTTTCTACCATCCATTGAAACCACAATTAAGGGATTGGGCTTAGCAAAATTAGTTGAGAAAGAAAATCTTATTGAGCATGACTCTAGTCTAATATTGTGAAATGACTTAAGAGGGGTAACATTAGCGGGAGTTGGCATGTCAACGAAATTAACATACCACTACTTTTAACATTATTTTACTTATTCCATGTGATAGACATGGAGCCCAAGTCCTCGTTCTAGCTCCAAGACTTGCTTCAATCGGTCGATTTGATTAGAAGACATTATCAAGTGAGGAGTTTGGCTAAAATGACGTAGCTATTAAAAGATAACAATGGTTTCTTAAGTTAAGCTTAATAAGAAAAGAAATATTGTGAGGAACAAAAGGGTAAAAGCTCATTTGATTCTTCTTTTTAATACAATTACAAACCATGAAAGTGTGGCCTATAAATCATTTAGGCTTTCCAAATTTGAAGCTAGAGGTGTTAGAAAAGTTACCACAAAGATAACTGGCTTCTAATAGCCAAGCATTCATAGTCACATTACTTTTTTATCCTTTGATGTCACCTTTCCCTATAATTGGGAAGTGGATCTCACCAAGTGTTGGATTATTCTCCCACCAAAAAGGAACATGAGATGGGTTTAGACCATCATGAAATAAATTTTTTGCCATACTAATGAATGTTTCGTGATAATAACTCAACATAGTATTAGATGAATCATTGATTCACACAATTGTTGATCACACTTGGTTGAAAAGGAAATAGTGTGAAGGCATCCTGTGTAGGATTGTGACTAAATGTCTCTAAGTTAGACTCCATGCTTAGGTGCATCATTTGCCTATTGGTCGATAATAGCGGATTTTAACCCCAAGAGCACACAACCATGAGTTCACTTAACATTGTAGAAAGTGGATGGCATGGAAACAAAAAGAAATGACTTAAGGTATAAACAATGAGTAGAATCCTTTACAAATGACTTAAATTTGTGATGTGACATTGTAAGTGGTAGAGTGGCCTTGCTATCATAATCCATTGAGATCCAACCCTATGTCACAAAACATTCATCCCCTTAAAGACATAGGCACCATAAATGTCTTAATACACCCTTTGATCACTTAGCTTTCTTAGCATGCTTAGCTTTCTCATTGATCATGATACTTATTAGTATATTTATTGTGATACTTATTGTCATACTTATTATGAGAATTATTTTGGTACATATTCTTTGTGTGGTATTTTGTTGGTACTTGGTGAGGTATTATGTGATTCAAGTTGTGCCTTTGGAGGCTTCCCTAGGTGCAAGATTGAAATGCCTCACATTACACATCACGAAAGTTGGACGTTGCATTGTGAGAATTATAGCCCTTTTGTCTTCACTACAAAATATTAGGATCCATTAAGATCAAACCCTATGATGCAATACACAAATCCATACAAAAACGTAGAACTCACATTCAATTCAAAAATCTACACTCGCATGGAAAAAAGTGTTATTTTTTTATTGTATTCAACACTTGTGATTACTTGGGAATGAATGAAGAGATGCTTTAATAAGAGACTTGCCTTCTTCATGAACAAAGTTGTCGTAATATGCAACTCATAAATAGGATGTGCCATGTAACATGGGCCACAATGAAGCGAATGTTGGATAGTGCAATATGCTCTAAAGTTTGTACTTACTGGGCTATGATTATAGCTATGCACTGCTACGGCTACACACATAACAGTGCATTATGCTCTCATGTGATGGTGCACTGTGTGTGTGCACAACACAGCCAATTCATGCAAGCCTTGTGGCATCTTGACATGCAACTAGTGGGACCCACAAAGTGAAACTTTTTTCTAGGATTTTTAGTGATGTGGTTTGTTGATCCTTAGATAAGGTGCTACCCTATTAGGTGTCTTGCACTATTCCTTGAGAGAATTATCACAATGCACAATATGAAAGTTTTAATTTGTAGTACGATGTAGCCCATAACAATTAGAAGTTTGATGGTGCACAATACGCGAAGATTTGCACATGCTAGGCTATAGCCTCAAATGCACGTAGCTGCAACTACACATATAATATAGTACTTCACAGACTACAACGCTATTCTCACACAGTAGTACTCTATGTACGATCATGTGGAAACCTGTCCACTTGTGCCCAATGGCATCTTATGCAATTGGTGTGTGGGGCTTACAAAGTGTAACTTTCTTTAGTACTTTTAGTACTATGGTTTGCTGGCACATGGATAAGGTGATGCATTGTCGAGACTTATCACTGTGCTTCTTCGAAGTGCCTCTCTTTTCCTTTGTATATGGGATTGTAAATTGCAGTTTTGGTCATGTTGTAGTGAAATTTTAGTGGTGCCATGTGCACTTGGCAATGTCCTTCTTGTTTATGCTTCTACCCTTCATCATGACACAAGTGGTGTTATGCTCCTCGTTCGTGTGGTGACTTTATTTAGATGTGACATTTTGTGCCCAAAATATGTAACTCTTTTTTACCATTTTCATCACTCAAGACTACTAATACAAGAATATGCTGCCACTTTAATGGGGACTTCACTTGGTGTAATGTGGAATGGTCACACCTTTCTTAGTGCTTTGGGCATTGTTTGGTTTAGTGCTTTCTCATGTTTTAATGGTACTTCTTTGGTGCAAATTACACTCGATCATATGATAGTTGAGCATGTTATTGCCTCTACATGGTGTTGTGCAAAGTGTCATGCCTCACCTAATTTCAAGCATATAATTTGCTTATTTTCCTATTATGAATATTGGTCAAAACATTTTGTAGTTACATAAGTAGTGTTAAATATCTTCCCTATTAAAAATGAAACTTTGGTGCATCTTATTATGGAAGCTTTGTATGCATGTGCCCTTTTTCTAGGGCTTGCTTCTTATCACGCCATATAGGTGCTAACTATGGCCTTTATCCTTCATTAGAACCTTTGTGCTTCTTTTTGTATATCTGTGAAGCTCTTTGGGCTAATGGGATTGGATTAGATTGAGGTACCATTTGTGTAAGAGATGTTTTTTGTGGCATTGTATCTTATGGCATGACTACCTCTTTGCATGCTCAGTAATTTTGTGTAGGGCAATGACAAGTAATCAAACCTTCTTAAGCAAAAAGTTCATATGTTTCTTACTATTCTATTACATGGGTAAGTTCTATTAAATTAATTTTTTACACCACTTCTCTTATGTTGGAACTATTAAAATTCTGTACTACTATTAAACTTGTGATCAACCCTACTCTCATGTTGGCACGGTCTTGAAAATCACATGTTTTGATTTTCATTCTCTACTATTGAGTGTTGTCATTAAGGAATGCATTCATTAAAAGTCAATGTTTTAAAACTTGATTGATGGTACCCCAACTTGGGAGCCTTTGCTCTTCCTATGTGGAGATTGTTAGACATGACGAACATGTAAATTATGACATTTGGTGCTACTTAGTTCTTTAGCTTTGTATTTCTAACTGGTTGATCCTTTTAGTAGTCATATTCTTGTCTTAAAGATTAAGACATGCATGTCTAAATTTAAATAATTTCAAACTGTGAAACTACAAATAACTCATTAAGTTAGTTATAGTTTGTTCGATGGTATATGCTACTTGGATAACTATAATAATTCTAGAGCTAATACATGCATCGAACCCCAACTATTAGAAGAGATGCACTTATTAGGTAAAAGAGTGATGTGAGATTTAGCCGGGCTAGTTAACAATTCATGATAACTTGTCAAATCACCCAGCCTCAATTCTGGTGAGCATCATTCAAGATTTTTGTTCAATCAACTTTTGATGGTAGGATAGGGGGCCAACATGGTGGTGATGGTTGATAGAAAACTAGGGTAAAGCCTAGAGAGGGAACCTGAGACAAGCCTACCACATTCAAGGAAGTTAGTATGCATACAGCTTACCTAATCTTGACATTGGCAGGTAGTGACAATAAATAGCAATACCATGCTCCACAAGTATGGTACCTGGAGTACAATCTAATTGTGTTAATGAGGATCAATTATAGATCAATTTTGGTTCTTGAAGCCATGATAACACAAGCTCAAATAGCGCATATTTACATTCTTACTATTAAAATTCTTGTAGTTGGACCATGGTTTGGGTCACTTTTTTCTTCTATTAATGTGCATAGCCTACCTAGATCCTTTTGTTGATTATGTTGTCTAGCCTTAGCTAGTCAAGCCATGCTGTCAGTATCAATATTTTGAAGAAATAAGAGTGCTCAAAGAAATCCCATGCTATGGATACATTAGCACTGGTTAACATCTAAGGATTTTGATCCTACTATGTTGGCCTTCAATATTCGAGCAATTATTAAAAGAGATAATTATGGGCATTCATATTTCATTAGTAAAGGTAAATTGTTGAATTTGTGAAAGAGGATCAATTGTGAAAGAAAAAGCCATTGATGAACAAAAGTCCTTTGTGATGTGTGCGAGTGAGACCACCCTTGTTAAGAAACAAATGATGATGAACTATGCTTAAGTAGAGCGATGCCAAAAGTAACACTAATGAAGGCCCAAAGCAATACTAATGTGCAAGTTGTTCATCTGACTTGGGTATAGACATGAAAGACTAATCAAATGATCTAGTAGTTTGTTCCTCTCAAAGTTTCCCTCAAGATAACAAGAGGCATAATCAGAGTTCTATCTAGTAAAACAAATAATTAAAGGCATTGAGTGTACAATGCCCTCAACCTATTATCAAAAGGCTTAATAGGTAAGAAAGCTTCGACACTTTGATTAGTTAATCGAAGAAAACCAAGCTCCGAGTGGGCCATATAGTAAGTACAACTATCAATACAGTATTAACCAAAAGCTAGGTTGTTGTGTCTAACTTCTTGCTAACATAGAGCCCCCAAATGGTGTTGGATGATTAGGAGTGTAAGATGGTGGACAAGAAACTTGAAATTCACTAAGAAGTACATAACAACTCGCCTACCAAATCAATTAAGCCAAAAAAAGAATAGTGCTTAAGCAAGTGACACACACCTAGCCATCGATGTAATGCAATGTATTGATGAGTAGGAAGGTGCAACAATTGTTGCAAAATGTAGGGCATGAGCCCACATGGAGCACTCACTTGTGTAGATCTTTCTGCAAGTAAAAAATATTCAAATAAGAACTTTGGAGACTACAGTAGGTAAAGATTCAATGTAAACAAAACTTAAACATGTGTTACCCTATCTTAAGAGATAGGAGAAAAGTATTGTAGGTGCCATTTTCTTTGAAAGCACATCTAGTTTAAAGTCTCAAGCCAACGATGAGGTGGTCATTGACAACATCAAGTGATTTATATACATCGATGGTGCCTCAAGAAAAATCATCATTTTTGCTGAACTACCTATCGACCATGGAAATGACTCAATCAGAGGTAGGGCCAAGCAATTGGAAGAGCACTGTAGTTTGTGTGGTGCCTGATGTGCCCCAGACAACCCTTGAAAATCCGGATGGTCAAATTCTTGCCATAGTTGATCATACTCATAACTGCATAAGGTCTCTGAAGAGAATAACCTTTGGTCAATGATGTAATTTTGGTAAGGAAAGTAAACAAAATGGATCTATAACTTTGAGAAAAGGATTGGCTATGAGAGTTGGGCACGAGGGTCATAGTTTACAACCCATCAACTATTAGTAGACTCATTGAGCTGCTCGTGCGGTAAGAGTGGACCTATGTGTTTTAGTTGGTGCACAAATTGGAAGCAACTGCTATTAAAGCTTCCCCTGGATGTGAATCAATCAACACAGAATTGGTACATGCATAAGGAATTTGACTATTTAATTGAAACAAAGAATTGTGATAGTCCTTAAGGAGTCTCATGCAATGTGCTTTCTATGTAAAGCTTTAAATGTCAAAATGAAGAAATTCAAACTAGTGCTTGTAGATAGTGGTAATAATCATAAGTCTTTTAAGGTTGTTAAATGCCTCATCATCTAATTAGTGATAGGCATGAATGGTTTAATGAGTTCCCATTATCCCTATTTATTATCAAATAAACACATGGCCAAGGGAATGGGATTGGTAGATTGATAGGGAAAGAAGACCCTGTTGTGCTTTACTCTAGTCCAACTTCATGAAATGAGTTGAGAGGTGCAGAAAGTAGGAGTCAACATGCTAAAGGAATTGAAATATTATTGCTTTTAATATTATTTTACCTATTCCATGCAATATAAGGGGTCCAACCCTTTTTTTTGGCTCTAAGTCACACATCAATAAATTGAACAAGCCATAACACACTGTCAAGTAGGGAGTATGGCTGGGGTGACACATTTGTTAAAAGATAAGAATGGTTCCCTAAAATGAGCTCAAAATGAACAAACATGTTCTGTGGAACCAAAGGGTAAAAGCTCATTTCATTTAGACTAGCAAAAATATGAGCTAAGGAAGCATGTTCTTTTGATCCTTTAGGCTTTCAAAATTTGAAGTTAAAGATATTAAAAAAGTCACCATAGGGATAGCTGGCTTGTGGTAGCTAAGTGTTAATATTGACATTACTTTTTTATCCTCTGGTGTCAGTACTTCTTATCATTGTGAAGTAGAATTCACCAAGTGTTGGATTGTCAACCATTAATAAGGGAAGTGAGTTGGGCTTAGACCTTTGTGAGATATACTGATTTTATCCTATTAATGAATGTGTCCTTATATAAATGAAACTAATATATGAGAAACCATTGATTCACGCACTAGTCATCATGCTTGGTTGAAAATCTAGTGACATAACGCTACCATGTGTAGATTTATAACTGAACACCTCTACATCAAAATCCATGAAAATATGTGGTGCATATGCATGTTGTTTGCTTGTTGGATGACAGTAGGGAGCTTCAAACCAAGGGCAGATGGCCACAAGCTCTCTTAGCATCGAAGAAAGTTAGACAGCATGGTCACAATAAGAAATGATAGTTAAGTGTGAATAATAGGTAGAATCATTTGTAGATGACTCATTTTTATTTAGGAATTCTATGTTATAGAGTGTCATTACTGTCATGATCTATTGGTAGATTCATCCCCTTGGATACATAGACACCATAAACATTTCAATACACCCCTATCTCACTTACTTATCTTGCTTAGCTTACTCTACATTTTGAGATACTTGTTGAGGTGCTTATTGTAGTACTTATTGTGAAACGTATTATAACACTCATTGTGGCACTTCTTGTGAAACTCATTGTTATACTTAATGGAGCAGTTCGTGTAGCACTACAAGCTATACTATGCAATTATAGTTAGCCCCTTGGAGGCATTCTTGGGTGTAAGGTTTGAATTCATCACATTGCCTATTGTAGAAGTTGGATAGTGCAATGTGGAAGTTAAAACACTTACTTCCTTTACAAATTATTATGGTCCATGGATATCCAACCCAGCATCATTGTACCTTTGTCCCCATAAATTGAAAGGTATCAAGTCAAGTAGGTTTCAAAAATTTCACTCAATCACTCACATCAAATATAAAAATAGTACCTATAAGGTATCTATGTTTGTAGCAAAAAGTGTCACTTTCTTAACCCTATTTATCACTTGAGATTTCTTAAGCATGTGCATTGAGCTACTCTATTAGGAGAGTTATCTTCTTCTATGACTAAATTATTGTAATATGTAATCTATATAGGAGAATTTGTAGTGTAGTATGGCTAGTGATCAGGTGGAAAGTGGATGATGCATTATGTAATAACGTTTGTACTTGCAAGGCTACAACCCTAACCATGCATTGTAGTAGCTGTGTGTGTTGTGATGTATTTTGCATGAACTAGATAGCCAGTCCATGTACTCCCTATGGTTTTGTATGTGCAAGGCTAGTGGGAAACTTAAAGTGTAACTTTTTTGGGACATTTAGTTCTACAAGCTATTGGTTCTTGGATAAGGTGATGCTTTTCTGGGAGACATGAATGCCTTGATAAAAATATCACAATATGCAATCCACAAAGAGCAATGTAAATTGTGTTGTGGCTCATGACATAACAAAAGTTGGATGATTTAATATGTGCTAAGGTTTGTACATAATGGGCCATAGCCCTACCCACATTGTGCTGCAACTAGACATGTGGTATCTAGCTTGTTAGTGCCTTCAGACATCTTGTGTGTGTAGTTAGTGGGGCCCACAAAGTAACACTTTGTTTGATTTCTATTACTACAGGTTGTTAGCACTTGGGCAAGGTGTGCCTTATTAGGAGACTTGTTTTTTTTTCATGATAGAATGGTCATAATACGCAATCTACAAGTGGCATTGTGTAGTCTGGTGTAGTCCACGACAAAGCAGAATTTGGATGGCGCAATATTTACGAGGGAATGTTCATGCTCACTTGTTGCTCTAGTGGATGCTACTATAGATGCATAGATGCAGCACTGTGAGTGCATGCGATAGCCAATTTTGTGCATGCCCAATAACATCCAGGGGATGGGACATGTTGCATAACCTTTTTTGGGATTTGAGCACTACACCCTACTAGAGCATGGGTAATGTGATACCCTAATAGGAGACATGCCTTTTTCACTTAACGAAATAGTGACAATATGCAATCTTTATGGGGCAATGTGCCATGTAGAGTGGCATATGATGAAGTGGATATTGGATGATGTAGTCTACATTAAGTTTTGTACTTGTTCATTATGTAACTCTTTGTCCTCTTTGTAGGGCATTGTAAGGTACAACTTCTCTTTTGTTAAAGTGAAAGTTTGGTGTTGCCATATGCCCTCGACAATGTCAGTGCTGTCTGTGGTCCTGTCCTTCATGGTGCAAAGCATGATGGCATCCCCCTGGCCCATGTAGTGGTTTTCTTTACATGCAATAATTTGTGTATAAAAAATGAATAACTCTTTTCAACCATTGTCATTGCTCAAGACAACTAATGCAGAAATGATGTGTAGCTCTAATGTTGATTCAACTTGTTGTAATATTGATTTGTTGAACCTTGCTTTTCTCTTTGGGCTTTGCTTGGTGCACTTTTTGACCCATGTCATTGTGAAACTTGAATGGTGCAAACTATACTTGTCCATGTGTTGGTTGAGCATGCTATTGCTTTTAAATGGTGCAACACATGCTGTCAAGCCTCACTTGTGTACTAGGTCTTCACTACGTGAAAATGCTAAACTTGACAAGTGTAGCCTGTTAGTTGTGGAAAAGCATCCTTTTTAAGTGATTAACATGGTGCTGCTCAATGTTTGACCATGTTTTGAGCACATAATTTGCTTTTCTTGTCGACATGGATCTTGGACAAAACCATTTGTAGTTACATAAGTCGTGTTCAACATCTTGATAGTGTAATAATTTGTAGCCATTTTAATGGTTATCTGATTTGTGCATGCCTTTACGGATCATATGTATACCTGTTCCTAATTTTATGGCTTGCTACTTCTCATGCCATATGGGTGCTAGCAAATCCCTTCTTGCTTAGTTAGGTCCTTTGTGATTCTTTGTGTATATTTTTTAAAACACTTTTGACTAATGGGATTGGATTGTCTTAGGATCTCTTTTACATAAGTGATATTTATTATGGTGCTACTTCTTATGAAATGGCTACCCCTTTGTGTCGTTAGTCATTATGTTAGGGCTTTGTCATGTTGTCAAACCTTCCTAATGAAGAAGTTCATGTTGCTTGCTTTTCTATTAGATGGCCAACTTTCATTCAATTATTTTATTGACACCACACTTCTCTTATGTTGGCATAGTTGGCAATTTGTTATGCTATTGAACATATGTTTCTCCTACTCTCATGTTGGCAAAATCTTAGAAATCACTTTTTTTTTATCTTTCATTCACTGTTGTGGAGGGTTGTCGGCAAAATTGCTAGAATTGTGAGGCAATGTTTCGAACGTTAAGGGGATGGTATCCCAACATAAAAGCCTTTGCTCTTCCTTTGAGGAGTATCGATAGACATGAGGAATCTATCAACTATGACATAAGGTGATTTCATGTGTTTTATCATTGTTTTGCTACCTTATTGGCCTTGTCAGTAGTCATATGCTTGTCTCAATGATTAAATCATGCATGTGTGTGTATGATCAAGTTTAGCTGTGAAATTACTAATAACTCATTAAATGAGATCTAGTTTATGAGACGATAAAAGATTGTAAGATAATCATTTTAAATTTAGTGCTAATACATGCACCGAACCCTGGCTCCCTAACAATTTATGATAACTCACCAGATCGAACAAACTCCATGATGGTAATGCATCACTTGAATTTTCACCCAATCAACTTTAATTGGTAGGATAGGGTCCTACCATTGTAGTGACAGGTCACGAAGGATTAGCGTTCAATTTTGTAAAGAGATCTTGAGAAATGGCTACCACATCCAAGGAAGGTTGTAGATGCGAAAATTACCTAATCTTAGCATAGAGAAGTAGTGACAATAAAAACTATTATTTGGCTCTGAGTCTAGTAATTAGAATGAGTACAATATAAGTTCCTTATAAGGATCCATTGAATGACAAGTCTAGTGCTAATAACTATAAAAATTCCAACCTTAATAGCTTTTATTTAACCTATTGCAATTAGAATCTTATAATTGGACCTTGGTTTGTTGATGATGCTCTCTGGCTTTAATTGGTTGGGTTGTGCCCTTGGTGTCATTGCTTTGAAGAAATTAGGGTTCTTAAAGTATGGCCATACTCTAGATATATTAATATGGGATAATATAATAGGATTTTGAACCTATTATGTTATCCTTTGAGATTGAAGTAAGAATTAAGAAGGTTATCATGAGAATCCATATTTCATAGATAGAGTAGAAATGTTTTGATTTATATTAAAAAATGGAAGTTGAGTGCTCAAAGATGATCATATACCATTCTAATCTCGACATAAATGATACAACTAGGGAATGATAGATGCTACCCTTTGACTCTATGAGCACCGAATAGAAAATCAAATACTTTGGGTTTCTCAATAAGGTGATGGTAAAGGCCCACATCAAAATCTCTCTAAGGTGGTTCATACATAAAATCATTAAAGTGACAACTAAAATAATTTTGGAAGAGGCATTCACTAGTCTAAAAAAAATCATAAAAAGTGCATGATGAACAACCCAATATGTTGTGCTATAAGCATGGTACTTAATGTGGAACAGCTTGAAGGACTTCATATCATGAACATATTCAATGGCACCACAATCAAAACTATTATTGACTATTGACATAAGTAACCAATTCATAGAAATAATATAGTAGTAGAATTAGTTTTAATCCTTACTTCCTTGCAATTAGGAAGAATGATTCTTGCAATTTCCATTATTTCAAGGATAACAATAACCTCCATAGTTGAAGTTGAATATGAAACCAATGTCCTTATAATAATAATGTCCTTCTTATTATTATCAATTATAATAATCAAGTCATCTTCCATAATAATGTGACAATTGAGTTTAATCCAACTCATTGGAGAAGGGTCCAAAAAGGGGCATGTACTAGCCCATTAAGGCTACTGAAGTTCCCACTGAATGAGAATTCTATGTTATAACATCAACTACAATATAGATGCATATATGAAGTGCAACTATATTGTATACCTTTTATACATGAGCCTATAAAGTCCTTTTGTGCCAAAGGTGTAATAAAGATATAGCTACAAGTTCGATAGTTGGGGTAGCTAAAGGTACCCTCACATTCACAAAGATTTAATTGAGGTGCTCAAAAATAGATTTGACATCCCTATAATCAAACCTATCAAGACTGAAGCACTCATTCACAAAGCACCTGGATTAGAGTTCTTTCATAGTATGGCACTCCTAGTAATAATGTTGCAAGTCTTTGTTGGCATTACTACCCCATAGCAAAAAACCACCTTGAGTAGGAAGCAGGTTAAAGCTAATCTCCATAGACAAAATATAACGAAAGGCTACACTTGTACTTTCCACATAAACATGCTACTACATATATTCTGTGTCCAGCACCACATCATCACTCAATTTGAAGTGCAACATTGTTATTTCAATCAATTTGAACCATAGGGTGTGTAGAATCTATAAGACTTAATTAGGCATAAATAACTACTGAATCTTATTATGATCCCACATACAGTGGTCCATAACTAGCTCCATTACAAAAGTTAGATGATATGCATCCATGTTTAAAAAGGTTGGCCAAGTAGCAATAGTAAGGATACTAATCCAATTATCCAACAAATAGGAAATTGGGTTTCCTATAGTGATCCACAAAACTATATTATTTGTACTCTAAGGGGCTACAATACTTTGTTAACTTGGATGTAAGAGATGCATTGTGATGCATATGGAAAGTATTACTTATCATTGAGCATTTGGACTTAAAGGATTACACCCACAAATAGAATTCTCGAATAATAACTCAATTACAATATTTTGGCATTAACATTGGGCAGACTGCAAACTCAAAGCAATCCTTAAGAAAGGTTGTTATTTTCTGGCTTGCATGGTGTATAGTGCTACTATCATTTGAACTACTTCACAAGTAGTGGTTCATCAATTTCTCTAGTTCTTCAATAGTTCTACTCAAAATTAATGAGTAAGAAAATTAATAAGTAGCAATAGTAGTAACATAATGTTAATCACAAGAGTTCACCCTGTCATCAATAGTTATTAGATCATACATCTCAACATAGTTTTCAATAGATAAATAATGCAACTAAGGCCTTTTTTTGAAGCCTAGTTATCATAATTGGTATTCTAAGACATTTCAATTGAGTGGTTTGGTGCATATGTAGTTTTCTTGCAATTATTCTTTAATGGTTTTGCTCCATCCACTGCTTAATAATACCCATATTTTGTTTACATTCGCCACCTAACTTGCATAATGCTCATACTGCTTCAAGCTAACCCAAATGTTTTTCTGCAACACATGTTGCAAATGCGTTAATCATGTCATCATCTACATACACTAGTGTGTAATCATAAGAGAAGAAGGGCCAATCCTATTCCTAATCAAGACAGCATGACCTTGCATGTAATAGATAAGCCATAAGAGATACTTAGACATAATAATAAAAATGTATGGTGAGAGAGGACATCCCTATCTAAGACCCATAGTTGCTTTAATCTAGGGGCAAAAATACCATTAAACATAATTCTAAATCTTAATATAACAATATGAGCCTCAATCTAATGACACTAAATGATAGGGAACTATATATTTTTAAGCATATCTATCATAAATTTTCAATTTAACTTGTCATAAGATTGATCAATATCCAACTTTAGCACAAAACTTTCTTTAGACGTTGATAGATGTACATAAGAAGCCATTTCTAGAACCACAAAAATATTATCAGATATAACGTGACTTGGCATAAAAGTAACTTGCTCCCTATAATTGATAATAGGTAGCAAAACCTTTAATCTAGCCACAAAAAAATTTGTCACTACATTATATATCACATTATATTGGCTAATGGGCTTAAATTGCATTAGTTTGGATGCTCCCTTAACTTTAGGGATGAGAATAACAAATATTGAATTCTAATGTTTTGGGTGTATAACTCTTTTTAAAGAATTATTTCACTATTGTAATAATATCCACTTATGTAATCCTCTAACACCCATGCATAAACTCAATTGAGTTCCCATGCATACCAAGGCACTTATTTCTCTTAAATGACATCACCATGGATCTAATTACACCATCACTGATAGGAGCCACAGGTATGACCCCTTGTTCACTATTTATTGTTCTGAAAGCTTAGAGGGGTGGAGGAGACTCATACTACGCATAGCTAATCGCTTCTTACTAAAAAAATTACATAAGAATTTCTTTTATTGCAATTGAGGTTGAAATTAATTCCTCATTCTCAATCCTTAGCTTGTGGATATAATTGATTATGGAAGTATAGCTTGACATTAGTCTGAAAAGCTTGTATTTTATTTACTAATGGAGGCCCAGTTGAGTTTTACACATTACCACCACCATGCTTCTTCTAATTTCATGATATTATGATTACATGTAATAGATTGTGCCCAAAAATCATGTTCATGTTTGGTTAGGCCACTCATGAATTACTTAAATTGTTGCTCAATGATTTCCTATTTCTATTGGAAGGGCCTTAAAAGGATTTTAAGAAGTTATGTTGCACTCCATTTCTTTAATGCAATCAAAGCCCAAATAAATTTGGAAGACAAATTGTCCATCAAGATTCACTTAGTCATTCCTATCTAAACAGCACCCAAAAAAATAGTTAATTGGAGAATAGATAATTAAATTCTTTTGAATTGAAGATTTCTATTAGTGGTTCCCAATGGTACTCTTCTAAACTATATAAGTAAAGGACAATGGTTTGAGCCAATACATGGTAAGTTTGTAAATATGGTGCTTGGGTAAGCTTACATTCCTTCAATATTCATAAATTCTTTACCCAATCTCTTATAGATATAGGACTTTCCCTCTTTATTATCACACCATATGAAACAATTACCAATAAAACCTTGGTTTGTCAGAAGCAAATCATTTATAAAGCTACAATGTGCATGCTGAGTTTTGCAAGTACTGAATTTTTTGCCCATTTTTGTCTTCCTTTACAAGTAAAAAATTAAAGTCTCTTACCACAAGTATGATTCCACCAAATTTAGTTATATCGCTAATTTGTTTTAAAGCTGATTGATTGATGATATGGGCTTCTGATACATACACAACACATCACCTCCAAGTCTCAGTACTATCAGATCTCACCATAATAGTAACCACCTGAGAAGAATGCTCTATCATTCTAAGGTTGACATGATCTTATCATGATATTACAATGCCCTTGAAAGCTCAGTAGAATGTTGAATAAATTAATTCTAGTTTTGGCCCAGTAGCTAATCTGCTTCACTTAGATAAAACATCTACATGCATGTTTTCAGAAGCACAAATAAAGGAACAATGTTCTCCCTTGCCAAATGCTAAAAGTATGCATGAGAATTTGCTACCTTAATCTCTTAGATATTGCACACTTAAAAAGAGGCCATAATGTACTGACAAAAATAAGTCAAGGTTTGGTAAATGGCATTCCAATACTGTGCATCATCCAGCATTCAAGTCTGAACATAAACAACCTAATAATTACACCATAGCCTCTGTTATTAAGGCAATTTCTAGACTCATGAAATAAATAAGATGAAGCAAGCCTTCCCACAAAAAGTCTTTGAAATTACTATTCAAAAAATTAGACTTCGAACATGGTGTATATGTCCTTACTAAAAGTGAAACACTATTCTTAGATTTCTAGTTCCAGTGGATGACCGTCCTCACCTTAGGATTGGTAATGTAAATCTTTAAAAATTCTAGGATAAAGTATCCTCCCACACCGACAAACTAACCGTTTAGCTTACTACACTATTGAATAATGTATTTACACCAAAATGACGTGCTTGAGTGCCCATAACTCTTTTTTTATATGATTCTATAATTTTATAACCAACAAATCACACAAAAGTTGATTATAATATTATAATAGTCTATATTCATGAGAGGAATAAGATTAAAAATCCCTCCTCAGCCTTATGGTAGAGGCTTAAGACATAATTACTACCCCACCTTGCACAAAACTGTGGCTAATTTTAGCAAAATAGAGTTGCCAACACAATAGTTTTAACTTAGCCAATTGAAAGAACCTCTCACAAATTGATTTCCACATATCTGACAGGGTACCATTTATAATAAATATAAATGTGCTACTAACTTTCTACACTAAAGAAATAGGCAAAGCTCGCCAAACACCCAATCCTACGTACCAATTGGTTTGCCACTTTTAAGATTTTTGCTAATTTTATATGTATGCCTACGATATTGCATTTTAGAGAGATTGATCCATATAATTGATATTTGTGGCTCTAGAGACTATTGTTGAGAATGCAAGGGCAGTCATTACCGTCAATAATCTCAGTAATAGCCAAACAAGTAAAGTGATGTCCTCTGCATAGCCCATAGCAAAACATCTACCATACCCTCCAATTTTTATTGTAGTACACAAGTTTGCTTTATCTTCCTTTTACATGGATGCTAGTATTTTGAGATTAAGCAAGCACTTCAACACTCCTTGATGTTATACCTCAGGATAACATATAATTTGGCTTCACATGGATAGACATGTGCTAGGTTGGGAAAAAGCCTTGCTAATATTACGATATTTTCATTGGATTAGAATAATCTCAAAGCCATAAAAATATTTCTTCTAGTTGGTATTTACTGTAATTTGTACATAATGCACTTAAAAAATGAATTAGGGAAGCTACTTCCTTATACTAGAGGTTGTCTTACCTTCTAGCCCTTTTCATGGTGTTTATTTCATTGGCAAGAATAACACGAAATAATGCATAATAATTCCTCCCATGACTTTGTTATCTAATGTTCCCAAAGCTAGCTAGTATTAATGCAATATCATTAATAATAATAGTAAATATCGAAGTAGCAAAACCAACAAGCATAAAATTCTCCAAAACTTAATTTCTTAATGTAACTGAGATCCATAGCGACCCATAGTTTCTCAAACATTCTTCCACAAAAATTAGCTTGAGGAATTCTTGTTGCTCCTTTTTCATGTATGAAACATGCTATACATAGATAAGTATTGCACGGTTTCCTAAACTTTCTAGTAGATTTCAGTGTTTGAAAATTAGCTCAACCCTATTTCTCTATTATCATAATTAAATGCTAAAATCTACTCCAAAGGAAGGAAATATTTGCTAATCTATCCATAATTGTAGTTGGTACAAAGGTTATATTACAACCCAATTCAAAGCTATAGTAGTGATTGACTCTATCTTGATCAATTTCATGATACATATGCCACATCCAAAAAGGCCAATACACCTTGAGTCAATGAAAGGAAAGTTCAATGTAACCTATGCTAATGTAATTGATATACCAACATATATGAGTTCCTTGAGCTTAGGGACTATGCCTAGCAATATGCTTGTCCTCAAACATTTTTAAAGAAATGAAGTTGTAATGGAATTCTCTACCCCAACCTTCATTACCAAGTCTTTCAAATGTTTTTTGTTCTTTGATTTCCAACATGACTAACAGGTTTCCTTCCATTTATTCATTTTTTTCTTTCATTATATTATCCAAGTAAATCAACAATACCTTTTCCTTTGTCTCAAATTTCTTATAGGATTGTAATAATGTTTGCGCTTGAGTTACTAGCGAAAGCCACCTACTTCACAAATACTTGCTCATCAATATGTGAATAGATAAAAGAACCTTCCTTATTTTCCTTACTATTTGATTTATTCTTTTATTTGTCAATAGTAGGTTGATCCTCACCAAACTTTTTTAGCTTTGGTACTCATTCAACCATGTATGTACCACTCATGCTCCCATCTTGTGTAGTTCAAGGCCTACTCCTTTGCATTATTTACAATGTATCTTCATGATTAAATTACTTTGTAGCCTCATGCTTACTAACTACTTTTCGTATTATATTCCTCTACTACTAAGTTGTAGTGTTCATTCTTCTCCTCCTTGATTGGACCATCATCTAGAGCCTGAGTCATTATCTATTTTCATCGTGGCCATCATTTTACAACTTTTTTTTGAATCAACCCCTTATAGTTCTCCTAACCTAAAGAAGCATTTAAAGGACTTGTGCATGTAACTATAGTAGTAGTGTGCACAGACACATTGGGTGTACACGAACAAGAAGTATGCCCTGCTTTGCTACCAATAATGAAAATTATTTCCCTCAAACTCAAACCACTTGAAGGAATGACCCATGAGTCCACCAATTCACATTCCCATTTTAATGGTTTCTATAACAAGAGGCTATGGATACACTTCTTCATAATGGGATCCATCTATTTTAGCACACACTCTATTAAAGGATGACCCTTACATGTCTGTCATCCACCAATCAATCTAAATAAGATCCTATATAGCTTTGATAATACATTGTATATTATTTATGTCCCAATATAAGAGGAGTGATAATAATCAAATTTAGACTACTGCACACATAATCACTAAATCACTATGTTTGAACTAAGAGTCAACACGTCGAACAAAAATGTTTGGCCCACAGCCTACCATAAGCCTCGCAACCAAACGTAATCATTGTCTATGATAGATTCAAAATGATAAAAGCAGCGTTTTGTCAAGTGTAGAACCCAAAATCCCCTTAAATGGCACCACCTATTCTATGGTATTATAGCTATTCATCAGAAGGACAAATGCCCTTCATAGAACTACCCATGAGATTGAACTAGTAATAACTAAATTGTCATTCACATTCCTCATTAAATATATATATTTCATGGTTCATAATTAATAAAGTATCTTTAAGTGCAAGAATTTTGACATTGAGGTAGATGGTATCTCTAAAAAGTAAATTAGAAGCATCTGTTATCTAAGTTTTGTTAATAATGCTCATTTCGCTTCCTTATGTAAGTGCCTTCTTAAAGCTAACCATAGCCAAACTATGTGATTCATGTGTGCTATTTACATTATTGTCTTCCTTGGCCACTTTAACATTCTCACAAACACCATGCTTGTAGCTACGAAATTCACTAATACTATTAGAGTTGAAATATTCTCCAAACCACTACCCATTCGATAGATTTCTCCCTCACCTAGTGGCGGTGCAATTTCACTACATATTTTTCTCTACTAATTCACCTTGCAATCTTGAAACTGTACCTTCATCCTCTTTAGAAATATTCTCATCATAGCTAACATCCTTTGATTATGAGGCATTTGTAAAGTGAACAACATTGTTCCCTATAAAGCATCATATTTCACCATCAATACTTGCTGGTGCCCTATCAACTAGACAATTCCAACATCTTCAATGATCATGTTGGGGTTGTTTGGCTTCAAGATTTCCCAAATAGAATGGAAAACATCAGCACCTGCCATCTATGATAGGGACAATTACAACAAATTGCTTTCAATTTTCTTCACCATCTTATAGAATTTAGCTCTTGAAATTACTCACCACTTGTTAATGTGAATTTAGATGATTAGTAGATTCTATTCCATTTTTTAAGCTACTAGAAGCAACAGGCTCAACTTGATCATACTTCTAAACCAAAGAAAATTCAATCTCTATCCACTAACATCCCTTCTTCCCCTCTTTTAGCCAATGTCATTGACCAACCAACGTATGTCACCTTCTATACATATGACTACTCACCACACTCGTCTGGCACTTTTCTATGTCTAAATCACCATGTCTATATGTTTCAATTTATTAAATTAATTACATAATTTGTGACCATACTCTCCCTAGAAATAAATACAATTTAAGGAAAGACTTTAGGCATAAAATTAGTCGAAGGACAAAGTTGAAGTGGATTGGGAAGGGCATTCTATATTCTCAAATAAAATCATATAAAAGTGTGTGATGAGTGACTCAGTTTCCATCATGGTTGCCTTGTGCTTTATGTGGGATAGTTTGAAAGAGTTCATAACTTTGACATATATAATAACATTATGGTAGAACTATTATTTACTATAGATAAATGTAATTGGTTCACTACATCAGTGGCTCTAGTTGATTTTGACTCAATCATCACTACCTTAACATTAAGATGTAGTATTCACACTAATTACATTGCTTCAAGAATAACAATAATCTCCATGATCGAAGAAAAAAAAAGAAACCAAAGTTTTTGTTGCAATAGTGGTAGGTCTACCAATGTCATCTTGCACAGTAATATCTATTCTAGCATTCGAGTCATCATTGATAACTATGTCACAACCGAGCTATTCTAGCTCATTGGAGGACTCCAATAATAGATAACAACTAGCCTATGAAGGCCATTAAAGCTCCTTCAAAATGAGATTGGAGTGTTTTAACAAGCAGTAATAACAATTCAAATGTTCTTTTTGAGTGCTATTGAATTAAGTACCTTATTTACATGTGCCTACATATTCTTGTTATGTCAAAAGTTGAATAATGATAAAATGGAAAATTTGAATATATGAGAAGCTATAGCCAGTCGTACATTGATAAACATCCATATAAGGAGCTTAAAAAAGGAAGTGATGACTTTGCCATTAATCATGTTAGGCATAAAGTAATCATTTATAGAGTTGTTGAACCAAAATCCTTTTGTAATATTACACTCCTAGAAATAATGACACACATATTCATCTATAGTACATCCCCAACGAGAAATCTTAGACATCTCAAGCCCTCTTTACAAAGACAGGAGTGACTAGGAAATAGATTTAATGATAATCTCCATAGGAAAATGTTTACCAGAGGCTACACTTGGACTTTCCAAACCACAACAACCACCTTGCTCATTTTCTTGTTGTTGTATGTAGCCTTTAAGACCAGCAATTTTGGGCATATAGCATCCATTTCATTTGCTTTAGCCCAGGGGGAATACAAAATACCAAATACAAAATTAGCCATGAATAACTTTTGAATCTTTTAGTGTTCCCACACACCATGCTTCTTAACTAACTGCACAAAAAATGTTGGATGCTCGACCTCCATGTTAAGATAGATTGGCTAAGAAGGAATAGGAAGGATGCAAAACCAAGTATCCAACAAAAAGGAAATATAATTAATATAGCACTTCACCATGCCATACTATTTATAGTATGGTGGACCACAATACTAACTAACTTAAACATGCGAGATGCACCATGTGGCAAATAAAAAAATCATATTTATCTTAAAGTTCTTAGACTTAAAAATCCTTAATTGATAACAAGTTTTCCTAAGCAATAACCCACCTACAACATTTTGTAATCAATGTTATTACAAAGTCAACAAAATACAAACTTTGAGTTCCCCTCACACTTCTTAAGAAGATTTATCATTTTCCAACAATCATAGTGTATTGTGCTAGTATCATTTAAGCTATTCTATAGGGTAATGACACAAAAAGCTCTCCAACTCTATGATAATGTCATTCAAAGTTAGTAAATGTGTAAGGTAATAGTTAGGAATTGCCACTAACACTGACTTTATCATAAAAATATCACACATCATTGATAGTGACCAGATTATCCATCTTGACACAGTTTTCAACATGATTGGCTATTTAATTGAATTATTTGTTATAAAGTTTAGTTGTTACAATTTATATGCATTGAATTTTAATTGAACAGCCTGACATGTATGCAATTTTGCACATTCATCTTCTTATCACTGCATTCCATCCCCTAACTAAATAACACTCCATATTTGTTTAAATTCACCACTTGATTTGAGTGATAATCGTACTACTCTAAAATAACACGAATGGTCCTTATTATATAAAAAGTTGTAGATACATAAATCATGAAATCATTAGTACGCAAAATATGTGTAATCATAAAGGAAGAAGGGCCAGTCTTAAATACAATCATGGCAGCATGATCAAGCCAGTAGTAAGTAAGCCACGAGACATACTTGGACACAATAATTAATAGGTATGGTGAGAGTGAACATCCCTGTCTATGACCCCTAGTTTCTTTGATCTATTGTAGAAGGATAAAATTAAACATTATCCCAAATCTTATTGTAGTGATGCAGGCCTTAATCCAATTGCATCGAGTAGGAAACTATAAATGCTTTAGCATATCCAACAGAAGTTTAGAGTTTACCATTTCATAAGCTTTGTCCATGTCTACCTTTACCATCATCAAAGCTTATTTGTAAGTAAAGGTGCATACAATTAGCTATTTCCTATGCTAGAAATATATTATTAATATAGCACAACCTAGCAAAAGAGTAACTTTCTCCTTAATAATGATATTAAGAAGCTCCATGTTAAGTCTAGCTAACAAACTTTTGGTCACAACATTGTAAATCATTTTGTGAAGGCAAATGGGCTACAATTGCTCAACATTCGTTGTTCCTTGAACTTTAGTGATGAGTACAACCAATCTGGTTTTCTAATGTTTGGGCATGAATCTATCTTTAAAGAATTGTCTCAGTGTTGTAATAATGTTCACTTGTGTGATCTTCCAACAATTATGCAAAAACTCTACTAAGATGCCATCCACACAAGAGGATTTATTTCTTTTGATGGATATCATAGTACACCTAAACTTATTGTTGCTAATAGGGATCACAAGGGTAGTCATTTATTCATTATTAATAGTTTTGAAAGGCAAAAAGGGTAGAAGAGATGATATTACGCATGGCCACAACTTTTCTTCTTGAAAAATTGCATAAGAATGTCTTTATTCTCAACCGGTGAAGCCACTAGTTCCCTAATTTCATTTTTAAGTTGGTAGATATAATTCCTTGTGGAAGTAACAATAGCCACCACTCGGACAAATCACGTTTTAAAGTCATCTAAGGGTTGCCTAGTTATGCTTGGCATGCTGCCACCATCTTGCTTCTTTTAAAGCCACAATAGTGTAATAAGAAGTAGAATGCTATGCCAAAAGATCATGTTCCAGCTTTGTTAAGTCTCTTTTAGATTCCTTAAGTTAAAGTTTCTAGATCTCCTATTCCAATTGATGAGGATTGCTAAGGATGTTGCCAAGTTTTTCTACACTCAATTTTTTTATTGCTAACAACACATTGCTAAATTTAGCAAACAAATGACCTATTGGGTTTCCTCTAACACTCTTTTTGTAGATGACATTCACTACATTGCTTGGCTGGTGTAAGGTTAACTAGATGGTTTCAAATTGGGTTTGTCCTTTAGTTTTCTCCAATAACAAATGTCTAAACTTTAAGTGTAATAGATAGTAGTTCAAGTCAATGTTCGGAAGACGTGCATGCTATCAATATATGTAAAAGCTCTATCTAATATTTTGTAGAAATGGGTATTGCCCTCTTTTATTTTACACCAAGTAAATTGATTCCTAATAAAACAAATGTTAGTTAGATTCAAATCATTTATAACGTTGGACAATTCATATTAAGCCAAGTTGATACTAAACTTTTTCATGATTTTTCTTCTTCTTTTGCAAGGAACTGAAGTCCCGTATAATAAGTAACAATCCACAATGCTTAATATTGTCTTTGATTTTGTGCAAACCTAATTGATACTTATATAATCATTTTATGCATAAATAGCACAACACCATCAAATCTCATTATTGTTAGATCTCTAATGGATAGTAAGCACCTTTGAAGATTATCTACAATCCCAAGCTTGCTCAATTCTTCCATAATACTACAATACCCTAAATAGACAATCAATCATTGAAAAAATTAATTATGGTTTCAACCCAAAAGTCTATCTATCTCATGTCAATTTGAGGTGTCAACATCAATTTCCAAAAGAATAACTATGAAAACCCAATTCTCCCTTACTAATCTCTATAAATAGCTATGAGATTTGGATGTTCTAATGCCTTAGATATTTTACACTAGAAATGAGATCATAATTTATTAACAAAATTACATTTCCTTTGGGCAAAATGGTTTCCTTTATTATGAACCATATCCAAGCCAAATCTAAATTTTACATATACAATAATTCCACAATGATATGTATAACTAAGAAAATTCATTTAATTCGTCACATAATTTGGACAAAGCAATCTTTCCAAAACTAAGTTCCAAAAGTTTATTATCAACAAAAAATAACCCGACATAACACATGTATCACTTTTATTAAATAACACATAGGCATCTGACCGACCTCATCATATCAATAACCAAGAAGTACATTGAAAACCATCTAGTAAAGTAGCCACCTATGGCCATGGCCAAATATTGTTGAAAACACACTTGCTGTACAACCAAATTATACCAAAGAGATGTGTTGGAGTGCCCAATTATCTCTTTTTTAGTAGTGTCCCTATAACATTTGAATAAATTATTTGAAGTTACAACTAATACATAGATGCACTATCCATGTATCTTATTGAATAGCATTGCAAATCCCCACCTGTAACTGACTTTGAATTCTAGCTCCCAAGTACATTATAATATCTAACAAAGAAATTTACATTTTGTCATATACAACAAGAAGTCCAACTGGAGCAAAAGAGAGTTACCAACATAGACATCAAGACTAACTTTAGCTTGAGCCTCTAGACAAAGCCTCTTATACTTATATTTCAAAATAGCCAACAATTTACCATTTGGAGTACATAAAAATACATAAAAACTTTTTGTACATGTAATGGTCACACTAGAGGAGAATTAGAGTTTTATAGTGATATACAAAAATCAAAGTGAAAGCTTTTAAGAAGTGAGATAAATAGTATAAGATAGTTGCATTTTAAGGTTCTTTGGAGATATAACATAACATCCATGATCAACAAATTAAGTGAATTGCATTTCTCATAAAGCAAAAAAAATTATAAAAAATAAAATAGTTAAAAGTATAAGAGTAATACTTAATTTAAAAAATCTTGTTGAGATTGGTGCAATGACACTTTTTCATCTTCATCAGATATCATTTGAAATCATTACAGATTACTAAAATAAATAAGCAAAAATTTTAATAACTTTTTATTTAATATTAAGTAAATGTACAATAAAGATAAAATGAGATAAATTATTTAAATCAAAGAGAGCTAAAGGTCACATGAGAAGTGTGCTAGAGTAATAAGGTAATATAATCAATTTGAGCAACAACTTTGATCAAATAAGATAATTGCACAGGAAACTTGCATGCAAGATAAAATGGAGATTGACAATAACATTTTTTATTGCCAAATCATGAACAACTCAATTTATCATGTAAAACATACCAAAACTCGAAAAAATATTTAAAGAAATAAAATTGTATTTGTAATATTAATATCTTGTTAAGATAAGACCAACGATGCTTATTTCATTTGGACTGAACCTCGTTAGAATAACTGTGAATTACTATTATAAATAAGCTTAATAAATAATAAACTATTATTTTGATAATGAGTAAGTATATATTAAAGAAACATAGTATAACCAAAACAAAGTAACGTAAAGGTCACATGAGAGGAGATTTAGAGTTACAAAGTATATGACCAAATTAAAATGAAAAATTTGAATAAGTTAGATAAATTGTAAAGAAAAGTAACTTTCTAAGATACAAAAAAGATAGTGTAATATTCTTAATTAACAAATTAGGAGCAAATCAAAATATCTCTTAAAATATGCTATAACTTTAGAAAATAAAATATTTAAAATATTCAAATTAATATTTAAAAGGATAAAGCTCATTGAGGTTAGCTTAATAATGTTTGTTGTTTCTCGATCAATCCTCATTTCAAATTATTATGAATTAAAAAAATAAAGAAGCATAAATAAAGATTATATTATTTTGATATTAAAAAATCAATTCGGATTGAAATGAGATAAATTGAAATAAAATAATATAATTAAATCAAAGTGATGTAAATGTCACACAAGTTGACATTTAATGTTGCATAGGAATATAACTAAATCAAAATAAAACTTTGTAGAAATAATTTAAATGTTATGCAAAATTTACATTTGATGATACAAAGAAGATCGAGTGTAACATCAACATCCATCAAATCAGGTATTAATTTAAATTCCATGTGAAATGTGCCAAAACTTTAGAAAATTAGATATTTAAAAATTACAAAATAAATCTATAATTGGATAGATCTTATTGAGAAGAGTCCAATGATGCTTTTTTCATTTCGATCAGACCTCATCTAGAATTATAGTGAACACCAAATCAAAAAACATAAATAGTAATAAGTTATTATTTTATTATCAAGTATATATATATATTATTCAAATGAGATAGAATTTAAATAAATCAAATAAATTTAATAGAACTTTAAAAAATGAGAAAAATTGTATTAAAAATTTACATTCCAAGATACTAAAGTGATAGAGCACAGCATCTTTGATCTCAAAATTAGGTAGGACTCAAAATGTATTATAAAGCACATTGAAATTTTAGAAAATAAGATACTAAAAAAATATAAAAAATAAATATCTAATTATATAAATCATATCAAGACGAGTTAAAGAATGGTTGGTTTATCTCGATCAACCATTACTTGGAATTATTTTGAATTACCAAAGTAAATAAATAAAATTAATAAAATATTATTATTATAAAATTAAGTGAATGTATATTAAAGAAAACATGGGGTAAAAAATAAAGCAATATAATTTAAAAAAATCAAAGTAATATAAAGGTGAGATGAGATATGATTCAGTGGTAAATAGAAACTGAACAAAATCCAAGCAAAAAGTTTGAAGTGAGATAACTTTTATCAAAAAATTACATTCCATGTTATTATGTAAATTGAGTGAAACTTTCTTAATTATCAAATAATATACTAATCAAAATATCTTATAAAGTATTTGAAAACTAAGGACAAAATATTTTAAATATAAAAAAATAAAGGTTTAATTAGATAGAGCTTAACCTAATGAGTCAAAAAATATTTGTATCATCTTGTTAGGATCTAATTTAAATTACTATGAATTCAAAAATTAATTAAGCATAAGAAATAAAAATGTATCATTTTAATACTAAGAAAATATATATTAAAGCTAAAATGAGATTAATTAAAGAAATTATAACGAAATCAAAGTGATGCAATTGTCCCAAAAGAGGAGATTTTGAGTTTCATGCAAATATAACAAAATAAATGAGAAAAATGTTAAAAAATAGATAAATTATATGAGAAAATTTATCTCAAAAATACTAAGAATTAAGTGTAGCATCCTCAATCACCAAATCACAATTGAATCAAAATGTCTTGTAAAGTGTTCTTAAAAATTTCAAAGATAACAATATTTAAAAATATAGAAAGATGAATACTTAACTAGGTAGAGTTTGTTGAGATGACTGTAATAGTATTTGTTTTATCTCACTTAGGGCCCATTTAAAATTATTACAAATTGCAAAATTAAAAAGCCATATATAATAAAAATATATATATTTACATTAAATAAATAGATATTAAAGTTGAAATAAGATGAATTGAAGTATTGTGAAATAATAAAAGCAAAGTGGTGTAAAGTCATACAAGAGCATATTTAGAGTTACATAATAATATAGCCAAATAAAATTTAAAAATTTAAAGAAAAGAGAATAAATTTTTCAAAAAGTTAGATTCCATGATACTAAGGAAATCAAGTGCAAATAAAAATTAGTATCAAATTGAAATAAATATCAAGAGAATTTTAAAATGAGTATCAAATTGGATAGAGAGTGTCAAGACGAATCCAATGATATTTATTTCATCTCAATTTTATGTTGGTTAGAATTATTGTAAATTATCAAATTAAAATTTATTAATAATTAGAAATCATTATTTTAACATTAAATAAATATATATTAATTATTAAATGTATGGGTGGAATTAGTTTTTTTATTATAATTTAGCCAAATCGAAGTGAATAACTTCAAGAAAAGAGATAAATTATTTGAGAAATTTATATCACAAAATACCAATGACATCGAGTGCAACACTGTCAATTATCAGATATGGTAAAAAACAAACTTTGTTTTGAATCATTCCAAATCTCTAGTAAATAAATATTAAAAATATGGAAAATAAA
Organism: Vanilla planifolia; assembly: GCA_023846275.1. Classification (NCBI taxonomy): domain Eukaryota; kingdom Viridiplantae; phylum Streptophyta; class Magnoliopsida; order Asparagales; family Orchidaceae; genus Vanilla; species Vanilla planifolia. The sequence goes on from JAIUJO010000290.1 coordinate 556,672, forward strand.
TATTTAATTAGATAAAGCTCTTTAAGATGCATCTAGTGACTTTTGTTTCATTTTGATAGGGCCCCTTTTAGAATTAATATGAATTACCAAATTAAAACTAGAATAAATAATAATAATTTATTATTTTAATCTTAATAAAACATATATTAATATTAAACTAAGATAAATTGTAGTAATATAATATAATGAAGTCATGATATTGTAAAGATCATTTGTGTGTAGAATAAGAATTTCATAATAGTATAACCATGTCAAGGAAAAATATTTTAAAAAATGAGATATTTTTTATGAGAGGTTTACTCTAGAAAACTAAAGAGTTCGACATAACATCATCGATGTTCGAATCATATTTGAAAAAAATATCTTGTAAAATAAGTTGATGTTTTAGAAAATAAAATATTTAAAAACATAAAAATAAATACTATATTCGATAATGCTCATTAAGAAGAGTTTAATAGTGTTTATTTCATTTTAATCAAACCTCAATTATAAATATGTGATTTACCACGCTAAAAGCATAAATAAAAAACAAATTTTTACTTTAATATTGGGTAAATGCATAATAAAGTAGATGTGATATAAATTGATGTGGTATAATTTAGCCAAATTAAGTTGATATTAATGTCAAACAATAATGGAATTAGTATTTCATAATAATACATCCAAATCAAAGAAAAAAATTTAAGAAAATGAGAAAACAATTACTAAAAACTTGCATTTAATGGTACCTAAAAGGTCTAGTGTAAAATTCTTGATAGATAAATCATTATTAATTAATTGTCTCATAAAGCATTCAAAAATACTAAAGAAAAATATTTAAAAATATAAAAAATTTATTATTTAATTGGATAGAGCTCATCACGACCAATTCAATGGCATTTATTTTGTCTTAATCATACCTCGTTTAGAGTAACTATGAATTTCTAAAATAAATAAGTATAAATAATAACAAATTATTATTTTAATATTATGCAAATATATATTAAAATTGAAATAAGATAAATTAAGATAATATAATAAAACAAAATCAAAGTTTTATTTAGGTAACTGAGAGGAGATTTAGTATTACATAATAATACGATAAAATGAAAGAAAAATAATTTAAAGAAATGAGATAAAATTTACATGAAATTTACACTCTAAGATATTATGGAGATAGAGCATAACATACCTAGTTTCACATCGTCTATGAATTCAAATTTGTCATAAAGAAACCAGAAACATAAGAAGATAAACAATTTAAAAAAAATATCAAAATGAATATTTAATTTGATATACCTTGTCGACATGGGTCCAATGAAGTATGTTTTCTCTTAATCAGATCTCATTTGGAATTTTTGCAAATTACTAAGTAAATATGCTTGAACACTAACAAATTATTAATTTAACATTAATGAAATGTATTAAATTAGAAAGAGATAAATTGAACCCATGTAATATATCCAATTGGAATAGATTTAAAGGTCATATGATTATAAAATTAGAGCTACAAAGAAATATAACCAAACAAATGTGAAAAGTTTACGAAAAGAAGACAAATTATATGAAAAAGTTTTATTCCAAGAACTCAAGAGGTTAAGAGTAACATTCTTGATTATCAGGTATGAGTAGACATATATTGTAAAGTTTTCAAAAACTATAAATAATAAAATATTTAAAAATATAAAAATAAAATTTTAATTATATAGATCTCATTTAAATGAATATAACAATGTTAATTTTATCTTGATCAAACCTCATTTAGAACTGCTAATAATTAATAAATTCAAAAAAGAATAAATAATAAGAAAATTAGCTTTAATTTAAAATAATTATATAATAATATTGCATGAAGATAAATTGAAGCAATGTGATATATCCAAATCAAAGTAATGTAAATATCACACACTAATTTAACCAAATTAAAGTAAAACATTTGGAGAAATGAGATAAATAATGTAGGAAAGTTGCTTTCCAAAATACTAAGGAGATGGACTGAACATCCTTGATACTGAAATTAGGCATAAATTAAAATGTCTGATAAAATATACATAAATTATAGAAAATAAAATACTAAATAATTTAGAAGTGAATATTCAATTGAAAAAACACATCAAGCTGTGTTTTGTGTTGCTTATTTTGTTGTAATTATACCTCATTGGAAATTACTATGAATTATCAAATTAAATAAACATAAGTAATAATAAGTTATTATTTTAATAAGTAAATTTATATTAAAAGTAAAATATGATAAATTGAAGTGAAATAATATATCCATATTAAGGGCATCTAAATGAAAGGAGAATTAGAGTTACATAGTAATTTAACCAAATCAAAGTTAAAACTTTAAAAATATGAGATAAATTATATACAAATATTTTATTATAGGGTACTAAGGAGATTGATGGTAACATCCCTGAACTTCAAGTAACATATAAATTAAAATATCTCATAAAGTGAGCCAAAACTTTTAAAATAAAATATTTCAAAATAAAAAAACAAATATTTAAAAAGATAGAGCTTGTTGAGATGAGTCCACTAACTTTTATTTTATCTTGGTCTGACCTCATTTCGAATTGCATTAAGTTGTCAAAGTGATCGTGAAATCATGCATGAGTTAAATTGTCTCATAATGTATGCAAAAAACTACAAATTTAAGTAGTCAAATATATAAAAATATATAATTATTTACATATAGATTTTTAAGATAGTAAAGTGATGCTTGTTTCATCTCGATTACACCTCATTTGGAATCACTTTTAACAACCAATATTAAAAGAAATAAATAATAATAAAAAATTATTTTAATATTATCTAAATATATAATAAAATTAAAATGAGATTAAATAAAGCAATGTAATGCAACAAAATTAAAGTGATGTAAACAGCATGACAATGGAGAATAAAAATTCCATAGAAATCAAGCCAAACATAAGTGAGAAATTTAAAAAATGAGAAAGTTTATGAGAGAGTTGCATTATATGATATAAAAGACATTGAGTGCAGTATCCTTAATTTACAAATTAGGTAGAAGTGGAAAGGTCATGTAAAATATGTTTAAAGCATAGAGAAATAAAATATTTAAAAATATAAAAATAAATGTTTACTTGGATAGAGCTCATCGAGTTGAGGCCATCTATTTTATTCCATGTCATTCGAACCATGTTTGAAATTAATGCCAATTACCAAAGTAAATAAGCATAAATAAATATAATTATTCTTTAAAGTTAAGAAACTATATATGAAAACCAAAATAAGATAAATTGAGGCGACATAATATAATAAAATCAAAGCGATGTAAAATTCATATCATAGAAGATTTAGAGTTTCATAGTACTATAATAAAATCAATGAAATAAATTTAAAGAAAATAGATGAACTAAATATGAAAGTAAGATTCCATGATATTAAGGATATCTTATGTAAAACCCTCTATCATTAAAATAGGTACAAGTCAAAATGACTCCAAAAATGTCCTAAAATCCTAGAAAACCAAACATTAAAAAAATATAAAAATAAATATTCACTTGGGTATTGCTCATTAGATGTGTTTAAAGATATTTGTTCTACCTCTATCAAACCTTGCTTGTGGTTTTTATTAATTATCAAAGTAAATAATCATATAATATAAAGCAATAATTTAATATTTTGTAAATATATATATCAAAGATGAAATGACATAAATTGAAGCAATGCATTACCAAATTAGGGTCTTGTAAAGGCACATGAGAGTAGATCTAGAGTTATTTAATAATATAACTAAATCAAAGTAAAAACTTTGAATAAATGATATAAAATTTACTAGAAAGAAACATTCTAAAATTGTAGGAGATCAAGTGTAATATCATATATCATCAAATCAAGTATGAATAAAAATATCCCAAAAAGCATGTAAATTCCCTAAGAAATAAATTTTTAAATATTTAAAAATAAGTATTCAATTAGATAGAGTTGACAAGATGAGTATAATGACCTACTTTCATGGTTAGACCTTGTTTAAACTTTTTGTGAATTATAAAAGTTAAAAGGTATTAATAATAATAAATTATTATTTTTAAAGAAACACTTTTGTAAAAATTAGATGAATACATAAGAATGTAGCTCTCTAAGATATTGAAAAGATTGCATGTAACTATCTTGATTATCAAATGAAGGACAAATGAAAATATCTCGCAAAGAATATTAAAGCTCGACGAAGTAAAATATTTTAAAACATAAAAAAAGAACATTTGATTGGATATAGTACATCGACAGAATTGCAATAACATTTACTTTAACTTGATCAAACCTCTTTTAGAATTACTTCAGATTACCAAATTTAATATGCACAAATAATAATAAAATTTTATTTTATAACGAAGAAAATTGTATGAGAAAGTTGCATTCCAATGTGTAAAGAGATATCCTATAACATCCTTAATCATCAAATCAATTATCAATTAATATTTTTTTTTAAAAGTGGAAAAATAAAATAATTAAGTATACAAAAACCAATATTTAACTATATAGTGCTCATCAAAATTAGTCTAATTAAGATTATTTTGTCTCGATCATACCTTATTTGGAATTACAATGAATTACCAAAATAATTATGCATAAGTAATTAATAGTAATTATTTTAATATTAAGTAAATATATATTAAATCTAAACTGAGATAAATCAAAATAATGTAATATAACCAAATCAAAGGCTTACAAAGCTTAAACGAGTGGAGATTTATAATTACAAAGTAGTATAACTAAATCAAGGCAAGAAATTCTAAAAAATTAGAAAACTTGTACAAAAAATGTTATATTCTAAGATACTAAACACATTAAGACAAGTCCAACAATGTTTTTTTATCTTAATCAAATGATGTTATGAATTACTATGAATTACCAAATAAATAAATATAAGTAATAAATTTTTTTAATATTCAATAAATATATATTAGAAATGAAATAAGATAAATTAAAGTAATGTAATATATGCAAATCAAAATGGTATAAAGATCACAAAAGAAGAGAATTAGAAGTTCATAATAATATAACGAAATAAAACTAAAAAATTTGAAGTGAGAATATTTTTTATAAGATAGTTGTATTCCAAGGTACTAAGTAGGTGAAGTACAATATCCTCAAATTTCTAAACAAATATGTATAAAATGAGACACAAAACATGAAAAAATTTTAAAAAATGAAATATTTAAAATTATGAAAATGAATATTAAGTTTGTTAGAACTCAATGACATGATCTAAAGACATTGGTTTTGCCTTGATCAGATTCATTCTGAATAAGTAAAAATTACAAATTAAATTAGAATTAATAATAATACATAATTATTTAAATAATAAGGAAATATATATATTAAAGCTAAAATTAGATAAATTAAAGTTATTTAATATAACCAAATAAAATAAAAAATTTGAAAAATTTGGAAAACTTTTGTAGAAAAGTAACTTTACAAGACACTAAAGAGTTCAAGTGTAGCATTCTCAATTTTATAATCAAGTACAAATCAAAATATATCACAAAAAGTATTTAGAATATAAAATGAATAATTAATTGGATAGAGCTCATTGGGGCAAGACAAATTATGTTTGTTTCATCTTGACAGAAACTCCCTTTGAATTTTTATGAATTAGTAAGGCAAATAACAATAAATAATAATAATTTATTATTTTAATATTAAGTAAATATATAATAAAGTTAAAATATGATAAATTAAAGTAATATAAAAAAACCAATTCAAAACAAAATAATGGCCACATGAGAAAAGAATTAAAGCTTCACAAAAAATAACAAAAATAACGAAAATATTTTGAAAAAATAAGATAAATTGTATAAGATAGCTTTATTCTAATATATTAAAGAGATCGATAGCAACATCCTTGATTACTAAATAAAGTATGAATCAAAATGACTCGTAAAACATGATAAAACCCTAAAAAAATTTAAAAATATAAAAATGATCATTTAGTAGCATAAAACATGTCGAGATGAGTCAAAACACCTTTTTCATCTCTATCAACCCTCATAAGAAATTATTGCTAAACACAAATATGTAGAAACAAAAATATTGAAAAAGCATTATTTCAATATTAAGTAAATATATATCAAAGCAAAAAAGATATAAATTGATCAATACAATACAACAAAATCTAGTGACGTAAATGTGACATGAAAAAAGATTTAAAGTTACATAACAACATGACCAAATCAAAACAAAACCTTTAAAGAAATAAATTAAATTATATGAGAAATTTGTATTCCAAAATACTAAAGAGTTTGAGTGTGGTTTCTCATCAATTAGGTTTGAATCATAATGTATCATAAACTATGCAAAGACATGATAAAATAAAATTTATAGTAATATAAAAATGAAATATTAAATTGATAGAGCTCATCTGGATGAGTCCCACAATGTTTATTTTCTCTCTGTCAGACCTCAATTGGAATTGTAGTTTAGAGCCAAAAAAAAATAATCATAAATAATAATAACTTATTATTTTAATAATAAGAAAATATGTATTAAAGTAAAAAAGATAAAAGTAATATAAAAAAACCAAATCAAAGACATCTAAACATCACATGAGAGAAGATTTTTTAGAGTTACATAATAATATAGCTAAATTAAATAAAAAGTGTGAGGAAATGATATAAATTATATGAAACATTATATTATAGGATACTAAGAAGTTCGAGTGTAACAACCTCGATTATCAAATCAAGTACAAATTAAAATGTCTCACAAAACATGCTTAATCCCTTGAAAATAAAATATTTAATAGTTCAAAACAAAAATTTACATAGAGCTCATACACAAGCATGTAAAGATGATTATTTTATCATAACTAGACTTTCTTAAAAATTTCAAAAAATTACTAAATTAAATAAGCATAATTAACGTTAATTATAATTTCAATATTAATTTAACGTATATTAAAGTTATGTGAAATTTCCAAATCAAATGCATGTAAATGACATATGAGAGAAGACTAGAGGTAGATAGTAATATAACAAAATTAAACAAAAAAATTGATAAAATGAGATATATTGCACGAGAAAGCTACATTCTAAGATATAAAAGAGATCAAGTGTAATATCCTTAAAAGTCATGTAAGGTACAAATAAAAAGATCTCATAAAATATGTCAAAATTTTAAAAAAACATAAAAAGATAATATAAATTGAATATTTAATTGGATAAACTTCATTGAAACGAGTTAATTGATGCTTTCTTTGTCTTAATCAGACCTCATTATGAATTAGTATGACTTACTAAGAAAAATGCATAAATTATTAAAAAATATTTTTTAATAATATATAGATATATATTAAATTAAAATCAATTTAAGAAATAGAATATAACTAAATCATAGTGATGTAAATGTAACATAAGTGGAGAATTAGAGTTTCATAGTAAAATAGCAAAATTGAAGAAAAAACTTTGAGGAAATCAGATAAATTGTATGTGAAAGCTACATTTCAAGATTCCAATGAGATAGAGTGAAACATCCCTAATTATCAAATTATGCATGAGTTAAAATGACCAGTAAATCATGTCACAACTAAAAAGATAAAAACTTTAAAAATATAATAATGAATAATTAATTGGTGGAGCTCTTTATGTGAGCCATTGAGCTTGTTTCACCATCTATACTATTAAAATTACTATGTATTAATAAAGTTAAAAAACATAAATAATAATATATTTTTTATTTTAATATTTCTTACTTTATTTTCAAGTTGAAATGGGATAAATTGAAGCCTTATATGATAATCAAATCAAATCAATGTAAAGGTCAAATGAGAATAGGTTAGGACATATAGTATTATAACAAAATCAAACAAATCTTTTTAAGAAATAATATGAACTGTATAGAAAGTTACATGCTAAGATAATAATGAGATCAAGTGTGACATCTTGTATCATTAATTTAGGTATGAATCAAAAATCATCATAAAGGATCCCAAAATCTTAGAAAATAAAATGCTAAAAATATAAAAATTAACTTTTAATTAGAATGTGCTCATCAAGATGAGTCAAATGATATTTTTTATATTATTTAAATTTATATTATAAATAAAATTAGAGAATAAAAATAAATGTATAATAACCAATAACAGTGATGTTAAGGCCACATGATATGTGATTTGGAGTTATAATGTAATATAATCAAATCTAAGCAAAACAATATGAGGAAATGTGATAAATTGCAAATGAAAGCTTCATTTCAAGATAATAAGGAAATCAAAGCATTTTGATTCTTACCTGATTTGATGATCGAGGAAGTTGCATTCTTCTTCTTAATATCTTGGAATGCAAAGTTTTGGTATAATGTATCTTATTTCTTCAAATGTTTCACATTGATTTGAATATAATATAATGAAATTTAAATTCCAGTCTCTTAAGACCTTCACAACACAATGATTTGGATGTATTATATTGTTATGCTTTATCTTATTTCACTATTAACATATATTTACTTAAAATTAAAATAATAATTTATTATAATTTATGTTTTACAAAAATTATAATTTCTAATACTTCTAATCGAGATGTGATCTAGATAAAACAAATACTGTTAAGCTCATCTTGATGAGCTTTATCCAATTAAATATCCATTTTAAATTTTTAAATATTTAATTTTCTAGAGTTTTTGGAATATTTTATGAGATATTTCAATTCTTACCAAATTTCACAATCGAGAATGTTGCACTCGATCTCCTAGGAATCTTGGAATGCATTTTCTGTATAAGATTTATCGCATTTCTTCAAATTTTTTGCTTGTATTTAGTTTATTATTAGGCAACTCTAAATCTTCTCATGTGAGATTTACATCACTATGATTTGGTTATATTACATTGCTTCAAGTTATCTTATTTCAACATTAATATATATTTGTTTAATGTTAAAGTAATAATTTATTATAATTTATGCTTATTTAATATGTATTTTCATAGCAAATCAAAATGTGGTTTAATCAAAACGAAATGAATAACGTTTGACTCATGTTAATATGCTTTTTTAAGTTAATTATTGTTTTAATTTATAAATATTTTATTTTCAAGTGTTTAACCTACGTTATGAGACATCTTGTTTGCTATTGATTTAATGATTAATGCTTTTACCCTAGATCTCTTTAGTATTGTGGAATGCAACTTTCCCATTTAATTTATCTCCTTGTTTTCAAATTTCTTGATTGCATTTGATCATGTTACCATGAAATTATAATTCTCCTATTATGTAACCTTTATAATTCATTGATTGGGTTATATAACATTATTTTAGTTTATCTCATTTCTTTAAAATAAATGACATAATTTTAAAATAATAATTTGTTATTATTTATTATTCCTTAAGATTAAATTTTTTTTATATTCAAAATGTGTTCTAATGAAGACTAACAAACTTGGCTAGACTTGTCTAGCCAAGCTCTATCTGATTTAACTTCTACTTGAATATTTAAAAGTATTTTGTTTTATATGATTATGACAAGTTTTAATAGATATATCGATTTGTAACTGATTTAATAGTCAAGGATGTTGTAGTCATTCTGTTTAATATTTTACAATGTGATTCTCTCATGTACTTTGCATCATTTCTAAATTCTTTGAATTGCTTTTGTTATATTTTTATCAAACTCAAATTCTCCTCTTTTATAATGTTTATATTACTTTGATTTTATTATGTTACAATACTTTAGTATATCTCATTTTAGATTTAATATATATTACTAAAAATTAAAATAATAAGTTATTGAAATTTTTGCTTATTTTGTTTGGTAATTTTTTGTTATTTTGAATTGAGGTTTGATCGAGATAAAACAAATATTATTAGACTCACCTCCAGGAACTTTATCCGATTAAACATTTATTTTTATATTTTCAATTTTTTTTTCTTTCTATAATTTTGGCATGCTATAAGAGACATTTTGATTCATTCTTAATTGATAATCAAAGATGTTGTACTCTATCTTCTTAGTATCTTAGAATATTTTTCATATAGAATGTATCATATTTTTCGAATTTTTTCTTTAAAAAGCAAATTCTCCTCTCTTGTGTTATTATATCATTTTTATTTTGTTATATTATATTGTTATAATTTATCTTACTTTTGCTTTAACATATATTTACTAAATAATGAAAAAATAATTTATTAATATCTATTTTTGTAAAACTTTTATTTTGTAATAATTCATAAATAGTTTTGATTAAGATAAAAGATTTTTTTTTGTACGCATCTCAACGATCTTTATCAAATTAAATATTTATTTATAAAATTCAAATACTTAATTTTCTAGAGTTTTGGTATGTTTTATGAGTAATTTCAATTTTTATATTATTTCTCATAGAGGATGTTACTGTGAATCTTCTTAAAATCTTGGAACACAATGCTTTTCTATAATTTATCTCTTTTCATCAAACTTTTTTCTTTATTTGGTTAACTATCATCTAGCTCTAAATCTTGTCTTTTATGAAATTGGCATCACATTGATTTCATTATGTTAAATATCTTCAATTTAGCACATTTCAATTTTAATATATATATATTCTTAATATTAAAATAATTATTTATTGTTATTTAATGCCTATTTGCAGTAATTCTAAACAATGTTTAATCAGGATGAAACTAATTTTATCGTACTACCCAGATGTGCTCTATCCAATTAAATGTTCATTTATAAATTTTTAAATACTTTGCCTAGGTTGTTGATAAAATTTATGAGATATTTTGATTCATATCTAATTTAGTGATTAAGGATGTTACACTCGATCTTTTGAGGACCTTAAAATGAAAATTTTTTTCAAACTTTTTTATTTTTCTTCAAATGTTTTGCCTTAATTTTGTTAAGTTATTATGTATTTCAAAACCTTCTCTTATGTGACCCTTACATTACTACAATTTTCATATATTTCATTGTTTCAAGTTAAACCATTTCGTTTTAATCCATATTTATTCATATTTCATTTGGTAATTCTTAGATATTCAAAATTAGATCTGATCGAGATGAAATAAACATTACTAATCTCAACTGCTTAAGCTCAATCAAATAAAATATTTATTTATAGTTTTTCAAATATTTTATTTTTTATGGTTTTTCTATGCTTTAGGAGACATTAACATTTGTACATAGTTTGTTGATCAAGAATGTTGCACTTTTACTCTTTTGTAGCTTGGAATGCATCTTCCCCAAACGATTTATGTTAATTGTTTAAATTTTTTTCTTTTGATTATGTTATATTATAATGAATCTCTTATTCCTCTCCCATGTGATATTTTCATCCTCTTCATTTTTTAATATTATATTGATTTAATTTATCTCATTTTTCCTTTATTATATATTTATTCAATAATGAAAAAAATATTTACTTACTATTTATGCTTATTTAGTAAGGTAATTCATAGCAATTCGAAATATGTTATGATCAAGACTAAACAAATGTCATTAGACTAGTCGCGATGAGCTATGCCCAATTAAATATTCATTTATATTTTTTGAAATATTTTATTTTTTTGGTTTTGGTATGATTTACTAGTCAATTCAATTTAGACAAAATATGATGATCAAGTTTGCTACACTTGTTCTCTTTAGAATCATAGAATGAAACTTTTCCACACAATTTATCTCATTTTTCCAACTTTTTCAATTTCATTTCATTATTTTATTAAGAAATCATAATTCTCCTCTTATGTAACTCTTGCATCATTTGGATTTGGTTATGTTACATTACTTAATTTACCATATTTTAAATTTATTATATGCTTGATTAAAATTAAAATAATAATTTGTTATTATTCATTCTTACTTAAGTGGATAGTTCACAATAATTCCAAATTAGGCCTGATGGAGATGAAATAAACATTATTTGACTCATCGTAAGGAGTTTTATCAAAAATAAATAGTCAATCATATATTTTTCAATATTTTATTTTCTAAGATCTTGACATGTTTTAAGAGACATTTTGACTCATACTTGATTTGATGAATGAGAATGTCATACTAAATCTTTTAATTATCATGGAATGAAACTTTCCCATGCAGTTTATCCCATTTCTTCAAATGTATTGCTTTGATTTCATTATATAGTATGGAACTCTAATTCTCTTGTGGTGTGACCTTTATATTATTTTGATTTGCTTATATTATATGGCTTAAATTTATCTCATACTTTCTTTCATATATATTTATATATTTTTTAAAATATTAAAATAATAATTTAATATTATTTATGCCAATTTATCATTGTAATTACAAATAATTTTGAACAATGTCTAATCATGACAAAAAAGTCATTAGACATGCCTAGTGACCTCTATAATATTATATTTATATATTTTTATACTTTATGTATTTTATTTTTTAGAGTTTTCATACATTTTATGAGACATTTGTTTTCATAGCTAATTTGATGATCCTAAATGTTAAAGTTGATCTATTTAGCAAATTAGAATGCAACTTTCTTGTATAAGTTATCTCATTTATAAAATAATTTCCATTTGATTTTACTATATTACTATGAAATATTAATTCTATTCTTATATGATTTTTACATCATTTTGATTTATTTCTTTTATATTACTT
>JAIUJO010000290.1:569243-571743 GCA_023846275.1 Vanilla planifolia
TTTAATCAGGATGAAACTAATTTTATCGTACTACCCAGATGTGCTCTATCCAATTAAATGTTCATTTATAAATTTTTAAATACTTTGCCTAGGTTGTTGATAAAATTTATGAGATATTTTGATTCATATCTAATTTAGTGATTAAGGATGTTACACTCGATCTTTTGAGGACCTTAAAATGAAAATTTTTTTCAAACTTTTTTATTTTTCTTCAAATGTTTTGCCTTAATTTTGTTAAGTTATTATGTATTTCAAAACCTTCTCTTATGTGACCCTTACATTACTACAATTTTCATATATTTCATTGTTTCAAGTTAAACCATTTCGTTTTAATCCATATTTATTCATATTTCATTTGGTAATTCTTAGATATTCAAAATTAGATCTGATCGAGATGAAATAAACATTACTAATCTCAACTGGTTAAGCTCAATCAAATAAAATATTTATTTATAGTTTTTCAAATATTTTATTTTTTATGGTTTTTCTATGCTTTAGGAGACATTAACATTTGTACATAGTTTGTCGATCAAGAATGTTGCACTTTTACTCTTTTGTAGCTTGGAATGCATCTTCCCCAAACGATTTATGTTAATTGTTTAAATTTTTTTCTTTTGATTATGTTATATTATAATGAATCTCTTATTCCTCTCCCATGTGATATTTTCATCCTCTTCATTTTTTAATATTATATTGATTTAATTTATCTCATTTTTCCTTTATTATATATTTATTCAATAATGAAAAAAATATTTACTTACTATTTATGCTTATTTAGTAAGGTAATTCATAGCAATTCGAAATATGTTATGATCAAGACTAAACAAATGTCATTAGACTAGTCACGATGAGCTATGCCCAATTAAATATTCATTTATATTTTTTGAAATATTTTATTTTTTTGGTTTTGGTATGATTTACTAGTCAATTCAATTTAGACAAAATATGATGATCAAGTTTGCTACACTTGTTCTCTTTAGAATCATAGAATGAAACTTTTCCACACAATTTATCTCATTTTTCCAACTTTTTCAATTTCATTTCATTATTTTATTAAGAAATCATAATTCTCCTCTTATGTAACTCTTGCATCATTTGGATTTGGTTATGTTACATTACTTTAATTTACCATATTTTAAATTTATTATATGCTTGATTAAAATTAAAATAATAATTTGTTATTATTCATTCTTACTTAAGTGGATAGTTCATAGTAATTCCAAATTAGGCCTGATGGAGATGAAATAAACATTATTTGACTCATCGTAAGGAGTTTTATCAAAAATAAATAGTCAATCATATATTTTTCAATATTTTATTTTCTAAGATCTTGACATGTTTTAAGAGACATTTTGACTCATACTTGATTTGATGAATGAGAATGTCATACTAAATCTTTTAATTATCATGGAATGAAACTTTCCCATGCAGTTTATCCCATTTCTTCAAATGTATTGCTTTGATTTCATTATATAGTATGGAACTCTAATTCTCTTGTGGTGTGACCTTTATATTATTTTGATTTGCTTATATTATATGGCTTAAATTTATCTCATACTTTCTTTCATATATATTTATATATTTTTTAAAATATTAAAATAATAATTTAATATTATTTATGCCAATTTATCATTGTAATTACAAATAATTTTGAACAATGTCTAATCATGACAAAAAAGTCATTAGACATGCCTAGTGACCTCTATAATATTATATTTATATATTTTTATACTTTATGTATTTTATTTTTTAGAGTTTTCATACATTTTATGAGACATTTGTTTTCATAGCTAATTTGATGATCCTAAATGTTAAAGTTGATCTATTTAGCAAATTAGAATGCAACTTTCTTGTATAAGTTATCTCATTTATAAAATAATTTCCATTTGATTTTACTATATTACTATGAAATATTAATTCTATTCTTATATGATTTTTACATCATTTTGATTTATTTCTTTTATATTACTTCAATTTATCTCATTTCAACTTTATTATATATTTTTATTACATCAAATTTCAATTGTTTTTGTTATTTAATTTTAATTTACGATAATTTTAAATAAGGTCTAATCAAGATGGAAAAAATCTCATGCTTAATTTGATAATTGAGGATTTTAGAATTTATCTTATTTCTTCAAATTGTTTTCTTTAATTTTGTTTTGTTAATATGTAACATTAAATCTTTTGTGTGGCCTTTATATCACTTTGATTCTATAATATTATAATACATCAGTTTATCTTATTTTAGGTTAAATATATATTTATTAAATATTAAAATAATAATTTATTATTATTAAAATATATTTTTTTAATAATTTGTAGTAATGTTAAATAAGGTCCACTAAAGAGGAAACAAATATCATTGGACTATACTTGATAAGTTTTATTGAGTTAATATTTATTTTTAATTTTTAAATATTGTATTTTCTATGCATTTTTAAACATTTCAATCCATGCTTGGTATAATGATCAAGGAATTATACTAATTCACCATAGT
>JAIUJO010000290.1:579243-599243 GCA_023846275.1 Vanilla planifolia
TACACAGATGTACATACACACACACACATGCATAAACGCACTCATACAAATACACACACCTGCACATAAAAACACTTGCATGTACCGACAAGCACACGAGAACACATGCATGAACACATACACGCACAATCACACCTGGAACCACACACATAGACTCACAAATACATACATGAATGCACACCCATAGACTCACAAATACATACATGAATGCACACACATAGGCTCACAGTCATTGTCACACACAAGCACTTATACATGTACAAAGACACATAAATGCATATAGACACTCACATGCACATGTTTGCATGCACAAACATGCATGCACATACACACACAAAACAAAATAGGCATGCACACACATACACGCAAGCACAGACTACATGCACATGTGGGTGTATACACACACAAACACACATGAACAAGCACACACAGACCAAGCCATACACACTTACACACACATGTAGACACACACACATGAACAAACACATAAGCAAAAACACATGCACACACAAAACATGCATGTGTAAATAGATGTACATACAAACAAACATATGAATACACCTATGTACACACATGCATAGACATGCGCATACACACACATGCACACACACCCACATGTGCAAACACACAAACACACACATATACACACTCACACACACACATGCCCACGCACACACACACACACATGAACACACATACATGCACACATGAAAACATGCACAAACACACACATATGCACACACACATGCATAAACACACCCACACACCCATGCACACATGCATGCATGCAAGATCATACACACACTCACACACACACACACATCCACATAGTTACACACATACATATGCACACATTCACAACCACACACACACATGCCCACATACACACACTCATGCTCACAGACACACCCACACTAGCTAACACCACACGCACACATATGAACATGAACATGCACACACATGCCTGCACTTGCACACACATTAGCACACACACTGACATACATGCACATGCTCACATAGATGCAAGCACACACGCATGCATATGCACACGTAAGTACACAGAAAATCCCATGCACACAAACCCAAACACATGTTGACACACAAACATGTACACTCATGCATGCAAACATACAAACATAGACACACACATGCACATAGACAACCACACCCACACATAAACACATACATGCATACACACAAACACACACACACACACACATTTGTACATACACATACCTATGCACACACCCACATACATGCATGCACACACCCACATACATGCATGCACACACACAAAGATGTACACACTCATGCACACATATGACACAAATATGAACATGCACACATACACACTTCTATAAACACTGATACACACCTACACTCTTGCACATAAATAAATAGGCACACACACACTTATATACAAGTACACACACACAAGCATGTAAATACACACAAATAACTATGCAGGTACACAGACATAGGTACACATGCATATACACATATATACACACATACATGCACATGCACACATCTGTGTGTGTGAATGCACTCTTGCACATGCACACACACACACACATAAACTCCTAAACATATGCACATACATAAGCATAAGCACACACACACATTTTGAGACATGTACACACACAAACACACAAAGGCATATGTACACACACATGGACATGTGCATACACCAACACACACAAGCAAGCACACACACTCACATGTGCACCACAAGAACACAAGCAAGCATATAGACAGACATAGTTGCACACACATTCATACACATGCACACATGTGCACACACATGGAAACACACATGGACACACACATGTACACAAATGTACACACACTTATGCACACACATGCACTTGCTTACACAAACACGAACACACATGTGCACATGTAGACACACATAGGAACACTGACATACATGCATACATGCACACACACACACTCACAAACATGCACAAGAACAAACACAAGTGCACACAAGCACAAAAACATACACACAAGTACATGAACACAAAACACAAGAAAAAACACACACTCACATGTGTAGGTGTAGACACACACTTACAAATGCATATATGCATGCACACATGTGTGCACTAACACATGCACATAAGCACACACATATGTGTGCACACCCATGCACAAATATATGCACACACACCCTCATACACTCACACATCCACATGCACATAGACATTCACACATACATTTTTAAACACAAACACACATACATAAACACACAAGCATGCACACACACATGCACAAGCAAACACCTGCATGCTCACATACACTCACAAGCACACACATGCACACATAGGCATGCACACATTCACATTCACAATCATAGGCAACCACGATCTTAAATGAACTCACAAATTCACACACATGCGTGTAAGTATATGCGTACACACACATGCCTGTGTGCATGCAAACACATATACACACAAACACAAACGCTCGCATTCACACACACATACACATGTGTGATTGCACACACCCACAAATAGGCACACAGAAAGTTGCACACATGCTTATGTGCACACACATGAACCCCTACACATTTATGCACACAAACACACAAGGACACTCTTATGTGTACAAACACACACAATAGTACACACACATACACATACACAAAAGCAAACGTGCACACACACACATACACACACTTGCACACACACATATCCATGCCCATATATAGCATAACATGCTCACATGCATGCAATCAGACACACACAAAAAAGGACGTGCACAAACATATGCACACACACACACCTACATACAGACATTTACACATGCACCCACATAGAGAGAGTCACAAGCACACATAGATGCATGCACACACAAACATACACACATGCATGCCCTAACACACACGTGCATGCACACACATATAAGTATGCACTCTCACACACATTAGCACGTCCACATACAATGACATTATCATGTGCATGCATGCACACACACATGCACACATACACCTACAAGCACACAAAAATATGCACATACAAAAAAATTTAGACACATATGTACATAGGTAGAAACACATGGACACACATGCATACATGCTTATAAACATACTTACATGCATGCACATACACCCACACACTCACAAACACATGCACACAAAAACACATGCCCATGTATTGGCACACACACACATGCACACATAAAAAGACAACGAACCACACATGCACACATTCATACACAATGACATATATGCACACACATGCACACAAATGCATATATGCACAAAAATGCACACACATGCACACAAAAGCTTTTACATAAACATGCTTAAACACTTTTGCACACACATACGCATAAGCACATGAATAAACACAAACAAACAAGCACATCCACACACAAACACTCACAGGCACACACAATAATATGTAGAGGCTAATAGATATGTGCACACACATGTACATAGACATGCACATGAACAAACACACACATACATTCATGCATGCACACATAAGACGCACACATACACACAAGCACACACTCAAAAACACATGCACAAACACACACACCTACATACACATGCACAAACACATATAAGCACACACATACATATGCACACATGCACACATATGCACTCAGACACATATGCACAAAGATAGACACACACACATGCCCACAAATACACACTCATTAACAAATGCATGCAAACACATCACACATGCATGTGCAAACACATAAACACATACATATAGACATAATTTGCAAGCACACATGTGCACGCACATACACACACATGCACACTCCAACACAAAGATATGCATGCACACACACATTGACAGAATGTGCATGCATACACACACATGAACACATACACAAAAACTTGCATGCACACTTGCACATGCACAAACACATGCACACACACCCATGCAAATGTAGTCACACATGCACACATGCATGCACACAGACATACACAAACATATGTACACACACATCCTCATATAAACATCAACATATACAACCACACATGTAGAGACATACATGCTTGCACACATGTGCACACAAAACATGCACTTGCTTACACACACACACAGATGGATGAACATACAATGACACACTCACATACATGAATACACACATTTACACCCTTGTGCACACACACACTCATAAATATGCACATATGAAAACACACACATACACATATGTAGAGACATATGCATAGACATGCACACATGCCTAGAAATAGGCATACACATATGCAAACACACACATTAAAACATTTACATGCACATGCACATAGACACATACAATTATGCAAAAACACACACCCAACTACACATGCACACAGATATAGATAAACAAAAGAATGCACATACACAAACAAAAAAAAATACAAACACACATACACAAACACAAGCATGCAACCACACACTCACATATATAGGCACACAAACAAACATGAACATGCACAAGCACACACACATAATCATAGGCATACACATAGACATAGAGGCACACAGATATGCATAAATGTATGCTCAAACACACACGCACATGTACGTGCATGCAGATAGGCACTTGTACACACAAATATATACACACACACACACGTGCGAAGACAAACACATGCACCTACACATGCTTGTACATAGATACACACAAAAGTACACAAACATGCACATGCCTACATATATAGAAGAGCTCATACACACATGCACACACACACATGCATGCACACTAACACACACCAGCACACTCACACCCATAACTAGACATGCACATACATGCACACATGCACATGCATGCTTGCACTCACAAAGCCACACAGACACATGTACACACACATGCTCAAACTTGTACCCACACACACACGTGCTCAAACACTCATAGACACAAAGGAACATATATGCATATGCACATGCACACGTTTGTGCACATGCAAACCCATAAGCATATGTGTACATGTGCACATAGAAGTAGGTACGCACCCACACACACACCCACAAAAAAATGCACCCTTGGACATGCATCCACACACAATAAGCACACATGCACTCACATACTGATATGCACATGCACACATAACAACTCATATGCACAAACATGGACAAACATATACACATGCATGCATGCAAAAAAACAAACATACAAACCCACATGCACACATACATGAAAGCTTGCACATAAGCTAACATCCATGCATCTACACATGCACAATCATATATACATACACTCATGCACACACACACATTCCCACACACATACACCTATACACACATGCACAAACATGCACATGCAAACCCACACACATAACACATGCACAAGCATGCACACATGGGCATAGACACACAGACACACTAACACATACATTTGCATTTATACAGCGACATAGATGTGTACACACACATACATGAACCAACACAAACAAACAAAAGGGAACACACACACACATGCAAACCAAGATAAGCAAACATGCACACGTGCTTGCTAACATATGCACACACACGGACACACATACACATACCACATCTACACACAAGTACACATATCCAAGCATAGGACACAAACACACGTGCATGCATGCACCAACATGTGCATACAAAAAAATGCAGATACACACATATACACACATGCACATATACACATGCATGCACTCTCATGGGTAGACACACAAGTAAACATACGAATACACACAAACACATGCACAAGAACACACACACCCAAACACACATAGGCACATACACACATGCATGCATGCTCACATGCATATGAATGCATGCATATATGCCTACATGTTTGCACCCACACACACAAGCACACAATCATGCATGAGCACACACACATAAACATGCACCCATGCCCACACCACACAAACACATCCACATACATATACTCTCACGTAGCACAAACACATAGACATAAAAGTAGTAAAGCACACACACACATGCACAACAATCACAAAAACAAATGTGCATGTGCACACACATACAAGTGCGCACACAAAAGACACACATTCACACACACACACACCCATTTACTAGAAACCACACACAAACATGTGTGTACATAAACAAATGCATATGAAAACATGTATATATATATATACATATATATATACATGCAATCACACATGTGTGAGCACACATACACACATACCCACATGCACACATCCATATACACATGCACACACATACACATGTATAGACATAAACAAACACAAGCACCGACATAATAACAAGCACACAGATACATACACTCACACATGCATAATCACAAGCACAAAAACACATAGACATACCAGCCCACATGTAATGCACTCACAAACACATGCACACCTACACACACTCACATGAAAACACACACAATCTCATATGAACACCACACACACATCCACACTTAAACTCATATACACACATGCATAGACAAACTCAAATGAATACACATACACACACACACATGAACTGCCACAACCACACAAATGCAAATAAGCACATATATGCACACAACACATGCACATAAGAACACACCCACTCACATGTACACACAAAAAAACAATAGAAGCACACATAAACATGTGCACTTGCAGACAAATATATAGACATGTACATGCACACATAGAGATCATGCAAATGCATACACACATGCACACACATGCACACATACATGCACCCACAGCAACACAAGAACACATGTGTGCATATGTGCACACACACATATACAACCACAGACACCCACAAATAGGTATACACAAACACACACACAAGCTCAAAACATACTGACACATATGTACAAAGGCATACATATGCATACACACACATGCAAAAATGCACAAGCATGTGTAGTACACACATGCACACACACCTACATACATACGTATACACACACACACTCATACATATGAATACACAAATAAGTGTGTATAAATACAGACATATGTACACACACATGCATAGACACATATGAACAAGCTCACAAAGATTCACAAATGGACACTCATACACACACACAAATGCATAAACACACATAAATGCAAAAAAATACACAATTAGAAGGACGTGCAGATACATGCACTCATAAATGCACATATGTACACAACCATGTGCACACACCCATAAAAACAACACAAACATGTACCAACACGTACATGCACACACACATGCATCCATGCATGATTGCACACACATGAACGCACTCACACACCAACTTCAACCCTTTACCATACATGCACTCATACAAATGTACATACTAACACAAACATACATGCACATAGACACAAATAGACATAAACACACATAACCATAAATACACACATGCACTCAAATGCACAAAGATGCTCACAAACACACACATACATACCCACTAATATAGTAACACATGCATACACACACAAGTATTAAGCACAAATCCAAACACACACAATGATTCACAAATATGTACAGATGTCAAGCACACACACATGCATAATGCATGCACAACACACACACACAACAACAAGTGTAGATATGAACACGCATGCACGCACAAACACGCACACACTCACTCGTGTTCAAATGCACACAATAACATGCTTGCACATGCAAATACAGACATAGACACACATACACACATACATAGATGCACACATGCACATGCACATACACACACATCATAAACACACATGCATACACAAATACACACACATAGACACATAAATGTAAGTACACCTACACATGTGCATGCACCTACACGTGTACACATGCACACACACATCCATATTATCATGCACACACCCGCAAAAAACCACCCCCACGCATAGCGACACACACACACATGCAAAATATCATGTAGACACACATACATATGCACAAAAATAAAAACATGAACATATGCAAACACAGGCACAAACACACACACTCATATGCAATCAAATGCATATACATGCATGCACACACACAGACCCACATGAAAATAAATACACACACAAATGCAAAAATGCATGCAAACACATACAAGTATATGTATAATAATGCACACACAAGCACACATACATGAGCACACATATACACACACACATGCACATACATGCACACAAATGCTCACCTATAGAAACACATGCACACACATAAACAAACATACATATACACACACATATGCATACGCACATGTATAGACATGCATGCTTGCACATACCAACATGCACACACGTACACATGCATACACTCACGTGTACACACACATGCACACACACACATAAATATAGATGAATACACACACATGCTTGCACACTCACATCTACAAGCACTTGCACACATGCATCACACACACACATCTAACACACATAGACATGAAAATGCACTCACCCATACATACGCATGCACACACATACTCATGCAGTCACACAGACACACAAGAACACAAACAAAAAAGCATAGGCACACGCACATGCATACACATGCAAGTATAGACACTCTCTCTCTCTCACACACACACTTGCACGCACTAACACCCATGCATAAGGATGCACACACACAATCAGACAACACGTACACATACGTATTACAAGCACACACACACACACACATACATACCACACAAACATGCATATACATGCACTTATGCTTAAACAAACAATGACATGCACATGCATGCAAACACACATACACAAACGTGTGAGTCCTCACACATACATGTACACACCACACACACATGAACACTCATGCACATACACACATACAAACACATGCTTGAATTAACACACACCGACACATATACCGAAATATGCAAGTACTCAGACTTAAGCATACACACGCTCCAACAAACACACGAGTGTAAAAATGCACCCACACGCACCCATGTAGACATATGCATGCAAACACACTCATACACAGATGCACAATCACAGTATGACACACACACAGAGACACGTGCACACTCACGCACACACATGCATACTGATAAGCATAAATGCATACAAACATACAAACACACACACAGACTCATGAACACATTCACATACACATATATATTAAAATGGACACATACATTAACACATGCACACAAACACACACACATGCAAATAAGTATGCATACATGATCACACTAGTGCATATACTTGCAAACACCCCTTTATACATGCACACATGCACACACACATGCACATATACACATGCCCAAACACATACATGCACAAACAAAGATGCATGCACACACACACATACACACACATGTAAGCCTACAAAAATACACACACTCTTAGTATACAAACACATGCATGCATACACACACACGCATGCACCCATGTGCGCACACCTAGGCACATGTGCACTCATATATGCATACACAAATACAATATCATTCACAGACATGCACACATGCACACACACACACAGAGACCTACACAAACATAAACATACACACATAGACATATGCATACAAGAATACACATGCAGACCCATACAAGTACATACACATGCGTATGCACGCATGCATGCACACAAGCACATAACGAGACGCCTACAACCACACATGCTCACACACACACATTGGCACATCAACACACACGCACCACAAGGACGCAAGCATATGGACGCATGCAGACATGTGCACATGCACAAATGCGCACTCTCACAGACACACTCACTCACTCAAATGCTTGCATAGGAACATACAAATGCACACATGTAAATAAAAGAACACACACACATGCAAATACACAAACACTTGCCAACATTTAGAGACACATGTTCACACACAAGCAAAAGCACTCATACACACACAATTACATACACCACATACACATAGGCATGCATGCATACACATCTACACATACTTAAACATTGACAAAAACAAGCACACACAAATATGCCAGCACACACAAATATCTCGGTACACAAATGCACAAGGACACACATAAATGGATACACACTCATGCACATGCACAAGCACATGCATATGCATACACATGCACACGCACAAAAGCATGCGCACACTCATGCACTCATACTAACACACACATAGATGTGCATGCACAAACACACACATGTGCACACACATAAACTTGTGCATGCACACACGGATGTAAGCATACACACATTCACACACACATACATGCAAACACATGCATGAATGTACACATGTGCATGTGTGCACTCACACGCACACTTGCAAACACATACACACATGTATACATGCACACCAACAGATGCAGCCTCATCCACACATATGCATGCACATGTAAAACATTCAAAAACACACAAACCACTTACACGAACAAACACACACTCACGAGGATACAAATGGGCACACATGCACACCCACACAGACAAACACCTACAAGTACACATATAGACATGCGCACACATGCACACACATGTACCCACTCCAACACAAACATGCACATATGTGTACACAAACACATGCACATGCATATGTACACATGCAAACACACAAAAGCATGCACACAGGTGCATGTGCAAACACGCATGCACATGCAAACCCATACATACACACACATGTACATCGACACATGCAAAGCACAAACACACGCCCACAAAACCGCATGCACATATTCTTACATGCATGCATGCATGCACCCTTTCACATGTACACATAGACACAAATACACACCTACACATACATGCACATGCACAAGAACACATGCACAGAAGCACACACACATGTAACCACAAACTCATAATAACACATACACTTAAACATGCATGCACACACACCAACAAACACAAAACGACATACACGCATAAACAAATATACACAAACAAACATGCATAAACCCCCCCCCCCACACACACACACTCATGTAAACATGCACACATGCATGCACTCATACTTGCACACACATACACACACACACACATAGATATGCACCAATGCATGCACACGAACACTCATGCACCTACAGTCACACATGCATGGATGCATAGGCACATAAGCACACACACACATATACACTCTCAAAGGTAGACATGCATGAGCAGACATGTGCACACACTCAGAGACAGACACAAATATGAAAACACACACACAAGTAAATACTTGCACATGCATACACAAACACACAAGCACACACACACACATGGATGCACATGCACACACACACACACATGCTCTCTCACACACATAAGGACAAACACATATATGCACACACACTTGCATACATGCACATACACACTCACACATGCACACATGACATACACATATAGAAATTCCGACAAAAAAATCATATACACTCATGAAAGCACCTAAACATGTTGATGCATGGACACCTATACATATATGCACATGCACTTACACACATATAAATAGATAATCACATGCTCACATAGACATATACACACACCCAGAGATACACATACACATGCATGCACACACACACACACATGCACATACAAATACACAGAAAAACATATGCACATATAAACACACCCAACCATGCACATGCAGAGATATACACGCACACATGCACAAGCATACACACATGTATGCTTATGAACACTTAGGCACAAACACACCTACACTTACATATATGCATACACAGATGCATGCACATGCATACAAACATACACTCACACACACATACATATGCACATATGTACACACACACATATGTAGGCATGTATGCACACATTGACATGCACACACACAAATATGCTCACACATATACATGTAAAGACACACACACACAAATGACAATAGACACACATGCACACACTTGCCCCCACACAAATACACACATGCACACACTGCTGCAGACAAACTCCCACCCATATAAATGTGCACAGAAGTACACAAATGAACACACACATACACTTACACAAAACAGATACAGCCATGCACATAGATTCACATGCACACATCGACACTTGAATGAACATGCACACACACATACCAGCACTCACATAAACATGCACGTACACACATAAGCATACACATGCACACACAGAGGCACACACACATGAATATGTAGATATAAGGACATGCATAAACACATACACATTTGCACTTATACACACATGCATACACACATGCACACGTACAAGCACAAAAACACTTGCACACACATATACACACATGCACACACACACTCACTCACACACAAAAGTGCACACACATGCACACATACATGCATGCATAGACACATAAACACATGCAATCACATATAAGAAAATACAAATGCATAAAAGTAGAATTATGCTCTCAAATATACTAAAATACACAAGCACACACATACATATGCACACAAATATGTGCACTCAAATGCACATAAACTCATGCACAAATGCACTCACACACATACACACACACATCCACATATGCATGCACAAATGCACATCCACATACACACATAGATGCATGCACAGAAAAACACATAGACACACACAAAAGTAGACAGACACAAACGAACACATGCATTGCCAATCAAACACATGCACATACAATCACTCATACACACATGATCTTAGATTTTTCCACGTGCACACTCATGCACTCATGCATGTGCACACACACACACACACATGCAAGCATACACATATACATGCACTCAAGTGAACACCCACACAAACGAACAAATAGACACATGTGCACATGGGAATATGCTGAGGCATCCATGCACAAACATGCATGCACACACACACACACTTGCACTTATATGCACAAATAGACATGTGTACACACACCCACACACTTGCACACTGATTCACACATGGGTGCACAAATCCATTCACATGTACACATGCACATGCAAAAACACATACCTACACATGCACATGCACAAAAGCATGTTCTTGAATGCATGCACATAAACATGCATGCATGCACCTACCCACATACAAAGATACACACATATGCAGAAACACACACACACACATTTGTAAACACACACAAACACACATGTGCATGCTCCCACACACACATGCACACACTTGCACACACACACATGCTTACTCATGTATACACATATACAAACTCATACACAAATACAAAGAAGCACACAAAAGTGCACAAGTGCACCCACACACAAACGTACACATGCAAATGCAAACACGTGCACATGCACACAAACTTTAACACATGCTCACACACACACATAATACCATGCACACACATGTATGAACATGAGCTCACAAACACAAGTATATACACAAAAGCACATGTTCATGCACTCAAATATGCACATTCACATGCACAACAATGCTCACATGCATACACACACATACACCCATACACACATAAGCTTGCACACCCCTAAAAACACTAACACATAAGCAAACAAATGCACAAACAAATACTTACACACTCCCACACACTGTCACTCCCATGCCCACAGGCATAAACACACACATACATATATGGACAAACACACATGCATGCACACACACATACTCACAAATGTGCACCCACATCTACACCCTCATGCACACACAAACACATGCATGCACACACACAAACAAAAAAAGCAAAAAAAAACACACACACACACATACATGCACACACATAGACATACACTTCTATGCACACACATAAACACCCATAGACACTTACACACGCATGTAGACTCACACACATGCAAACTCTAAGATACACTCACATGAATGAACACACAAACACACACACACACACATATGGATGCACTTATGTACATACACACAAATACACACATGCTTATGCACACACACACACACATGAATGCACATGCACACATGCACACAAACGCATGCACACATACATATGCACGCATGTATATGTACACATGTAGTCACACTCATGTATAGACATACCCATATGCACAAATACACACACACTTGGGTGCACACATGCACACATGGACACATGCACCCATGCATGACCACACACATATGTCACCCACCCACATTCACATACATGCAATCACACAAACAAGCATACATGCACATAAATATACACACATGCACACCTACACACAGATACATGTAAGAAAGTAAACATGCACACGTGTATGCATACACACACAATCACACATACAAGCACACATGTATAAACATGAACACACAAACACATACACACATGAACACATACATGCACGCACATACACACACAACAATAGGCAGACACAAGCATGCACACAAACACACATGCACACACAAGCACACCCACACACAAACATGTGCACACACTAACATGCATGCACACAAACATGCTCACACTCAAAGATGCATAGATACACATGGAAGCACTCTCACATGGGAACACACACACACAAATGACCATGCAAACACATGCACATGCACATGCACATGCATAGGCACATGTAAACACCCATGCACATACATGCATAAACACACACACACTCACACACCCACACACCCATACACCCATGCACACAGATGCATGCAAGCATACAAATGCACATAAATAAACTCACACACAAAGGTACACATAATAGCACACACGCACATACAAAAGCACAAACACGCATGACTATGCATGCACACACACATGCATGCACACATGCCCACACATATGGATACACACTCGTATACACAAACAAACACTTTCCTACACACATGCAAACATATACGCATAAATGCAAACACATGCACATGCCATCTCACGCACACACTTACATAAACATAGACATACACACACAAACTTGCACATGCACTTACCCACACATGCATAGGTACATGCACATATACACACATGCACATAATCATATGCACATGCACCTATACACACTCTTATGAACATGCATAGACCCCCACACATGCACACACACACACATTTGCTAACGCATAGACCTATATGCACACATACACAGACCCACTTGCACAAGCACACACAAATCCACATGCACACAAACACAAACATGCATGCTTATAGACTCGCACACACACATGCATTTACACACATACACACACCCATATGCATGAATAATCACATGCACACATGAACCCACCAACTCATTCATACTCTCACACTCATGTACAATCACAAATATGAACACATAAACATACAAACGTAAATGCAAACATCACACACACACACATGCACACACATGTGAATACACACACACTTATACACATATAAATGCACACAAATACAAAGAGAAACATGCACACATACCCACGCACACATATACACACATAGATGCACAGACACATGTACAAAAGCATACAAACTTCCACATTATAACACACACAAATATGAACACATGCACATACATGCAACACATGCACACACATGAACACACACATGCATAGACACCCACATACATGCAAATATGCACACATAAGAAAACACACACACATAGACACACAATCAAACAGCCATGCAAACACACATGCATATGCACACATAAATACATACACAAATGTAAACACACATGCACACACGCACTCATGTACATACAAACACACACTAATACACACACACACATGTATATTCACATGCACACATTGATAAATATGTTCCTATAAGCAAACACATATAGCCATTCATGTAAACACATGCACACATAGACATAAGCACAAGCTCACACACATGAACCCACGCACTCACATAAACACACACATATACATAGACATTTGCATGAACACTCACATGCACAAACAACCACACACACGTACACATGCTCACACAAATACAAAATACATATGCACACATGCACACCTACACCCATAGAAAGATGCACATGCTTTTCCACACACACAAGAATACGAATGCATATACATATGCTCAAACACATGCAAGCACATACACATGCACACAATGCACATACAGGCACACACTTATAAACACATGTCCATATACATAGAGCATACACACACGTGCACACACATGTAAACATATATGCATAATCACATATACACACAGATGAAAATACACACAAACATGCCCATACACAAACATATGTGCCCACATGCACACACAAATACACACACACACACACACACACACTCATGCACACATACAAACACACAAACATGTGCATACACACAAACTCACATGAGTGCACATGCACGTACGTGCACCTACACACACATGTGTGTGAGTGCACATTCACGTAGACACACACACATGTACATAGGAGCACACACACTCATATACACCCCCTATAGCGTACATGCACACACATGCATATGCACTCATGTAAATGCACACACACAAACATACACACACACACATGCATATGCATGTACACACACAAATATGCAGACACACACATGCATATAACAAAACTCACACCCACATACACATAAACATGCATACATATAATGACTAACAAACAATCACACATAAGAACACAAATGCACTTACATAAAGATAGACCCACAAACACATGCATAAGCACACATGCACAAAACCACAACACGTGCAAATGCATAGTAATGTACATAAGAGCATACACATCTATATAAATGCACATATAGACATGCACAATACAAAAAACATGCACATATATGTGCTCACAAATAGGCACACACACACATGCATCCAGTCACATGTGCACACAAACATAAGTACACACATAGTTACACACAATTATATACACAAATACACAGCAAAACACACAGAACAAGACATTCACATGCAAACATTCACACAAACATATGCACACATGTGCATATGCCCACACCTATGCACACACAAAAGAATACACACACACACTTTCAAACACAAGCACACACACATATGCACGCACAAGCACATACATGGCAAGGAACATAGACACATACATAAAACACATGCACATAGACAAACACATACAAGGAGACATTCAAATGCAAACAAATGCACACCACATGCTCAAATGTGCTTACTTGCACATAATTGTATACATACACACAACCACACACATGCATGCACACACACATTCACACACACACACACACAAATCAACACATATAAGCACAAGCATACATGCACTATGCACTCACACAAACACACAAAATCATGCTCACATGCTCGTACATGCACATGGACACACATGCACACATGCACAAATGTAGGTACACACATATGGATGCACACACATGCATATGCATACACATTCTTACAAACATGTGGATGCACGTGCACAAAGACACACGAACATGCATACACACATACGCATGCATACTGCACACAAATGCACATATGAGCACATAGAATGCACACATACAAATGCATATGCCCATGCATGCACACACAGACTCACATGAACATGCACAATAATGCACACATGCATATGCATGCATTCTTACACACTTGCATGGCACATACACACAAGTAGCCAAACAAATGCACAAACACAAGTGCACACACAATAACACATGTACACAAGTGCACACACACAAGCACACATATGCATGAACATGCACACATGCACAAACAAACAATCATGCATACAAACACATACACACACCTATGCACAGACAAGCATGCATAAGCGCATGCACCTACTTAGGCACACACACATGAGAGCTCGCAGAGAAGCACAACAAATAGACTCACAAATATTGCATAAGCGCATGCACCTACTTAGGCACACACACATGAGAGCTCGCAGAGAAGCACAACAAATAGACTCACAAATATGTATATAGAAATGCACATGCAAAATCACACACACACACACATGTACACATATGCATGCATGTACACATATGCACACACACATATGTTCACAAATGCATACACATCCACAAGCATGCACGTATGCTTACAAAGGCACACACACACCTACACATATACACCAATCCACACATGCATACGCACACACATGCACACAAAGACACAATGCAAACTGACATTTGCATAGACACACACATGTGGGCACATGCACACACACACACACACATGCACAAACACATACAAACATGAACACAAAGATGTAGAGACACACACACGCATACACACACATACATATACACATGCACTCATGCACACATGCATATACACACGTAAATGCATAGACATGCACATAAATGAATATTCACACACACACACACACTTGTGCACACACATGCATATATCAACAAGTTGATGCACACATATGAACACATTTGCACACACACACACACCCATGAACACACACATAGGTACATACCCTCGTAGACCAACCCAAGTACACAAACATGCACACACTTATTCACACAAAAGCATGCAAACATGCATATACAAAAATGCATATACATATACACAAGCACATACACACACACATTCACACACTGCCCATGTAGAAAACATATATATAAATAAGCTCACAAACACATGTCCAAAAACACACATATATGCACATGCATAAGCTCTGACACAAGCACCCACACATTGACAAAAAGCACATACACAAACAATCATGTATTCACAAGCATAAAAACTAGCATACGCACACACACATACACACACATGCACATACACACACATGCACATACACACACATGCACATACACACTCACATGCTCACACACACAAATATACATGCATATGCACATATGTATGCACACACGTGTGTATACTGATATAAACATGCATAGACACATGTTAACACAATCACATACACATATGCACACTTGTGGACACACATATGCACACACAAACATAGACATATGCTTAATCACAAATATGTGCATGCACAAACACACACATACAAAAAATGAACACACACACATACACCCACACACCTATATGTCCCTACATGCACACATAGATGTACTCATGCACACATAAATAGCCATATACACCCACACACATATGCATACACCCATGCACATAAAGCAATATAGAGGTCACATGTGAGGATAACTAGAGTAGCATAATAATATAACCTAATAAAAAAACTTTAAAAATGAGATACATTGAATGATAAAGTTACGTTATAGGATAATTAAAAGATCGAGTGTAACGTTCTCAATCGTCAAATAAGGTATTAATCAAAATGGCCCACAAAGTATGCTACAACTCTTAAAAATAAAATATTATTACATAAAAATATTTAAAAAATATATGTAACTGGAAGAGCTTATCAATGTGAGTCCAACAATATTTGTTTTGTCTTATTTGAATCCTGTTTTGAATAATACAAATTAAGCATAAATAAAATAATATATTATTTTAATATTGAGTAAATATATAATAAAGGTAAAATCAGATAAATTGAATTAACATAAAATGACCAATTCAAAACAATTGAAAGTCACACAAAGAGAATTTGTGTTTCATAGTAATAAAACTAAATCAAATTAAGTTAAAGAAATAAGATAAATTTGAAGGAAAAGTTGAATTACAAAATAGTAATAAGGTAGAGTTTATCATCCCCCAATCGTCAAATCAAATACTGATAAAAATATCTTAAAAAGCATGGCAAAACCTTTTAATGTATTTAAAAATATAAAAATAAAATATTTAATTGGATGGAGCTTATTGAGACTAGTCTAGCAATGGTTGTTTAATCTCAGTCGAACCATATTTGGAATACTGTGAATCATAAAAATAAATATGAATAAATAATAAAAATAATTATTTTAATATTATGTAAAAATATATTAAAACTCAAATGAGATAAACTGAATCATTATAATACAATTTAATCAATTTTTTGAAAATGGTCAGATTGGAGGAGAATTATAGTTTCATCAAAATATAACTAAATGAATATGAAAAAAATTGAAAAACTTGAGAAAAATTGTAAAGGAAATTTGCCTTTCAGGAAAAAAAGAGATCAAGTGTACCAAACTCGATCATTAAATAGTTATAAATAAAAATTTCTTATAAAATGTGTCAAATTTTTGCAAAATAAAATATTAAAAATACAGAAAGATATATTTAATTAGATAAGCTCAATGAGACTAGTCCAACAAATTAACATAAGTAATAACAAATTGAAGTAATATAATATAAACAAATCAAAGTGACGTAAAATGCCAAGTGACAGGAGATTTAGAGTTTAATACAAAAAAATTAAAAGAAAAAAATTGGAAAAGTGTGATTAATTGTACGAGAAAATTGTATTCTAAAATACTAAGGAGATCGAAGGTACTAACCATGATAGTAAAAATAAAATACTAATC
>JAIUJO010000290.1:604243-611743 GCA_023846275.1 Vanilla planifolia
TTCATGTTCTTCTTCTTCCTCTTCTTGTTCCACTTCCTCTACTTCTTCTTCTTCTTCTTACTCTTCATCTTTTTCTTCTTCATCTTCTTCTTCTTCCTCTGTTTTTCATCATCATCATCTAATTCTTCCTCTTGTTCTTCTTCATCTTCTTCTTCTTCTTCTTGTTTTTATTCTTCTTCAACGTCTTCTCTTTCTTCTTCTACTTCTTCTTCTTCTTCATCATCATCTTCTCCTTCTTCTTCGTCACCATCTTCTACTTCACATTCTTCTTCTTCTTCATCGTCCTCTTCTCCTTCTCCTTCTTCTTGACCTACTTCTTTTTCTTCTTCTTCTTCTTTGTCTTTTTCTTCTTTTTTCTTTTTCTTCTTCTTCTTCCCCTTCTGCTTTTCCTTCTCCTTTTCTATCTTCTCCTGCTTCTCGTTCTTGTTCTTCTTTTTTTTCTTCTTCTTCTTCCTCTTCTTCTTCGTCTCCTTCTTTTTGTTCACCTTTTTTCTTCTCCTTCTTCTTCATCTTCTTCTTCTTCTTCTTCTTCTATTTATTCTTTCTCTTCTACTTCTTCTTGCTCTTCTTCTTCTTCTTCTTCTTCGTCTTCTTCTTCTTCTGCTTCTTCTTCTTCTTCTTCTTCTTCTGTTACTACTACTACAACTTCTTTTTCTTCTTCTTCTTTTTCTTCTTCTTCTTCTTCCTCCTCTTCTTCTACTTCTCCTTCTTCTTCTTCTCCTCCTCCTTCTTCTTCACTTCTTCTTCTCCCTCTTCTTCTTCATCTTCTTCTTCTTATTCTTCTTTTTCTTCACCATCTTCTTCTTCTTTATCTTCATTTTCATCATCATCATCATCATCTTGTTCTTCTTCTTCTTCTTCTTCATCATCATCTTGTTCTTCTTCTTCTACTACATCTTATTCTTCTTCCTCTTCTTCTTCTTCTTTTTATTCTTTCTCTTCTACTTCTTCTTATTATTCTTCTTCTTCTTCTTCTTCTTCTTCTTCTGCTTCTTCTTCTTCTGTTACTACTACTACAACTTCTTTTTCTTCTTCTTCTTTTTCTTCTTCTTCTTCTTCCTCCTCTTCTTCTACTTCTCCTTCTTCTTCTCCTCCTCCTTCATCTTCACTTCTTCTTCTCCCTCTTCTTCTTCGTCCTCTTCTTCTTCTTCTTCTTTTTCTTCTCCTTCTTCTTCTTCTTCATCTTCATTTTCATCATCATCATCATCATCTTGTTCTTCTTCTTTTTCTTCTTCTTCATCTTCTTCTTCTTCTCCATCTTCTTCTTTTCTTCTTTTTCTTCCTCAAATTCTTCTTCTTCTTCTTCTTGTTCTTCTTTGTCTCCTACTTCTTCCCCTTCCACCTCTTCCACTTCTATTCTTCTTCTTCTTCTTCTTATTCTTGTTCTTCTTCCACTTCTTCTTCTTTTTGCTCTTCTTCTTCTTCTTCTTCAACTTCACTTTCTTCTCATTCTCCTTCTTTTCTTTCTCCTTCTTCCTCTTCTTCTTCTTCTTCTTCTTCTCCTTTTTTTCTTCTCCTTCTTCTTCTTCACCATCTTCTTCTTCTCCTTCTTCTTCTTCTTCTTCTTCTTCTTCTTCTTCTTGTCCTTGTTCTTATTCTTTTTCTTCATATTCTTGTTCTTATTATTTTTCTTCATGTTCTTGTTCTTCTTCTTCTTCTTATCCATATTCTTCTTCATATGGTTGTTTTTCTACTTTTTCTTCTAATACTATTCCTTCTCCTTCCTCTTCTTTTCCTTCTTCCTCTCCTTCTTCTTCTTCTTCCACCATTTACTTTTTCTTCTTCTTCCTCTTCTTCTTCTTCTTCTATTTCTTACTTCTTCTTCCTCTTAGTTTTTCTTCTTCATCTTCTTCTTCTTCTTCTTCTTCTTCCTCTTACTTTTTCTTCTTCCTCTACTACTCCTTGCTCTTCTTCTTCTTCTTCCCCTTCTTGATCTTCTTCTTCCTGTTACTTCTTCATCTTCTTCTTTTTTTTCTTCTACATCTTCTTGATTTTCTTCTACTTGTTCTTCTTCTTCTTCCTTTACTTTAACTTCTTCTTCTTCTTCTTCATCGACTTCTACTTCATCATCATCATCTTCTTCTTCTTCTTCTACTTCTTCTTCTTTTTCCACTTCTTCATCATCATCATAATCTTCTTGTTCATCATCATCATCTTCTTCTTCTTATTCTCCTTGCTCTTCTCATTGCTACTTATCTTCTTCTTTTTCTTTTTCTTCCTAGTGTTCTTTATCACCTGTTCTTCTTCTTCTCGTTCTTCTTACTCATGTCCTTTTTCTCGTTCATGTTCTTCTCCATTAATTTCTTCTTCTCTTTCATCTTCTTCTTGTTCTTCTTCTTCTTCTTCTTGTTCTTCTTCTTCTTCTTCTTCTTATTTTTTTCTTCTTCCTCTTCTTCTTCTTCATCATCTTCTTCTTCTTCTTCTTCTTCTTCTCATTCTTCTTCTCCTTCTTCTTCTTCTTCTTCTTCTTCTACTCCTTCTTCTTCTTCATCTTCTTCTTCTTCTCCTTCTTCTTCTTGTTCAACATCTTTGTCTTCATCTTCTTCTTCTTCTTCTTTTATTATTCTTGTTCTTCTTCTACATCATCATCATCTACTTCTTCTCCTTCTTCGTCTTCATCTTCTACTTCATCATTTTCTACTTGTTCTTCTTCTTGTTCTTCCTCTTCTTCTTCTTCTTCTTCTTCCTCTCCAACTTCTTCTTCTTTTTCTCCTACAAGTACTATAACTTCTTATTCTTCTTCTTCTTCTTCTTCTTCTTCTTCCTCTTACTTTTTCTTCTTGTTCTTCTTCTTCTTCTTCTTCCTCTTACTTCTTCTTCTTCTTCTTCCTCTTCACTTTTCTTCTTCTTTTGATTCTTCTTCTTCTTGTTCTTCCACTTCTTCCTCTTTTTCCTCTTCTTCTTTTTCTTCTTCTTTTTCATCCTCGTCTTCTTCTTCTTTCTCATACTTCTTCTTCTTCTTCCTTTTCTTCTTCTACTTTGTCCTCTTCTTCTTCATCTACTATTACTTCGTCTTCTTCTTCTTCAACTACTTCTACTTCTTCTACTCTTCTTCTTCTTCTTCTTCTTCTTCTTCATAATCTTCTTCTTCTTCTTCTTCTCCTTCTTCTTCTTCTTCTGTTACTACTACTACAACTTCTTTTTCTTCTTCTTCTTCTTCTTTTTCTTCTTCTTCTCCTTCCTCCTCTTCTTCTACTTCTCCTTCTTCTCCTCCTTCTCCTTCTTCTTCACTTCTTCTTCTCCTTCTTCTTCTTCTTCTCCTTCTTCTTCTTCTTCTTCTTCTTCTTCTTCTTCTTCTTCTTATTCTTCTTCTTCTTCCTCAAATTCTTCTTCTTTTTCTTCTTCTTGGTCCACTTCTTCGTCCTTATCTTCTTCTTCTTCTATTTCTTCTTCTTCTTCTTATTCTTCTTCATCTCCTTCTTATTCCCATTCCTCTTCCACTTCTTTTTTTTTCTTCTTCTTCTTCATCTTCTTATTCTTCTTCCTCTTCTTCTTCTTTTTGCTCTTCTTTTTCTTTTTCTTCAACTTCACCTTCTTCTCATTCTCCTTCTTTTCTTTCTCCTTCTTTTTCTTCTTCTTCTACTTCTTCTTCTTCTCATCCTATTTTTCTTCTCATTCTTCTTCTTCACCATCCTCTTCTTCTCATTTTTCTTCTTCTTCTATTTCTTCTTGTAATTCTTCTTTTTCTTCTTCTTCTTCTTCTTCTTCTTCTTCCTCTTCTTCTTCTTCTTCTTCTTCTTATTTTTCTTCTTCTTCTTCTAATACTTCTTCTTCTCCTTCCTCTTGTTCTTCTTCGTCTCTCCTTCTTCTTCTTCTTCTTCCATTTACTTTTTCTTCTTCTTCCTCTTCTTCTTCTTCTTCTAGTTCTTACTTCATCTTCTTCTTCTTCTTCTTTTTCTTCTTCTTCATCTTCTTCTCTTTCTTCTTCTTCTACTTCTTCTACTTCTTCTTCGTCTTCTTCTTCCTCTTCTTCTTCATCTTCTTCTTCTTCTTCTTCTTCTTCTTCTTCGACTTCTTCCTCTTCTTCTTATTCTTTTTTGTCTCCTTATACTTCTTCTTCTTCTTCTTCTATCTTTTCTTCTTCTTCTTCCTCTTCTTCTTCTTCTTTTTCCTCTTCTTCTTCTTCTTCTTCCTCTTACTTCTTCTTCATCATCTTCTTCTTCTTCTTCTTCTTCTTCTTCTTCTTTGTCTACTTCCTCCTTCTCTTCTTCTTCATCTTTTTCTTCTTCTTCTTCTTCTTCTTCTTCTTCATCTTATTCTTTGTTTTATTCCTCTACTTCTTCTTTTTCTTCTTCATCTTATTCTTCTCCTTCTTCTTCTTATTCTTATTCTTCTTCTTCTTCATCATCTTCTACTTCTACTTCTTCCTCTACTACTTCTTCTTCTTCTTCATCTTATTATTTATCTTCTTCTTCTTGATCTTATTATTTATCGGCTTCTTCTACTTCTTTTTCTCCTTTTTCATCTTCTACTTCTTATGTTTCCTCTTCTTCTTAATCTTCTTCTTCTTCTTCTCCTTCTCCTTCTTCTTCTTATTATTTTTGTTCTTCTTCTTCTTCCCTTTTCATCTTCTTCTTCTTCCCTTTTCATCTTCTTCTTCTTCTTTTTCTTCTTTCTTCTCTTCTTCTTCTACTCACTCTTCTTCTTCCCCTTCTTCTTCTTCTTCCTTTCTTCCACTTCTACTTCTTCTTCTTGTTCTTCTCCTTCGTCATCATCGCCTTCTTCTTCTTCTCATCTTCTCCTTCTTCTTCTTCATCTTCTTATTCTTATTCTTCTTTTTCTTCTTCTTCTTCTTCTTCTTCTTCTTCTTCTTCTTCTTCTTCTTTTTCTTCTTGTTCAACATCTTCATCTTCATCTTCTTCTTCTTCTTCTTTTTCGTCATCTACATCATCATCATCTACTTCTTATCCTTCTTTGTCTTCATCTTCTACTTAATCATCTTCTACATGTTCTTCTTCTCGTTCTCCTTCTTCTTCCTCTTCTTCTTCTTCCTCTCCAACTTCTTCTTCTTCTTTCTCTCCAACTTCTTCTTCTTCCTCTCCAACTGTAACTTCTTCTTCTTCTTCCTCCTCTTCTTCTTCTTCATACTACTTTTTCTTCTTCTTGTTCTTCTTCCTCTTACTTCTTCTTTTTCTTCCGCTTACTTTTTCTTCTTCTTCTTCTGATACATCTTCTTCTTGTTCTTCCACTTCTTCCACTTTTTCCACTTCTTCTTCTTCTTCTTCTTCTTTCTTATACTTCTTCTTCTTTGTTTTCTTCTTCTACTTCTTCTTTTTCATCTTCTATGCCTTCTTCTTCTTCTTCTTCAACTACTTCTTCTTCTTCTACTTCTTCTTCTTCTTCTTCTTCTTCTTTTTCCTCTTCTTCTTCATCATCATCTTCTTCTTCTTCATTTTCTTTTTTATCTTCTTCAAAATCTTCTTCTTCTTCTACTTCTTCATCGTAACAATCATTATCAGCTTCTTCTTCTTCTTCTTCTTCTCCTCCATCTCCTTTTTCTTATCCTTCATCCACTTCTTCTTCGTCTTCTACTTCTTCTTCTTCTTCTTCTGGTTCTTCTTCTTCCGCTTCTTCTTCCTCTTCTTTTTCAACATAATCTTCTTCTTCTTCTTTTTCAACATAATCTTCTTCATCATCATCTTCTTCTTCTTCTTTTACATTACGGCCACATCATTATCTTCATCTTCGTCTTTTTCTTCTTCTTTTCCTCCTTCTCCTTAATCTTCTTTTTCTTCTCCTTTATCCTCTTCTTCATCATCTTCTACTTCTTCTTCTTGTTCAAGTTCTTCTTGTTCTTTTTCTTCGATATCATCATCATTTTCTTTTTCTTCTTCTTCTTGTACTTCTACATGCTCTTCTTCTTCTTCTTCTTCTTCTTCTTCTTCATCATCTACTTCTTCTTATTCTTCTTCCTATTACTTCTTCTTCTTCTTCTTCTTCTACTTCTTCTTCCTCTACTTCCTCCTCTTTTTCTTCATGTTCTACTTCTTCTTCATCTTCTTCATCTTCTCTTCTTCTTCTTACTTTTCCTCTTCTTCTTCTTCTTCTTCATCCTTTTCTTCTTCTTTAACTTCTTCTTTTTCTTCTTCTTCATCTTCTTCTCTTTCTTCTTCTTCTACTTCTTCTTCTTCATCTCCTTTACGTTCTTCTTCTTCTCTTTTTTTGTTGTTCTTCTTCTTCTTCATCCTCTTCTTCTTCTTATTCTTCTTCTTCTCTTCTTATTCTACTTCTTCTTTCTCTTCATCATCATCATCATCATCATCATCATTGCCTTCTTCTTCTTCTTCTTCTTCATCTTCTTCTTCTTCTTCTTCTTCTTCTTCGTCTTCTTCTTCTTCTTCTTATTCTTTTTTGTCTTCTTATACTTCTTCTTCTTCAGCATCTTCTTGCTCTTCTTCTTCTTCTTCCTCTTCTTCAACTTCTTTTTCCTCTTCCTCTTCTTCTTCTTCCTCTTACTTCTTATTCTTCTTCTTCTTCTTCTTTTTCGTCTACTTCCTCCTCCTCTTCTTCTTCATCTTTTACTTATTCTTCTTCTTCATCATCATCTTATTCTTTGTCTTATTCTTCTACTTCATTTTTTCTTCTTCACCTTATTCTTCTTCTTCTTATTATTATTCTTCTTCTTCTTCTTCATCGTCTACTTCTTCTTCTTCTTCTACTACTACTTCTTCTTCTTCTTCATCTTATTATTTACCTTCTTCTTCTACTTCTTTTTCTCGTTTTTCATCTTCTTCTTCTTCTTATTTTTCCTCTTCTTCTTAATCTTCTTCTTCTTCTTCTTCTTCTTCTTCTTCCTCTTCTTCTCCTTCTTCTTCCTCTTCTTCTCCTTCTTCTTCTTCTTCTTCTTCTTTATTGTTCTTCATCTTCTTCTTCTTCACATTTCATCGTCTTCATCTTCTTCTTCTTCTTCCTGTTCTTCTTCTTCTACTCCATCTTCTTCCTCTTCGTCTTCTTCTTCCTCTCTTCTTCTTCTACTTCCTCTACTTCTTCTTCTCCATCATCATCATCGCCTTCGCCTTTTTCTCATCTTCTCCTTCTTCTTTTTCATCTTTTTCATCTAATTCTACATCATTTTCTTCTTGTTCTTCTTTTACTTTTTCTTCTTTTACTTTTTTTCTTCTTCATCTTCTTCTTCTTCTTCTTCTTATTCTTCTTCTTCTACTACTACTTCTTCTTCTTCTTCTTCTCCTTCTTCTTCTTCTTCTTCTTCTGCTTCCTCTTACTTTTTTCATCTTCTTCTTCTTCTTCTTCCTCTAGTTTTTCTTCTTTTTTTTCTTACTTTTTCTTCTTCTTTTTCTTACTTTTTCTTCTTCTTCATCTTCTTCAACTTCTTTTTCTTCTTCTTGTTATTCTTCTCCATCTTCTACTTTCTCTTATTCTTCTTCCACTTCTTCTTCTCCTTCTTCTTCCTTATTATTCTTCTTCTTCTTCTTCTTCATCTTCTTCTTCTTCTACGTCTTGTGCTTCTTCTTCTTCTTCTCCCTTTCCTTTGTCTTTTTT
>JAIUJO010000290.1:619243-626743 GCA_023846275.1 Vanilla planifolia
TCATCTTCTTCTTCGACATCATCATCATTATCATCATCATCATCATCATCACCATCATCATCATCATTATATTTATCTGCTTCTTCTGCTTCTTCTTCTTCTTCTTCTTTTTCTTCATGAACTTCTTCTTGCTCTTCTTCTTGTTCTTCTTCTTCTTCTTCTTCTTTCTCCATCTTCTTCTTCCTTTTACTTCTTCTTCTTCTTCTTCTTCTTCTTCTACTTCTTCCTCTACTTCTTCCTCCACTTCTTCTTCATCTTCTTCTTCTTCTTCTTCTTCTTCTTCTTCTTCTTCTACTTCTTCCTCTACTTCTTCCTCCACTTCTTCTTCATCTTCTTCTTCTTCTTCTTCTTCTTCTTTCTCTTCATCTTATTCTTTATCTTCTTCTACTACTTTTTCTTCTTTTTCTTCTTCCTGTTCTAATTTTTCCTCTTCTTCTTCTTCTTCTTCTTCTTTTACTTCTTTTTCTTCTTTTTTTTCTTCTACACCTACTTCTTCTTCTCTTTTTTTATTGTCCTTCTTCATCTTCATCCTCGTCTTCTTCAACTTCTTCTTTTTCTTCTTCTCTTCTTTTTCAAATACTTCATCATCTTCTTCTTCATCATCTTCCTCGTCTTCTTTATCGTCTTCTTCATCTTCTTCTTCTTCTTCCTCTTCTCCTCCTTCTTTGTCTTCTTTTACTTCTTCTCCCTCTTCTTCTTCTTCGTCTTCATCTTCTTCTTCCTCTTTCTTCTTCTTCTTCTTGTACTTCTTCCTCCTCTTCTCCTTCATCTTCTACTTCTTCTTTTTCTTCTTCTTCTTCTTCATCATCATCATCTTATTCTTTATCTTCTTCTTCTACTTCTTCATTTTCTTCTTCATCTTTTTCTTCTTTTTTTTCTTCTTCTTCTTTATCTTCTTCTTCTTCTACTACAACATTTACTTCTTCTTCTTCTGCTTCTTCTTCTTCTTTTTCTCCTTCTTCTTCTTCTTCTTCTTCACCTTCTTCTTCTTCTCTATTCTTCTTCTTCTTCTACTTTGTCTTCTTCTTCTACTTTGTCTTCTTCTTCTACTTCTTCTTCTTCTTCTTCTCCTCCTCCTCCTCCTCCTTCCTCACCTCCTCCTTCTCCTTCTCCTTCCCCTCATTTTTCTTTTTGATCTTCATCTTCTTCTTCACCTTCTTCTACTTCCCCTTCTACCTCTCCTTCTTCTTCTTCTTTTTATTCTTCTTCTTCTTCTTCTTTAGTTACTTCTTCTAATTCATCTCCTTCTTCATTTTCTTCATTTTCTTCATTTTCTTCTTGCTCTTCTTCTTATTCTCCCGCTTTTTCTTCTACTTTTGAACGTCTTCTACTTCCTTTTCTTTTTCTTCGACTTCATTTTGTTGTTCTTCTTCCTCCTCTTCCTCTTTTTCTTCTTCTTCTTTTCCTACTTCTTCCTCTTCTTCTTCAATTGGTTCTTATTCTTCATATTCATCATTATCAACATCTTCTTCTTCTTCTCCTACTCCTTCTTATTCTACTTCTTGGACATGATCCTCTACTTCTTCTTCTTCTTGTTCTTTTTCTTCTTCTTCATCATCATCTTCTTCTTCTTTTCCTTCTTTTTCTTCTTCCTCTTCTTTTTCATCTTCTACTTCATCTTCTTCTTCTTCTTCTTCTACTTCTTCTTCTTCTTCATCTTCTTCCTTTTCTTCTTCTTCTTCTTCTTCTTCTACTTCTTCTCGTTCTCCTTCTTCTTGTTCTCCTTCTTCTCCTACGTTTTCTCCTTCTACTTCTCCTTCTCCTCATTCTTCTTTTCCACCTTCTTCTTCTCATTCTTCTTAAACTTTTGCTTCTCCTTCTTCTTCTTCTCTTCTTATTCTTAATCTTCTTCTTCTTCTTCTTCTTTTTCTTCTTCTTCTTCTTCTTCTGCTACTACTTC
Source organism: Vanilla planifolia (assembly GCA_023846275.1). NCBI lineage: Eukaryota > Viridiplantae > Streptophyta > Magnoliopsida > Asparagales > Orchidaceae > Vanilla > Vanilla planifolia. The sequence continues at coordinate 621,144 of JAIUJO010000290.1, forward strand.
TTCTTCTCCTCCTTCTTCTTCTTTTTCTTCTTCTACTTCTTCTTTTTCTTCTTCTTCTTCTTCTTTTTTCTCTTACATTTTTTTCTTCTTCTTCTTCTACTTCTTCTCCTTTTCCTTCTTCTTCTCCTCCATCTTCTTGTCCATCTTCTTCTTCTCAATCCTCTTCTACTCTTTCTTCTCCTTCTTCTACTTCTTATTCTTCTTCCTCCTCTACTACTACTACTTCTTCTTCTTCTCCTTCTTCTTCTTCTACTTCATCTTCTTCTTCTTCTTTTTCTTCTTACATTTTTTTCTTCTTCTTATTCTTCTTCTTCTTTTTCTTCGACTTCATCTTCCTCTTACATCTTTTTTTTCCTCTTCTTACTTTTTCTTATTCCTCTTCTTCTTCTTCTTCTTTTTCTTCTTCTTTTACTTCTTCTACAACTTCTTCTTCTTCTTCTTCATTTTTTCTCTTTCTTGTTCTTCTTCATCCTCTTCTTCTTCTTCTTCTTATTCTTCTACTTCTTCTTCCTCTTCTTCTTCTTCTTCTTCCTCATACTTCTTCTTCTTTTACTTCTTGTTCTTCATCATCGTCATCTTCTTCTTCTTCTTCATCTACATCTTCAATTTATTTTTCTTTTCTTTTTCTTCTTCTTTTCTTCTTCTTATTCAACATGATCTTCTTCCTCTACATGTTCTTCTTCTTCTTCCTCTTCTACTTCTTCTTCTTCTTCCTCTTCTACTTCTTCTTCTTCTTCCTCTTTTACTTCTTCTTCTTCTTCTTCTTTTTATTCTTCTTCTTCAACTTCTTCTTCTACTTCTCGATCTTCTACTTCTTCTTCTTCTTCTTGTTCTTCTCTTCTTCTTCTTCTCCATCTTCTTCTTCTTCTTCACCTTCTTCTTCTTCTTCCTCTACTTCTTCATCTTCTACTTCTTTTTCTTCTTCTTTTCTTCTTCTTCATCTTCTCCTTTATCTTCTTCTTCTAGTTCTTCTCTTTCTTCTTCTTATTCCTTTTCTTATTCTTCTTCTTCTTCTTCTTCTTCTTCCTATTCTTCTTCATCTTCTTCTTCTTTTGCTTCTTCTTCTTCTTTTACTTATACTTCCTCCTCTTCTTCTTCTTCTTTTCCTACTTCACCATCTCCTTCTTCACCTTCTCCTTCCACTTCTTCTTCTACTTCTTGTTCTTTTTCTCCTTCTCCTTCTTCTTCTTCGTCTCCTTCTTCTTTTCATTCTTATTTTTCTTATTGTTATCTTTATTATTTTTATTATTCTACTACTTCGACAACTGCTACTACTTTTTCTTCTTGGTCTTCTTCTTCTTCTTCTTTCCCTTTTTCCTCTTACTTCTTCTTCTTTCTGTTCTTCTTCTTCTTCTTCTTTTTCCTCTTCTTCTTTCTTCTTCTCCCTCTTACTTCTTCTTCTTCTTCTTCTCCTTCTCTTTCTTCTACTCTTCTTCTCTTCTTCTTTTTCATGTCCTACTTCTTCTTCTTCTTCTTCTTCTCTTCTACTTCTTCTTCTTCTTCTTCTACTTCTTCTACTTCTTCTTCTTCTTGTTCTTCTTCATCATCAATATCATCATTGTCATCCTCATCATCTTTTTCTACTACTACAACAATTTCATCTTCTTCTTCTACTCCTTCTCCTCCTCCTCCTCCTTCTTCTCCTTCTTCTTCATCTCCTTCTTCTTCTCTTTCTTCTTCTTCTTCTTCTTCTTTTTCTTCTTCTTCTTCTTCTTTTTCTTCTTATTCTTCTTCTTCTCCTCCTTCTTCTTCATGACCTTACTCTTCTTCTTTTTCTTGTTCTTCTTTTTCTTCCTCTTCTTCTTCTTCTTCTTCTTCTCCTCCTCCTTTCTCTTCATCTTCCTTTTCCTTTTACATTACCTTCTTCTTCTTCTTCATCTTCTTCTTCATTTTCTTCTTCTTCTTTTTCTTCTTCTTCTTCTTCATCTTCTTCCTCTTCTTCTTCTTCTTCCTCTTTCTTCTTCTTCTTCTTCTTTTACTTCTTCTTCTTCTTCTTCTTCTTCTTTTCTTCTTCCTGTTTTTATTCTTCTTCTTCTCCTTCTTCTTCTTCTTCATCTTCATCTTCTTCTTCTTTTTCTTCTCCTTCTCCATGTTCTTCTTCCTCTTCTTCTTCTTCTTCTTCTTTATCTTCTCCTACTACTTCTTTTTCTTTCTACTTCTTCTTCTTCTTCTTCTTCATAATCATCATCTTTTTGTTGCTCTTTTTTTATCATTTTACCTCTTCTTCTTCTTCTTCTTCTTCTTCAACTTATTCTTTTCTTCCTTCTACTTCTTCACTGTCTTTTTATTCTCCTACTTCTTCTTCTTCTCCTCCTTCTCCTTCATCTACTTCTTCTTCTTCGTCTTCTCCTGTTCTTCTTCTTCTTCTTCTTCATCATCATCTTCATAATCATCATCTTCTTCTTCCACTTCTTCATCATTTTCTTCTTTACCATTGCTTCTTCTTCTTCTTCTTCTTCTTCTTTTACTCCTTCGAAATCTTGTTCTTCCCCTACATCATTGTCTTCTTCTTCTTCTTGTCCTCCTCCTCCTCCTCCTTTTTCTTCTTCATCTTCTCCTCTTTCTTCTTCTTCTTCTTCTTCTTCTTCCACTTCTTCTTCTTGTACTACCTTATACTTCTTCACCTTCTTCTCCTTCTTCTTCTTCTTATTATTCTTCATCATAATCATCATCATCATCATCTTCTTCTTCTTCTTACTTCTTCTTTTTCTTCTTCTCCTTCTTCTTCTTCTACTTCTTCCATTACATCTTCTTCTTCTTCATCAACTTCTTCTTCTACATCTTCTTCTTCTCCATCATCATCATCTTCTTCTTCTTCTTCTTCAACTTTTTCATCTTCTTTGTCATAACCGTCATAATCATCATCATCTTCTTCTTTTCTTCTTTTTCCCTTTCTCCTTCCTCTCCTTGTTCTTCTCATTCTTCTTTATCTTATTTTTCACTTCTTCTTAATATTTATCGTCTCCTTCTTCTTCTCCTTCTTCTCCTTCTTCTCCTTCTTCTTCTAATTCATTTTCTTCTTCTTCTTCTTCTACTTCTTCTTCTTCTTCTTCCTCTTCTTCTTCTTCTCCTTCTTCTGCTCCTTCTTCTTCTTGTTCTTCTTCTTCTTCTTCTTCTTCTTCTTCTTCTTTTTATTGTCCTTCTTCCTTCTTCTTCTTCTTCTTCTTCTCTTTCTTCTTTTTTTACTTCTAATACTATTACTACAATTACTATTACTACTACAATTGCGATAGCCACTTCTTCTTCTTCTTCAGCATCTTCTTCTTCTTCTTCTTCTTCTCTTTCTTCTTCTTCTTCTTCTTCATCCTGACATTCTTCTTGTTCTTCTTCTTCTACTTCATCATGATCTTCAGCTTCAACTTCTTCTTTTTCTTCGTCGTCATCATGTTCTACTTCTTCTTCATCAACAACTTCTAATTTTTCTTCTTCTTCTTCCTCTTCTATAACTTCTTTCTCTCCTTCTTCCACTTCTTTTTCTTCTTCTCCTTCTTCTTCTGCTTCTCCTTCAACTTCTTCTTTCACTTCTTGTTCTTCTTCTTCTTCCTCTTCTTCTTATTCTACTTCTTCTTCTTCCTTTTCTTCTTCTTCTTCTTCTTCTTCTTCTTCTTCTTCTTTTTCTTAACCTTCTTTTTTCTTCTTCTTCTTCTTCTTCTTCTTCCTCTTCTTCTTCTTCTTCTCCGTCTTCTTCATCTTCTTCTTCTTCTTCTTCTTCCTGACAATCTTCTTGTTCTTCTTCTTCTTCATCATGATCATCTGCATCATCTTCTTCTTCTTCATCATCATCATCATGTTCTACTTCTTCTTCATCAACATCTTCTAATTGTTCTTCTTCTTGTTCTCCATCTTCTTCTTCTCCTTCTTCTTCTTCTTCTACCACTTTTTTTTCTTCTTCTACTTCTATTACTTCTTTCTCTACTTCTTTCTCTACTTCTTCCACTACTTTTTCTTCTTCTTCTTCTTCTCTTTCTCCTTCTCCTCCTTCTCCTTCCACTTCTTCTTTCACTTCTTATTCTTCTTCTTCTTCCTCTGCTTCATCTTCTTCTCCTGCTTCTTCTTCTTGTTCTTCTTCTCCTGCTTCTTCTTCTTTGCATGCTTTTCCTTTTTTCTTTTTTCTCCTCCTCCTACTTCTCCTTCTTCTCCTCTTTATTCTCCTTCTCTTCCTTCTCCTTCTCCTCCTTCTTCTCCTTCTTCTTCTTCTCCAACTTTTTCTTCTCTTTCTTCTCCATCTTCTTTTCCATCTTCTTCTCCCTCTTCTTCTTGTTGTTGTTCTTCTTATTCTTCTTATTATTCTTCCTCTTCCTCTTGTTCTTCTTTTTACTTTTTCTTATTCTACTTCTTCTTCTTTTTCATCTTCTCCTTCTTCTTCTTCTTCTTCATCTACTTCTTCTTCTTCTTTCTCTTATTCTTCTTCTTCTTCTACTCCTCCTTCTCATTCTTCTTGTTCATTTTCTTCTTCTTCTCTTCTCTTTCTTCTCCTTCTTTTTCTTCTTCTTCTCCTTCTACTTCAACTTCTTCTTCTTCTTCTTTTTCTTCTCCTCCTCCTCCTCCTCCACCAACTTCTTCTTTTTCTTCTTCTTCTTTTTCCTTTTTCTCCTTCTTCTTCTTCACATTCTTCTTCTCTTCCTTCTTCTCCTTCCTCTTCTCCTCCTACTCCTTTTCTTCTTCTTATTCTTCATCTCCTTCTTCATTTTCTTCATCTTCCTCTTCTTCGTCTTCTTCTTCTTCTTCTCGATCTTCTACTTCTTCTTTTTCTTGTTCTCTTCTTCTTCTTCTTCTTCATCTTCTTCCTCTTCTTCTTCATCTTCTTCTGCTCCTCTTCTTCTTCTTCTTCTTCTTCTTCTTCATCTTCTGCTTTATCTTCTTCTTCTACTTCTTCTTCTTCTTCTACTTTTTTTCTTCTTCTTCTACTTCTTCTCCATGTACATGATCATCTTCTTCTTACTATTCTTCTTCTTCATCATCTTTTAGTTCTTCTTATTCTTCTTCTTCTTCTTCTTCTACATCTTCTAGTTCTTCTTATGTTCCTTCTTCACCTTCTCCTTCTTCACCTTCTCCTTCTTCACCTTCTCCTTCTTCACCTTCTCCTTCTCCTTCTTCTTCTTCTTCTTCTTCTTCTACTACTTCTTATTCTTGTTCTCTTTTTTCTTCTTCTTCTTCTTCTTCTTCTTCTTCTTATTCTTCTTCTTCTACTACTACTTGTACTTCTACTACTACTACTACTATTTTTTCTTCTTCTTCTCCTTCTTCTTCTTCTTTTTCTTCCACTTCTTCCTCTTACTTCTTATTCCTCTTTTTGTTCTAATTCTTATTCTTCTTTTTCCTCTTACTTCTTCCTCTCCTTCTTCCTCTTGTTCTTCTTCCACTTCTACCTCACCTTTTTAATGTTCTACTTCTTCATCTTCTTCTTTTACTTCTTCTTCTACTTCTACAACTAAAACTACTACTACTACTTTTTCTTCTATTTCTTCTTCTTCATTGTCATCGTCATCTTTTTCTTTTTCTGTTACTGCTACAATTTCTTCATCATCTTCATCTTCTTCTTCATCATCCACTCCTTCTTCCCCTCCTTCTTCTCCTCTTTCTTCTTCTTCTCCATCTTC
>JAIUJO010000290.1:634243-641743 GCA_023846275.1 Vanilla planifolia
TTCTTCTTCCTCTTCTTCTTCTTCTTCTTCTTCTTTTACTTCTTCTTCCTCTTCTTGTTGGTCTTCTTCATCATCATCTTCTTCTTCTTCTTCTTCTTCTTCTTCTTCTCCTTCTTCTTATTCTCCTACTTCTCCTTCTTATTCTCTTCTTCTATTCCTCTTCTTCTTCTTCCTATTCTTCTTCTTCTTCTTCTTATTTTTCTTCTTCTTCTTCTTCTTCTTTTCTTTATCTTTTCATTCTTCTTATTATTATTATTCTTCTTCTTCTTCTTCTTCTTCCTCGTCTTCCACTTCTTCCTCTTCTTCTTCTTCTTCTTCTTCTTCTTCTTCTGCTTCTTCCTCTTCTTCTCCTTCTCGCTCTTCTTCTTCTTCTTCTTCTTCTTCTTCTCCTTCTTCTTCTTCTTTTTCTTCTTCTACTTCTTCTTCTTCACCATCTTCTTCTTCTCTTGCTCTTTCTTCTTCTTCTTCAACTTCTTCTTCTTCTTCTTCTTCTACTTCTTCTTCTTCTTCTTCTTCTCTTCTTCTTCCTCTTCTCTTTCTTCTTCATCTAATTTTTATTCTACTTTTTCTTTTTCTTCTTCTTCTTCGCTTACTTTTCTCATTTTCTTCTTCTTCTTCTTCTTCTTCTTCTTCTTCATCAACTTCTTCTTCTTCTTCTTGTTTTTCTACTACTACTACGTCTTCTTCATCTTCTTTGTTTACTTCATCTTCTTTTTGTGCTTCTCATTCTTCTTCTTCTTGTTCTTCTTAACCTTCTTCTCCTTCACCTTGTTATACTTTTTCTTGTACTTCTTCTTCTTCTTCTTCATTCTTCTTCCTTTTCTTCTTCTTCTTCTTCTTCTTCTTCTTCTTCTTCTTCTTATTATTCTTCTTCCTCTTCTACTACTACTACTACTACTTCTTCTTCTTCTTCTTCTTCTTCTTATACTTCTTCTTCTTCTTCTCCTCCTCCTTTTTCTTCTTCTCCTTCTTCTCCTTCTTCTTCTCTTACTTTTTCTCCTTCTTCTTCGACTCCTCCTCCATCTTCTTGATCATCTTCTTCTTTTCTTCTTCTTCTTATTTGTATTCTTCTTCTTCTACTACTTCTTCTTCTTCTACTTCTTCTTCTTCTTCTATTACTACTTCTTCTTCTTCTTCTTCTTATTCTTCTTTTTCATCTTCTTCTTCTTCATCATCCTCTTACTTCATCATCATCATCATCATCATCATCATCATCTTCTTCTTCTTCTTCTTCTTCTTTTTCTTCTTCCTCTTCTTTATCTACTTCTCCTTCTTCAACATCATCCTTTTCTTCTTTTTCTTCTTCCTCTTACTTCTTCTTCTTCTGCTTCTTCCTCTTCTTCTACATCTTCTTGTTCTTATTCTTATTCCTATTCTTCTTCTACTTCTTTTTCTTCTTCTTCTTCTTCTTCTTCTTCTTCTTCTTCTTCTTCCTCTTCTTCCAGTTCTACCTCTTCTTCTTCTTCTTCTGCAACTTTTTCGTCTTCTACTACTTCTTCATCTTCTTCTTCTCTTTCTTCTCCTTCACCTTCTTCCCCGTTTTTGTCTTCTTCTCCTTCTTATTCTCGTTCTTTTTCTCCTCCTTCTTGTTCTCCTTCTTCTTATTCTTCTTTTTCTACTTCTTGTTTGCCTTCTTCTTCGTCTTCTCCTCCTCTTCTCCTTCTCCTCCATCTCATTTTTCTCCTTCTTCTTCTTCTTCTACTACTTCTCCTTCTTCTTCTTCCTCATCTTCACCTTCTCCTTCATCTCCTTCTTGTTCATCTCCTTCTTCTTCTTCTCCTTCTTCTTGTTCTTCTTCTCCTTCATTTTCTTCTCCCTCTTTTCCTTCATTTTCTTCTTGTTCATCTCCTTCATTTTCTCCTTCATTTTCTTCTCCCTCTTTTCTCCTCCTTGCCCTTCTTCCCCTTTTCTTATTAATTTACTTCTTCTTCTTCTTCTCCTCCTTCTTCATCTTTCTTTTCTCCTTTGACTCATTCTTTTTCATCTTCTTCTACTTCTTCTACTCCATGTTCTTCTTCTCCTTCATCTTCTTCTTCTTCTTCTTGTTCTTCTTCTTCTCATCATCTTCTTCTTCATCATCGTCTTCTTCTTCAACTTCGCCTTCTTTCGCATCTAATTCTTCTTCTTCTTCTTATTCTCCTACTACAACTATTACTGTTACTACTACATTTGCTACTTCTTCTTCTACTTCTTCTTCTTCTTCTTCATCATCAACATCATCATCATCAACATCTTCTCCATCTTCTTCTTCTTCTTCTTCTTCTGCTCCTACTTCTTTTTCTTCTTCTCCTTCTTCTTCTTCTTCATCATCTTATTCTTCTTCTTCTTCTTGTTCTTCTTCTTCTTCTTCTTCCCGTTTTTCTTCTTCACCATCTTCTTCTTCTTCTTCATTTTCTACTTGTTCCTTTTCTTCTAATTCTTCACCATTTTCTCCTTCTTCTTCTTCTCTTCTTCTTTTTCTTCTTCTTCTTCCTCTTCTTCTATTTCTTCTTCATCTTCTTCTTCTTCTTCTTCTTGTTCTTCTCCTTCTTCTCCTTCTCCTTCTCTATCTTCTATTTCTCTTTCTTGTTCTCGTCCTTCTTCTTCTTCTCCTTCTTCTTCTTCTTTTTCTTACTTTTTCTTCTTTTTCTTCTTCTTCTTCCTTTTACTTCCTATTCTTCTTCTCCTTCTTCTCTTTCTTCCTCTTCGTCCTCTTCTTCTTCCTCTTACTTCTTCTTCTTCTTCTTCTTATTCTTATTCTTCCTCCTCTATTAATTCTTCTTCTTCTTCTTCTTCTACTTCTTCTTCTTCTTCTACTTCTTCTTCTTCTTCTTCTTCTTCTTCTTCTTCTCATTATTCCCCTTCTCCATTTTCCTCTTCTTCGACTTCATCTTTTTTCTTCTTATTCACCTTATTCATCTTCTACTTCTTCTTCTTCTCCTTCCTCTTTTTCTTCTTCTTCTACTTCTTCCACATCTTCCCCTTCTACTTCTTCTTCTCCTTCTTTTTCTCCTTTTCCTTCTTCTTCATCTATTCTTCTACTATTTCATTTTCTCCATCTTCACCTCCTCCATCTCCTTCTCCTTGTTCTTCTTCTTCTTCTTCATCTTCCTCATTTTCTTCTTCTTCCTCTTCTTCTCTTACTTCTTTTTCTCCTTCTTCTTCATCACCTTCTTTGCCTTCTCCATCTTCTCCTTCTCCTTCCCCTTCTTCTTCTTCTCCTTGTTTTTCATTTCCTTCACCTTTTTTCTCCAACTTCTTTTTCTTCTCCTTCTTCATTTTCATCTTCCTTTACTTGTTTTACTCTAGTTTCTTCTTCTTCCTCTTTTCCTTCTTCTTCTGCTTGTTCTTCTTCTTCTTCTCCTTCTTCTACATCTCCTTCTTCTCATCCTCCTCCTCCTCCTCTTGCTCCATCTCCTTCTTCTTCTTGTTCTTCTTCTTCTTTATCTTCCACTTCTTCTTCTCCTTCTTCCTTTTGTTCTTCTGGTTCATCTTCGTCATCATCCTCTTTTATTCTTCTTCTTCTTTTTTCTTCTTCTTCTTCTTCTTCTTCTTCTTCTTTTTCCACTTCTACTTCTTCTTCTTGTTCTTCTCCTTCTTCTTCTTCTTCTTCTTTTTCTTTTCTTTCTTCTCCTTTTTCTTCTCCTCCCTTCTTTTTCTCCTACTCCCTCTTCTTCTTGTTCTTCTTATCTTCTTCTTCTTCTTCTTCTTCATCATCTTCTTCTACTTCCTCTTCCACTTCTTATTCATCATAATCTTCTTCTTCAGCATCATCTTCTTCTTCTTCTTCTTCTTCTTCTTCTTGTCTTTCTTCTTCTAGTCCTCCTTCTCGTTCTCCTTCTTCTCCTTCTTCTACTTCTTCATATTTTTCTCCTTTTTCTTCTTCTCCTTCTTCTTCTTCTCCTTCTTCTTCTTCTTCTTCTTGCACTTTTAATTCTTCTGCTTCCTCTTCTTCTTCTTCTTCTTCTTCTTCCTTTTACTTTTCTTCTTCTTCTTCTTCTTCTTGTTCTTCTTCCCTTCTCTTCTTCATCTTCTTCTTATTCTTCATCTTCTTCCACTTGTTCATCCTTTTCTTATTTTCTTCTTCTACTACTTTCTCCTCCTCTTCTTCTCCTTCATCTCCTTCTTCTTCATCATCATCATCTTCTTCTTCCACTTCTTCTTCTTCTTCTTCCACTTCTTCTGCTTCTTCTTCTTCTTCTTCTCCTTCCTCTCCTCCATATTCTTCTTCCTCTTACTTCTATTTCTTCTTCTTCTTTTTCTTCTCCTCCTCCTCTTCCTTCTTCTTCTTCTTCTTCTTCCTCTTCTCCTTCTTCTCCTTCTCCTTTTTCTCCTTCTTCCTTTTGTCCTTCATATTCTCCTTCTTCTTCTTCTTCATCTTCGTTTTCTTTTTCTTTTTATTATTACTCTTGTTCTTCTTCTTCTTTCCCTTACTTTTCTTCATCTTCTTGTTCTTCTTGTTGTTCTTCTTATTCTTCTTCCTCCTCTTACTTCTTCTTCTTCTTCTTCTTCCTCTTCTTCCACTTTTTCTTCTTCTTCTTCTTCTTCTTCTTCTTCTTTCACTTCTTTTTGTTCTTCCACTTGTCCTTCTTCTTCTTCATCATCTTCACCTTCTTCTTCTTCTCCTACTTTTTCTTCTTCTTCTACGTCTATTTCTTCTTCTTCTTCTTCTTCTTCTTCTTCGCCTTTCTCTTCTTCTACTTCTTCTTCTTCTTCTTCCACTTCCTCTGCTTCTTCTTCTTCTTCTTCTCCTTCCTCTCCTCCTTATTCTTCTTCCTCTTACTTCTATTTCTTCTTCTTCTTTTTCTTCTCCTCCTCCTCTTCCTTCTTCTTCTTCTTCTTCTCCTTCTTCTTCTTCTCCTTTTTCTCCTTCTTCCTTTTGTCCTTCATATTCTCCTTCTTCTTCTTCAACATCTTCGTCTTCTTTTTCTTATTATTATTACTCTTGTTCTTCTTCTTCTTTTTCTTCTTCTTCTTTCCCTTACTTTTCTTCTTCTTCTTGTTCTTCTTCTTCTTCCTCCTCTTACTTCTTCTTCTTCCTCTTCCTCTTCTTCCACTTTTTCTTCTTCTTCTTTTTCTTCTTCTTCTTCTTCTTCTTCCACTTCTTTTTATTCTTCTACTCTTTCTTCTTCTTCTTCATCTTCACCTACTTCTTCTTCTCCTACTTTTTCTTCTTCTTCTACGTCTATTTCTTCTTCTTCCTCTTCTTCTTCTCCTTCTTCGCCTTTGTCTTCTTCTACTTCTTTTTGTTCTTCCACTTCTTCTTCTTCTTCTTCTTCTTCTTCTTCTAATTCTTCTTCTTCTTCTTCTTCTTCTTCTTCTCCTTCTTCCTCTTCTACTTCGTCTTCCTCTTCTTGTTCGTCTTCTTCTTCTTCTTCTTCTTCTTCTTCTACTTCTTCCTCTTCTTCATCAACTTCATCATCTTCTTCTTCTTATTATTTTTCTTCTTCTTTTCTCCTCCTCCTCCTCCATCTTCTTCCTCTTCTTCTTCTTCTTCACCATCATCTTCTTCTTCTCCTTCTTCTTCATCTTCTTCTTCATATTCTTCTTCTTCTTCTTCTTCTTCTTCTTCTTCTTCTTCTTCTCCTTCTTCTTCTTCTTCTTCTTCTTCACCTTTTTCTTTTTCACCCTCTTCTTCTTTTTCTTCTTCTTCATCTTCTTCTTCTTCTTATTCTTCTTCTTCTTCTTCTTTGTCTTGTTCAAATTCCTCTTCTTCTTCTTCTTCTTCTTCTTCTCCTCTTACTCCTCCTCCTCTTCCTCCACCTTCTTCCTCTACTTCTTCACCATCTTCTTCTTCTCCTTCATATTTTTTTCGTTCTTCTTCTTCTCCTTCTTCTTCCTCTCCTTCATCTTCTTCTTCATCTTCTTCTTCTTCTTCTTCTTCTTCCTCCTCTTCTTTTTGTTCTTCTTCCTTATTCTCTACCTCTTCATCATCATCATCATCATTATCTTCTTCTTCATCATCTTCCTCTTGCTTCTTTTTCTTCTTCTTCTTCCTCTTCTTCTTCTTCTTCTTCTTCTTCTTCTTCTACTCCTTCTTCCTGCTCAACTTCATCTTCTACTTCTTCGTTTTCTTCTTCTTCTTCTTCATCATCATCTACTTTTTTAATCTTCATCTTTTACTTCTTTTTTCCTCTACTTCTTCTTCTTCTTCTTCATCATCAACTTCTTCTTCCTCTTCTTCTTCTTCTTCTTCTTTTACTTCTCCTTCAAATTCTTCTTCTAGTTCATCATCATCATCATCTTCTTCTTCTTCTTCTTCTTCACCTCCTTGTTCTTCTCCTACATCTTCTTCTTCTTCATCTTCTTCTTCTTCTTCTTCTGTTCTTCTTCTACTTCTTCTCCTTCTCCTTCTTCCTCTTCTTCTTAATCATCTTCTTCTTCTTCTTCTTCTTCCACTCCTCCTTCACCTTCGTCATCTTTTCCTACTTCTTCTTCTTTTACAATAACTTCTTCTACATCCTCTTCTTCTTCTTCCTCTTCTTCTTCTTCTTGCAACTTAAACAACTTTTTCTTCTTCTTCTTCTTCTTCCTCTTCAATTTTTTCTTCTTCACGTTCTCCTTCATCTTCTTCTTCAACTTCTTCTTCTTCTGCTTCTTCTTCTTCTTCTTCTTCTTCTCCTTCTTCTTCTAATTCTTCTTCTTTTTCTTCTCTTATTCTTCTACTTCTCCTCCTTCTTCTTCTCTTTGTTTTTCACGTTCTTCTTCTTCTCCTTCTTCTTCTTATTTATCATCTTACTCTTATTTTTCTAGTTCTTCTTATTCTTCCTCTTCTTCTTCGCCTTCATCATCATCTTCTTCTTCTAGTTCTTTTTCTTCATCTTCTTCTTCTTCTTCTTCTTCTTCTTAATTTTTCTTCTTTTTGTTCAACTTCTTCCTCTTCCCCTCACTTCTTCTTCCTCCTCTTCTTCCACTTTTTCTTCTTCTTTTTCTTCTTCCTCTTCTTCCACTTTTTTTTCTTCTTCTTCTTCTTCGTCTTTTTTCTTCTTCTTCTTTTTCTTTTTCTCTTTCTTCTTCTTCTTCTTCTTCTTCTGCATCCTCTAATTCTCCTTCTTCTTCTTGTTCTTGTTGTTCTTCTTCTTCTAATTTTACTTCTTCTTCTTCTTCTTCCTCTTCATCATCATCATCATCATCTTCTTCTTCTTCTTCTTCTTCTCCTTTACGTTCTTCCTTTTGCTCTTCTTCTTCATCTTCATCTTCATCTTCTTCTTCTTCTTCCTCTTGTTCTTCTTCTTTTCCCCCTTCTTCTTCCTCTTGCTTCTTCTACATCTTCTTCTTCTACCTCTTGCTTCTTCTTCTTCTTCTTGTTTGTCTTCTTCTTCTTCATCTTTATCTTCCTCTTCTTGTTCTTCTTTCTCTTCTTCTTCCTCTTCTATTTCTTCTTCCACTTTTTCTTCTTCTTCTTCTTCTTCTTTTACTTCTTTTTCTTGCTCTTCTTCATCTACTACTTCCTCTTTATTTTCGTGTTCTTCTTCTTTTTCTGCTTATTCTTATTCTTCTCCTTTTACTTCTTCTTCTTCT
>JAIUJO010000291.1:2500-7500 GCA_023846275.1 Vanilla planifolia
AAGAAGAAGAAGAGTATAAAGAAAAAGAAGAAAAAGAAGAAGAAGAGGAAGAATTAGAAGAAGAAGAAGAAGAAGAAGGAAGAAGAAGAAGTAGATGAAGAAGGAAGAAGAAGTAGAAGAAGAAGATGATAATGATGATGATGAAGTAGATGAAGAAGAAAAAGAAGTTGAAGAAGAAAAAGAAAAGGAAGAAGGAGAAGAAGAAGACGAAGAAGAAAAAGAAGAAAAAGTTGTAGTAGTAGAAGAAGAAGAGGAAGAAGAAGAAGTAGAAATAGAAGAAGAAAATGAAGGAGAAGAACAAGAACAAGAAGAAAAAGAAGTGGAAGAAGAAGAAGAAGAAGAGGTGAAAGAAGAAGAAGAAGAAGAAGAGGAAGAATAACAAGAAGAAGATGAAGTTGAAGAAGAAGAAGAAAAAGTAGTAGTAGTAGTGGTAGTAGAAGAAGAAGAAAAATAAGAAGAAGAAGAAAAATAAGAAGAAGAAGAAGAGGAAGGAAAAGAAGAAGAGTTGGAGGAGGAGGACAACGAAGAGGCAGAGGTAGAAGAAGAAGAAGTAGAAGAAGAAGAAGAATTGGAAGAAGAGGAAAAGAAGAAAAAGAAGAAGACCAAGAAGAAGAAGTGGAAGAAGAAGAAAAAAATAAAAGGATGATGATGATAAGAAGAAGAAGAAGAAGAAAAGGAAGAAGACGATGAAAAAGAAGAACAAGGAGAAGAAGAAGAAGTGGAAGGAGAAGAAGAAGAAGAAGTGGAAGAGGAAGAGTAAGAAGAAGAAGAAGAAGAAGAAGAAGGAGAAGAAGAGGGAGAAGAAGAAGAAGAATAAGAAGAAGAAGAAGAAGTAAAAGAAGAAGAAGGAGAAGAAGAAGAAGAGAAGAAGAAGAACGAGAATAAGAAGAAGAAGAGTTTGAAGAAGAAGTGGAAGATGAAGTTAAAGCAGTAGATGTAGAAGAATGAAGAAGAAGGAGAAGAAGAAGAAGTAGGCGAAGAAGAAGTAGAAAAAAGAAGAAATAGAAGAAAAGGAGGAAGAAGAATTAGAAGAAAAAGAAAAAGAAGGAGAAGAAGAAGGAAAAGAAGCAGAAGAAGAAGGAAAATAAGCAGAAGTAGAAGGGGAGGAGGGAAGGAGGGGAAGGAGAAGGAGAAGATCGAGAAGAAGAAGAAGACGTAGAGGAAGAAGAAAAAGAAGTAAAAGAGAAAAAAAAGTAGTAGTAGAAGTAGAAGAAGACGAAGAAAAAGAAAGAAAAGAAGGAGAAGTTGTGAAAGAAGAAGAAGAAAAGTCAATGAAGAAGAGGACGAGGAGAAGTAGAACAAGAAGAAGGAGAAGAGGAAGAAGAAGAAGGAAAAGTAGTAGTAGAAGAAGAAGAAGAAGAAGAAGAAGACGAAGAAGAAGAAGAAGGTGACGAAGAAGAAGAAGAAGAAGGTGAAGTAGAAGAAGAACAAGAAGAAGGGGAAGAAGAAGTAGAAGAAGACGAAGAAGAAGAAGAAGATGATGATGAAGTAGAAGAATAAGAATGAAAAAGAAGACAAAGAAGAAAAAGAAGAAAAGAAGAAGAAGAAGTAGAGGAATGAGAGAGAAGAAAAAGAAAAAGAAGAAGGAAAAGAAGAAGAAGAAGATGAAGAAGAAGAAGAAGAAGATGTAAAATATTATGAAGAAGAAGAAGAAGAAGTAGAAGAAGAAGGAGAAAGAAGAATAAGAAGAAGAAGAGGAAGAAGAAGAAGAAGAAGTGGAAGAAGAAGTTGATGATGATAATGATGATGATGATGATGATTACGAAAAAGAAGAAGAGGAAGTAAAAGAAGAAAAATAAGAATAAGAAGAGGAGGAAGAAGAAGTAGAACAATAAGAAAGAAGAGGAAGAAGGAGAAGAACAAAAAGTTGAAGAAGAAGAAGATGATGATGAAAAAGAAGGAAAAAAAAAGAGGAAGAAGAAGAAGAAGAAGAAGAAGAATAAGACGAAGAAGTAGTAGTAGAAGAAGACATTGAAGAAGATGAGGGAAGAAGAAGGAGAACTATAACAAGAAAAAGTATAAGAAGTAGAAGATTAAAAATATGCAGAAGAAGAAAATGTGGGAGAAGAAGAAGAAGAAGAAGAAGAAGAGGAGGAGGAGCAAGAAGAAGAAGAAAAATAAGATGAAGAAGTAGATGTAGAAGAAGAAGAAGAAGAAGAAGAAGAAAAAGAAGAAGAAGAGGAAGAGGAAGAAGAAGAATAATAAGAACATAGATAAGAAATAGAAAAAGAAGAAAAAGAAGTAGTGGTAGAAGAAGAAGAAGAAGAAGAAGAAGAAGAAGATGAGGAGGAGAGGAGGAAGAAAAGGAAGAATAAGAAGAACAAGAAGAAAAAGAAGTGGATGAAGAAAAAGAAGAAGAAGAGAATGAAGAAGAAGAAGAAGGAAATAATAGTAAGAGTAGAAGACGAAGAAGAAGAAGAAAAAATAATAGTAGTAATAGAAAAAGAAGTAGAAGAGGAGGAGGGGGAGGAAGAAGAAGAAGAAGAAGAAGAACAAGAAAAAGAACAAGAACAAGAAGAAAAAAGATGAGGAGGAAGAAGAAGAAGATGAAGAAGGAGAAGAAAAAGATGAAGAAGAAGACGATGATCAAGCAGAAGAAAAAGAAAAATTAGAAGAAGGAGAACCAAAAGAAGAGGAGGAACAAGAAGAAGAGGAAGAAATAGAAGAAGAAGAAGAAGAAGAAGAAGAAGGAGAACAAGAAGATGACGATGAAGAAAAAGAAAAAGGAGAAGAGGAAGTAAAAGAAGAATAATAAGAAGTAGATGAAGAAGAAGAAGAAGAAGAAGAAAAAGAAAAATAAGAAGAAGAAAAAGAAGAAGTAGAGGAAGAAGTAGGAAGAAGAAGAAGATTTATAAGAAGAAATAGTAGGAGAAGAAGAATCAGAAGATGATGAAGTAGATGAAAATGAAGAAGAAGAAGAAGAAAAAGAAGAGAAACGACAAGAAGCAGAAGAAGTAGAAGAAGATGAAGAAAAAGAAGCTGCAGAAGAAGAACAAGAAGTAGAAGAAAAAGAAGAAGAAGAAGAAGAAGAAGAGGAAGAAGATGTAGAAAAAGAAGAAAAAGAAGAAGAAGTTGTAGTAGTAGAAGATGAAGAAGAAGAAGAAGAAAAAGAAGAAGAAGAAGAAGAGGAGGAGTAGGAGGAGAAAGAGGAGGAGTGGGGAGAAAAAGAAGAAGAAGAAGAGGTAGAAGAAGAAGGAGGAGAATGTGATGAAGAAGAACAAGAAGAAAAAGAAGTCGATGAAGAAGAAGTAGAAGAAGAAGAGGAAGAAGAAGGGGAAGAAGAAGAAGAAAAAGTGGGAAAAGAAGAAAAAGAAGAAGATGAAAGAGAAGAAGAAGAAGAAAAAATAGTAGCTGTAGTTGTAGTTCTAGAAGAAGAAAAATAAGAAGAAGAAGAAAAAAAAAAGAAGAGGTGGAGGAGGAAGAGGAGGAGGAGTAGGAGGCAGAGGAAGAAGAAGAAGAAGAAGAAGAAGAAGACGAAGAACAAGTAGAAGAAGAAGAAGAAGAATAGGAACAAGAAGAAAAGATTAAATGAAGAAGAAGAAGAAGAAGACGAAGAAAAAGAAGAAGAAGAAGAAGAAGAAGAAGACTATGATGACGAAGATGAGAATAAAAAGAAGACGACATTGAAGAAGAAGAACAAGTAGAAGAAGAAGTGGAAGAAGAGGAAGAGGAAGAAGAAGAGGAAAAAGAAGAAGAAGAAGAAGAAGAAGCAGAAGAAGAAGAAGAAGAAGAAGAAAAAAAAAGGATCAGGAAGAAGAAGAAGAAGAAGAAATGGAAGAAGTAGAAGATGAAGAAGAAAAATAAGGAGAAGTAAAAGAAGGAGAGGAATAGGAAGATGATGAAGAAGAAGAAGTAGTAGTAGTAGTAGAGGAAGAAGAAGGTCAAAAAGAAGAAGAAAAGGGGAGGAATCAGAAGAAGAAGAAAAAAAAAAGTAGAAGAATAAGTAGAAGAAGAAATAAAAAAAGAATAAATAGGGGAAAGAAGAAGAAGAAGAACAAGAAGAAGAAGAAAAAGAAAGAAGTAGAAGAATTAGAAGAAAAAGATGAAGAAGAATAAGAAGTGGAAGGAGGAGTTGGAAGCAAAAGGAAGGAGAAGGCGAAGATGGACAAGAAGAAGCAGTAGTAGAAGAGCAAGAAAAAGTAGTAGTAGTAGTAGAAGAAGAAGAAGAAGAAGAAGAAGAAGAAGAAGAAAGAGAAGAAGGAGAAGAGGAGAAAGAAAAAGTAGAAGAAGGAGACTAAAATGTAGTAGAAGACGTAAAAGAAGAAGATGAAGAAGGGGAGGAAGAAGTAGAAAAAGAAGAAGAAGAAGAAGAAGAAGAAGAAGAAAAAGAAGAAGAAGAACAACAAGAAGAAGAAGAAAAGAAAGAAGAAGAAGAAGAAGAAGAAGAAGAACACAAAAAAAGAAGAGGAAGACAAAGAAGAAGAAAAAGAAGTAGTAGAAGAAGAAGAAGAAGTGGAAGAAGAAGTAGAAGATGATGATGATGATGAATTAGTAGATGAGTAAGAATGAAGAGGAAGAAGAAAAAGAAGAAGGAAAAGAAGAAGAAGAAGAAAAGAAGAAGAATAGGAAGAAGAAGAATAGAAAGAAGAAGAAGAAGAAGAATAAAAGAAGAAGAAGAAGAGGAAGAAGAAGAAAAAGAAGAAAGAAGAAGAAGAAGAAGAAGAAGAAGATGATGATGAAGAACAAGAAGAAGAAAAAAAGGAGGAAAAAGAAGAAGATGACGAAGAAGAAGAAAAAGAAGAAGAACAAGTAGAAGAAGAAGAAGATGAAGTGGAAGAAGAAGTAGAAAAAGAAGAATAAGAAGATGATGATGATGATGATGAAGTAGATGAATCAGAATCAAGAAGAAGAAGAAGAAGAGGAAGAAGAAAAGAAGAAGAAGAAGTGGAGGAATAAGAAAGAAGAAAAAGAAAAAGAAGAAGAAGATGAAGGAGAAGAAGAAGAAGAAGAAGAAGAAGAATAAGAAGAAAAGGTCAAAGAAGAAGAAAAAGAAGAAGAAG
>JAIUJO010000291.1:17500-27500 GCA_023846275.1 Vanilla planifolia
AGAAGAAAAAGGGGAAGAAGGACAAGAAGAAGAAGAAGGAGAAGAAGATGAAGGAAGGGGAGGAGCAGGAAGAGAAAGAAAAGATGAAGGAGAAGAAAAAAAAGAAGCAAAGGAGGAAGAAGAAGATGATGAAGAAGAAGAAGAAGAAGAAGCAGAAGTAGAATAGGAAGAAAAAGTAAAAGAAGTAAAAGAACAAGAAGAAGAAGAACAAGAGGAAGAAGAGGAAGAAGAAGTAGAAGATGAAGAAGAAGAAGAAGAATAAGAAGAAGAAGAAGAAGGAGAAGAAGAAATAGAAGAAGATGATTTGGAAGAAGATGAAGAAGGAGAAGAAGTAGAGGAAGAAGAAGAGATGAAGAAGAAGAAGAGGAAGAAGAAGAAGAAGAAGAAGAAAAAGAAGAAGAAGAAGAAGAAGAAGAAGAATAAGAGGAAGAAGTACAAGAACTAGAAAGAACAGCAAGAAGAAGAAGAAGAAGTTGAAGAATATGGAAGAAGAAGAAGAAGAAGAAGAAGAAGAAGATGAAGAAGAAGTAGAAGAATAAGAAGAATAAGAATAAGAAGAAGAAGAAGAAAAAGAAGAAGAAACAATAACAAGAAGAAGATGAAAAAGAAGAAGAAACAAGAAGAAGAAGAAGAAAATCACGAAGATGATGAAGAAGAAGTAGACAAAGAAGATGAACAAAAAGAAGAAGTGGAAGAACATGAACTAAAAGAAGACGAGGAAGAAGAAGAATTGGAAGAAGAAGAAGAAAAAGAAGAAGAAGAAGAAGAAGAAGAAGATGATGATGATTATGAGTAAGAAGAAGATGATGAAGAAGAAAAAGAATAAGTAAAAGAACAAAAAGAAGAAGTAGAAGAAGAAAAAGAAGAAGAAGAAAAACAAGAAGAAGAAGAAGGAGAAGAAGAAGTGGAAGAGTAAGAAGAAGAACAAGAAGAAGATGAAGAAGGAGAGGAAGAGGAAGAAAGAAAGAGAAGAAGAAGAAGAAGAAGTAGAACAAGAAGATGGAAGAAGAGAAAGAAAAAGAAAAATATTTTAAGTAGACGAAGAAGAAGAAGAAGAAGAAAAAGTAAAAGATGAATAAAAACTAGAAGAAGAAGAAGAACAAGAGAAGGAGGATAAGGAAGAAGAAGAAGAAATGGTAGAAGAAGAAGAAGTAGAAGTAGCAGTAGTAGTAGAAGAAAAATAAGAGGAGGGGGAGGATGAAGAAGAAGAAGAAAAAAAGGTGAAGAAGAAGAAGAAGAAGAAGAAGAAGAAGTTGTGGAAGAAGAATAAGAAGTGGAAGAAGTAGAAGAAGTTGAAGAAGAAGAAGAAGAAGTGATGATGATGATGATGAAGAGAAAAAAGAAGAAGAAGAAGAAGTAGAAGAAGAAAGAAGAGGAAGAAGAATAAGAAATAGAAGAAAGAAGAAGAAGATGACCAAAAAGAAAGAAGAATTATGAGAAAAGAAAGAAGTAAAAGATGTAGAATAAGAATAAGAAGAAGAAGAAGAAGATGAAAAAGAAGAAAAAGAAGAAAAAGAAGAAGAATAAGAAGAAGAAGAAGTGGAAAAAGAAGAATAAGAATATGAAGAAGATGAAGAAGTAGAAGAAGAAGTTGAAGAAGAAGAAAAAGAAGAAGAAGAAGAAGAAGAAGAAGAAGAAGAAGAAGAGCCAAAAGAAAAACAAGAATAAGAAAAGGAAGTTGAGGAAGACGAAGAAGAGAAAGAAGAAAAAGAATAATAACTATAATAATAAGAAGAAGAATAAGAAGAAGTAGAATAAAAAGTGGAAGTGTAAGAAGAAGAAGATGATAATGAGGAAGATGTAGAAGAAGAAGAAGGGGAAGAAGTGGAAGAAGATGATGATGACGATGATGGTGATGTTCATGATGAAGAAGAAGAGGAAAAAGAACTAGAAGAAGATGATGAAGAAGGCATAAAGAAAAGAAGATGAAGAACAGAAGAATAAGAACAAAAAGATGGTTAAAAGTTAGAAAAAGAAGGAGAAGAAGAAGAAGAAGAAAAAGAAGAAGAAGCGGAAGTATAAGAGAGAAGAAGAAGAAGAAGATGAAGAAGAAGAAGAAGATGAAGAAGAAGAAGTTGGAGTAGAAAAGAAGAAGAAGAAGAAGAAGAAGAAGACGAAGAAGGAGGAGGAGAAGAAGAAGAAGATGATGATGAAGGAGAAAAAGAAGAAGAAGAAGAAGAAGAGAAGAAGAAGAAGTTGAAGAAGAAGAAGAAGAAGAAGAAGAAGAAGAAGAAGAAGAAGAAGAAGACAGAAGAAAAAGAAGAAGAAGAAGAAGAAGAGAAAGAAGAAGAAGAAATAGAAGAGGAAGAAGAAGAAGAAGAAGAAGAAGTAGAAGAAGAAGAAGATATTGAAGAAGAAGAAGAAGATATTGAAGAAGAAGAAGAAGGAGGAAAAGAAGTAGAAGAAGAAAGAAAAAGAAGAAGATTAAGCAGTAGGAGCAGATGAAGAAGAAGAAGAAAGTAGAAGAAGAAGAAGAAATAGAAGAAGAAGAGGAGCAAGAAAAAGAATAAGAAGAAGAAGATGAAAAAGTGGAAGAAGAAGAAGAAGAAGAAGGAGACGTAGTAGTAGTAGTATTAGAAGAAAAAAAGGATTACGACGAAGAAGTTAAAGAATAAGAAGAAGAAGAAGAAGAATTAAACGAAGAAGAAGAAGCAGAAGAGGAGGAGGAGGAGGAGAAGAAGACGAAGAGGTAGAAGAAGAAGAAGAAGAAGAAGAAATAGAAGAATAATAAGAAGAAGAAGATGAAAAAGGTGAAGAAGAAGTAGAAGATGGAGAAGAAGAAAAAGAAGAAGAAGAAGAATAAGAAGAAGAAGAAGACAAAGATGATGAAGAAGTGGAAGAAGAGGAAGAAGAAGAAGAAGAAAATTTTGAAGTAAAAGATGATGTCGAAGAAGAACAAGAACAAGAACAAGAACAAGAAGAAAAATAAGAATAAGAAAAAGAAGTTGAAGAGGAAGTAGAAGAAGATGAAGAAGAAGAGAAAGAAGGAAAAGAGAAGAAGAATTCAAAGAAGAAGAAGAAGAATAACAATAATATGAAGAAGAAGAAAAAGAAAGAGAAGTTGAAGCAAAAGAAGATGAAGAAGAAGAAGAAGACAGAGAAGAAGTGAAGAAGAAGAGGATGCTGATGATGATATTCATGATGAAGTAGAATAGGAACAAAAACAAGAAGAGGAAGATGAAGAATAAGATGAAGAAGACAAAAAGAAAAGAAGAAGAAGAAGAGAAGAAGAAGAAGAAGGATAAGAAGAAGATGAAGAAGGCAAAGAAAAAGTAGAAGAGGAAGAAGAAGAAAAAAAAGAAGAAGAAGAAAAGAAGAAGCAGAAGAATAAGAAAGAATAAGAAGACGATGAAGAAGAAGAACAAGAAGAAGCAGAAAAGAAGAAGAAGAAGACAATGAAGAAGAAGAATTGGAAGAAGAAGAAAAAGAAGGGGAAAAAGAAGAAGAAGAAGAAGAAGAAGAAGAAGAGGAAAAAGAAGAAGAAGACATAATAGAAAAACAAGAACTAGAAGAAGAAAAGGAAGAGGAAGAACAAAAAGAAGAAAAAGAAGAAGAAGAAGTACAATAGGAAGAAGTAGAAGAAGGAAAAGAAGAAGAAGAAGAAGAAGAAGAAAAGAAGAAGTAGAAGAAGTAGAAGAAGAAGATGATGATGAAAAAGAAGAAGAAGAAGAAAAGGACGAGGAGGAAGAAGAAGAAGAAAGAGGAAGAAGAAGAAAAAGAAGTAAAAGAAGAAGAAGAAGAAAAAGATGTAGAAGGAGAAGAAAAATAAAAAGAAGTAGAAGAAGGTGAAATATAATAATAATAAGACGAAGATGGAGTAGAAGAAGAAGATGAAGAAGAAGAAGAAGAAGAAGAAGAAGAAGAATAAGAATAAGAAAAAGAAGTTGAAGAAGAAGAAGAAGAAGAGAAAGAATAAAAAATAGTAATAATAAAAATAATAATAATAATAATAATAAGGAGAACAAGAACAAAAAATACAAGAAGTAGAAGAAGAAGAAGAAGAAGTAGAAAAAGAAGAAGAAGGGAAAGAAGTAGAAGAAGAAGAAGATGATGATGATGATGATGTTCATGATGAAGAAGAAGAGGAAAAAGAACAAGAAGAAGATGATGAAGAGGACAAAAAGAGAAGAAGAAGAAGAAGAAGAAGAAAAGAACAAGAGGAAGAAGAAGGCAAAGAAGAAGAAGAAGAAGAAGAATAACATGTAGAACAATAAAAAAGAAGAAGAAGAAGAAGAAGAGGAGGAGGAGGAGGAAGAAGAAGTAGAAAAGAAGAAGAGGAAGGCGAAGAAGAAAATGAAGAAGAAGAAAAAAAAGAAGACGAAGAAGAAGAAGAAGTAGAAGAAAAAGAAAAAGAAGAAGAAGAAGATGATGATGAAGAAGAAGAAGAAGAGGAGAAGAAGGAGAAAAAGAAGAAGAAGTGGAAGAAGACGAAGACGAAGCAAAAGAAGATGAAGAAGAAGAAGAAGAAGACAAAGAAGAAAAAGAAGAAGAAGAAGTGGAAGAAGAAGAAGAAGAAGATGATGAACAAGAAGAAGGAAAAGAAGA
Organism: Vanilla planifolia; assembly: GCA_023846275.1. NCBI lineage: Eukaryota > Viridiplantae > Streptophyta > Magnoliopsida > Asparagales > Orchidaceae > Vanilla > Vanilla planifolia. The sequence goes on from JAIUJO010000291.1 coordinate 22,046, forward strand.
AGAAGTAAAGGGTGAAGAAGAAAAAGAAGAAGAAGAAGAAATGACCAAGAAGTATATAAAGTAGAAGAAGATGAAGAAGAAGTAGAAGAAAAAGAAGAGGCGGAGGAAGAAGATGATAGAAGAAGAAGAAGATAGAAGAAGAAGTAGAAGAAAAAAAAGAAGAAGAAGATGATGAAGAAGATGATGATGATGTCGATGAAGAAGAAGAAGAAGAAGAAGAGGAAGGAGAAGAAGAAGAAGAAGAAGAAGAAGAAGAAGTAGAAGGAGATGATGATGATGATGAAGAAGTCAAAAAAGAAGAAGATGATGAAGAAGAAGAGGATGGGGAAGAAGATGAAGAAGAAGAAAAAAAGAATAAGAAGAAGAAGAAGAGCAACAAGAAGAAGAAGAAAAGATGAAGAAGAAGAAGACGATGATGAAAAGAAGATGAAAGAAAAGAAGAAGAAGAAGAAGAAGATCAAGAAGAAGTGAAGAACAAGAAAGAAGAAGAAGAAGAAGAAGAAGAAGAAGAAAAGAAAAAGATGAAGAAGAAGATGATGAAGAACAAAGAAGAAGAAGATGGAGAAGAAGAAGAAGAAGTAGAAGAAGAAGAAGAAGAAGAAGAAGAAAAGGAAAAAGACGAAGGAAGTAGAAGTAATGGAATAAAAAGTAAAAGTAGTAGAAGAAGAAAGAAGAAGAAGAAAAAGAAGAAGAAGCAGAAGTGGTAGCAAAAGAACAAGACGAAGAAGAACAAAAGGGGGAGGTGGAAGACGAAGAGGAAGAAATAGAAGAATAAGCACAAGAAAAAGTAGTAGTAGAAGAAGAAGACGAAGAAAAGGAGGAAGGTGATGATGAAGAAGAAAAAGAAGAAAATCAAGAAGATAAAGAAGAAGAAGAAGAAGAAGAGGAAGAAGAAGAAAAAGAAGAAGAAGAAAAAGAAGAAGAAGGAGAAGATAATGAAGAAGAAAAAGAATAAGAAGAAGAAGAAGAGGAAGATGATGAAGAAGATGTTGAAGAAGAAGAAGTAGAGAAAGAATAATAATAATAAAAATAATAATAATAATAATAATAATAATAATAAGAAGAAGAAGAAAAAGAAGAAAAAGAAAAAGAAGAGGAGCAAGAAAAGGAAGAAATAAGAAGAAGAAGAAGAAGAGGAAGAAAAAGGAGAAGAAGAAGAAGAAGAATTGGAAGAAGAAGAAGAACATGGACAAGAAGAAGAAGTAGAAGTGGAAGAGGAAGAAGAAAATGAAGAAGCCAAAAGAAGAAGAAGAATATGAACCAGAAGTAGAAAAAGAAGAAGGAGATGAAGAAGAAGAAGAAGAATAAGAAGAAGAAGAGGTAGAAAAAGAAGCAGAAGAAGAAGTAGAAAAAGAAGAAGAAGAAGAAGAAGAAAAAGAAGAAAAAGAAGAAGAAGAAGCAATAGAAGAAGAAGGAGAAGAAGAAGAAGAAGAAAAAGAAGAAGAAGAAGGAGGAGAAGAAGAAGAAGTAGAACAAGATGTTAATGATAACGAAGTAGTAGAGAAAGAAAAATAAGAAGAAGAAGAAGACAAAGAAGAAGAAGAAGAAGAAGAAGAAGACGAAGACGAACAAGAAGAAAATGAAGAAGAAGAACAAAAAGAAGACGAAGAGAAAAAGAATAACAGGTAGAATGAGACAAAAGAAGTAGAAGACGAAGAAGAAAGAGAAAAAGGAGAAGAAGAAGAAGAAAAAAAGTTGAAGAAGGTGAAGAAAAATGGAGAAAAAGAAGAAGAAGGAGAAGAAAGATGATGAAGAAGTAGAAGAAAAAGAAGTATAGAGAACGTAAAGAACAAGAAGAAGAATAAAAAGTGATAGTAGAGTAATAATAATAATAATAATAATAATAATAATAATAATAATAATAATAATATTAATAATATTAATAATAAGAAGAGTAGGAGGAGGAAGAAGATGAAGAAAAAGTAAAAGAAGAAAAACAACAAGAAGAAGAAGTGGAAGAAGAAAAATAACAAGAAGATGGAGAAGAAGAAGAAGTAGAAGAAAAGAAGAAGAGGAAGAAGAAAAAGATGAAGAAGATGAAGATTAAGATCAACTTGAAGAAAAAGAAGAAGAAGAAGAAAAAGAGGAAGAAGAGGAATATGAAGAAAAAGAAGAAGAAGATGAAGAAGAAGTAAGAGGAGTAGTAATAGAAAAAGAAGAAAAAGGAGAAGAAGAAGAAGAAGAAGAAAAATAAGTAGAAGTAGAAGAATTAAAAGAAGAATAAGAAGAAGAAGAAGATGAAGAAAAGAAGAAGAAGAGGAAGAAGAAGAAGAAGGAGAAGAAGAAGAAGAAGATGAAGAAGTCAAAAGAGTAGAAGAAGATGAAAAATAAAAAGAATAAGAAGAAGAATGAGAAGAAGATGAAGAAGAAGAAGAAGAAGAAAAAGATGAAGAAGAAGAAGATGAAGTAAAAGAAGAGGAAGAAGGTGAAGAAGAAGAAGAGGAGGAGGAGGAGGAGGAGAAGAAGAAGAAGAAGCAAAAGGAAAAGAAGAAGAAGATGATGATGAAGAAGAAGATGAAGAAAAAGGAGAAGAAGAAGAAGAAGAGGAAGAAGAAGAAGGAGAAGAAGAAGAGAAGAACAAGAAAAAAGAAAAACTAGAACAAGGAGAAGAAAAAGAGGAGGAAGAAGAAGAAGAAGAGGAAGAAAAAAAAGAAGGAGAAGAAAAAGATGAATTAGAAGAAGAATAACAAAGTAGAAGTAGAACTAGAAGAATAAGAAGAAGAAGAAGAATATGAAGAAGAGGAAGAAGAAAGAAGTAGTAGTAGTAGAAGAAGAAGAAGAAGAAGAAGAAAAAGAAAAAGAAAGAAGTAGTAGTAGAAGAAGAAGAAGAAGAAGAAGATGAAGAAGATGAAAATGAAGAAGAAGAAGAAGAAGAAGAAATAGAAGAAGATGAAGAGGAAGAAGAAGAAGAAGAAGAAGAAGGACAAGGACAAGGAGAAGAAGAAGATGAAGAACAAGTCGAAGATGAAGTTGAAGAACAAGTAGAAGAGGAAGAAGAAGAATATTGGAAGAAAAATAAGAAGAAGAAAAAGTTCATGAGTAGAACAAAGAAGAAGAAGAAGAAGAAGAAGGAAGAAGTAGAAGAAGAAGAAGAAGAAAAAGATGAACATGAAGAAAAAGAAGAAGAAGAAGAAGATGATGAAGAAGAGGGATAGGAAAAGGAAGAAGTAGAAGATGAAATAAAAAAAAGAAGATGAAAAAGAACAAGAAGAAGAAGAAGAAGAAAAAGAGGTAGAGGAACCAGAAGAAAAGAAGAAGAAGAAGAAGAAGAAGAAGAAGAAGAAGAATTAGAAGAAAAAGAGGAAGAAGAAGAAGAAGAAGAAAAGAAGAGGAACAAAAATAAGAAGTAGAAGAGGAAGATTATGAAGAAAGAAGACGAAGATGAAGAAGAAGATCAAGAAGAAGGAGAAGAGGAGGAGAAAGAACAGGAAGAAGTAGTAAAAGAAGAAGAAGACGTAGAAGGAGAAGAAGAAAAGAAGAAGAAGAAGAAGGAGGAGAAGGAGAAGAAGAAGAAGAAAAAGAAAAAAAAGAAACTTAAGATGAAGAAAAAGAAGGAGATGAATAAGAAAAAGTAGAAAAGGAAGATGTAGATTAGGAAGAAGAAGAGGAAAGATGAAGAAGAACAAAAAGAAGAAGCAATAGTAGTATAAGAAAAAGAAGAACAAGATGAAGAGGAAGAAGAATAAAAAGAAGAACAAGAATAAGTAAATGAAGAAGAAAGAAAAAGAAAAAGTAGTAGTAGAAGAAGAAGAAGAAGAAAGAAGTGGAACAACAATAAGAAGAAAATGATGAAGAAGAAAAATAACAAGAAGAAGATGATGAAAAGTGGAAGAATAACATGAAGAAGAAGAAGAAGAAAAGATTATGATGATGAAGAAGAAGAAAGAGAATAATAATAATAAGAAGTATTAGAAGAAGAAGAAGATGATGATGATGAAGAAGAAGAAGAACAAGAACAAGAAGAAAAAGAAGAAGAAAAAGGATACGAACAAGAAGATGAAAAAGAAGAAGGAGAAGAAGAAGTAGAAGAAGAAGAAGAAGATGATGATGATGCTGAAGAAGAAGGAGAAAATGAAGAAGAAGAAGAAGAAGGTGTAGCAGTAGTAGTAGAAGAAGAAGAATAGGAAGAAAAAGAAGAAGAAGAAGACGAAGAAGAATAAGAAGAAGAAGAAGATGGAGAAAATGAAGAAGAAGAAGAAGAAGAAGAAGAAGAAGAAGAAGTATGATAAGATGAAGAAGTAGAAGAAGTAGAAGATGAAGAAGAAGAAGGAGAAAAAGAAGAAGAAGAAGATGAACAAGAAGAAGATGATGAAGAAGAAGAGGAGGAAAAACAAGAAGAAGAAGAAGAAGAAGAAGAAGATAAAGTAAATGAATGAGAAACTAGAAGAAGAAGAAGAAGAAGAAGAAGAAGAAGAAGTAGAAGAAGAATAAGTAGAAAGAGGAAGAGGAGAAGAAGAAGAAGAAGAACAATAATAATAATAATAATAAAAAGAAAAAAGAAGAAGGCAAAGAGGTAGAAGAAGAAGAAAGATGAAGAAGAAGAAAGATGATGAAGCTGTAGAAGAGAAAGAGGTAGAAGTAGTAGTAGAAAAAGAAGAAGAAGAAGAAGAAAAACTGGATGTAGAAAAAGATGAAGAAGAAGAAAAAGAGTAGAAAGATGAAGAACGAGAAGAAGTAGAAGAAGAAGAAGAAGAAGAAAAAGAAGAAGAAGAAGAAGAAGAAGAAAAAGAAGAAGAAGAAGAAGAAATGGAAGAAGAATATTAACAATAATAAGAAGAAGATGAAGAAGAAGAATAAGAAGAAAAAGAGGAAGAAAATGAAAACAAAGAAAAAGAAGAAGAAGATGATGATGATGAATAAAAAGAAGACAAAGAAGAAGGAGAAGAAGAAGAAGAAAAAGAAGAAGAAGAAGAAGACAAAGAGGAAGAAAATGGAGAAGGAGAAGTACTAGAAGAAGAAGAACAAGAACAAAAAGTAGAAGAAAAAGAAAGAAGAAGAAGAAGAAGAAGAGGAAGAAGAGGAAAGAAATGAAGAAGAAGAAGAAGATCAAGTAGAAGAAGAAAAAGAAGTGGAGGAAGAAGTAGAGGAAGAAGAAGAAAAAGATGAAGGAAAAAATCAAGAAGAAGAGGAAGATGAAGAAGTTGAAGATTGAAGAAGTAGAAGAAGAAGAAGATGATGATGGTAACGAAGAAGAAGAAGAGGAAGAAGAAGAAGAATAAGAAGAAGAAGAAAGAAGAAGAAGAATAAGAAGTAGAAGAAAAAGAAGAAGAGGAAGAAGAAGAAAGAAGAAGATGTTGTAGAAGAAGAAGAACTTGAAGAAGTAGATGATGAAAAAGAAGAGAAAGAAAAGTAGTAATATTAGTAGTAGAAGAAGAAGAAGAGGTAGAAAAAGAAGAAGAAGAAGAAGAGGCGAAGGAGGAAGAAGAAGTACAAGTAGTAGTAGAAGATGAAGGAA